>CM033717.1:71939374-72476916 GCA_019671005.1 Hibiscus mutabilis
TCCTCTTTCTTCTGAACCAATCTCTCCAATTGCTCCTGCAGTTCGGGTATATATTTCACCGCATAGGAAACCGTCGCCGGAAAGCTCAACTTCTTCTGCAACAAAACGAATAAATCCATGAATTACATCTTCATATGCATACATAAATCTTTCAGGCTTTTGTTTTGTAATTACATACCATTTGATGTGCAATTGGCAGCACCGATCGGAGAGATGAATACAAACTGTTGACCTTCTTCCGCCGATCGCGCTCGCTAGCGTTGTGGTTAAGCTTCTTGACCAAGCAGGGGTCGAAGCTGGCTTCGGTGAAGCATGGGGATTGAGGAGGGAGCTGGAGGAATGAGGCTATAGTTTCAGTGCCTTCATAGATATAGTTAATTTCATGGCCGAAGGGACTGAGTAAAGGCCAGTTTGGGGTAGGAAAAGGGGCTAATGCACACATATTAGACTGCTCTGCAACTGTTCTTTAATAAGGTGAATGGTATTAGACTAGATGTATATATAGTATAATATATGGAGTTGGTATGTTCTATAAGATTATTCTTTCTAATTTTTTTATTAATTTATACATTACAATAATGAAAATGATGAAATCATAATAACTTGTTTTGAATTCTGTTTATGTTACACGAGACTGCATGTGTTCAAGAAGAAGCTTAAGCGTGTATGTTTAAAATATTATTAAAATGAAACAGATGACAGAACTTAAATAATATTGTCTTAAAAAAAACAAGTACAGTGGCAGCTCAGGAACAAGTGGACGAGTGCCATGCATGGGATGGCACGAGCCAAGAGTAGGGTTGCCACTGAAATACATGCGCAAGATCTCACATGTCGTGTGACCAAATCATTCTTCCAAAATATAATAATTCTATATTTCAGCCCCTGAGAAATTTCCAAGGCCCTGTTCCTGTCCCAATCCTGCAAATACATCATATAGTTTTCAGTTCGAATTCTCCTTGTGTTTCTTTTTATACGTTGCTCGGACGCGGATGTGAGCGTAGCATGGAAAATTTTACCTCCAAAATCCGGCAAACGCTCAAAGACTCATGTATACCGTTAGAGCTATCCGTAGTCCGATGAATCCATGACTCGAGGAGAGAACACATAAACTTATGATGCTGACAATTGCTACAAGAACCTGTTCAGAATCAACATTTGCTTCCATTAGAGTCTTTAAGACAAGTTTTTCATGGATATCGAATAGAGAATAATAAATAGACTTGCCAAGGAGAAGGCGGAATATGCAAAGTCGGATGCTCCGAAGTTGACACCGTCGAAAACAAATGCTAAAGAATTGATGGGCTGAGTTGCTGCAACAAACTGAACAGAAACCGAAAATTAACCAACATTAGTTCCCGATTTCGGATGATGTTTCGGGTTAGAACCTAGGATGGTTGGAATTTGTTGTAGTACTTACTGGAATGCCTGTACCGACGAGGCGGAGGACATCGGCATCTTTCGTAAATAATTTCGCTCCGAAACTCAGTCCTCCCCCAAGGATGACTGCAAGTATCAATCCTAGAACCAATCCTAACTGCACCCCATATACATAGACTTTTAGAGGAATATCATGAAAAGTCACTTGATGTTTACGGTAACATGAATATGAATTATGATATATGTCACCTGCAATACTCGAGATGCGGTGGCCGTTGCCTTCTCATAGTCCTTTTTCGCAAATGAACTTGCAAGTATTGCCTGGAAGTATGAGAAAGCAGTTAAATTACTATAAAGAATGAGTTTATCCGGTCCAAAACGGTAGAACAGCAGCAAGAATGCAGTCAAATTAAGATACAAAAGCAGTCCTTACTACCTGTCCGGCTACAGCCAACCCGTCGGCAAGAAGAGAAGTCGCCAACCAAAGCTGCAAGCATACTTGAAATGCAGCCATGGATGTGGATCCCAATCTGGCAGCCATTGATGCAGACAGGGTGATACAGAATGTAACAGCCATAACCCTTATTAACAATAGGAAACCTGAATTCGAACACATAAATGATAAGAGATGGTAATTTGATCGACTCGGAAGTACAGAAACTTTCTGAACTGAAAAAAATGTTGATGTTTGAGACTGGATTGAAGTGAAATTAAAATTACCGTTCTTTAGAAATCTACCAAAATGTAGATGTTTTAAACTAGGGGGTACGAGGTCGACTTGACTCATTAGCTTCCGCAAGAGTACTGCAGAAATAAGGTACCTGCAATTAGCATAAACATTAACAGGCAAATGAATGTCTATATATAGCATGATAAACCGATTGCTGGTTGATGATTCGGATGTAATGTACTGAGATATCACGTGAGCACTGGCTGCACCACCGACACCGAAAACGAACATAAGTATTGGGTCCAAAATGATGTTTGTTACATCTCCTGCCACTGAGTTTAGGAAGAGAACCATTCAAAAATAGTCGGTAGATGTGTTAAAAATAATATCGAAACGATGTCTGAAACTCTATCGATAGGATATACCAGTGGCATATAAAGGAGTTTTAGTGTCTTTAAATCCTCGAAAGACGCCTTGCATAGCTAAGGAGAGAAGAACGGCAGGAGCACCTAGTGACCTTAATGTCAAGTACTGATGTGCAGGGTTTAGCATAGGTGAATCCTACACAAATCGACAAATCCGGTGTCACTAAGTTAATGAAAAACAACAAAAATAGAAGTTTGAGAGTGTTGTTGTCTCGATCGAGTACTTAATGAACTGATTCCCATGAAGTTCAATAGAGGTTTTGCTCCGGAAATCAGGAATATGGCTTGGAGGAGACCAAGGATGCCACCAATAACCAATGCTGATGAAGCTGATGGAATATGCCTTCTTTCAGGCTCAAATTTATCAACATCAAAACTGCCTCCATGTGTTTTCGGCCGGCACAGACCGTCATTAGATTCTAAAAGATCATAACACCAGAGGATTATTCAAGATTCTCATGCTCAAACTTTTAAATGAAACCGGTCACCGATCAGAACAATCATACCTTTTCGCGGTATTAATTCATTGTTTTCAGTATCTACACATGAGCCTGTTTCCAAGCAATCACTTTCTTGTGCTCCAGAGCTCACTCTTCCAATCGTATCTTCCTCCGCCACAAAAGATGTCGTGACACTAACAAGCGGGAAAATCGAAATTTGGAAACTTGATTGAACAAGGCAATAGAGACTCCCACAGCAGCAAGTTCCACAGCACCTACACGAATCATCAAATTAAGCTAGTCCAAGTCTTGCCATGCAAAAACAATTTCAACCATAAGCTAACTGGAAAGAACATACCAATTTGGCCAATGAATGCAGTATCAACAAGAGAAGCAATAGGGTCGGCTGTCAAAGCCAGTGCTGCAGGCAAAGCAATCTGTGCTATCTCCGATCCGAGCTCGTCGAGTTAAAAAACATGTCTGCCCATACAATTGCAGAGTATCAAACATTGAACTTTTCAAGTCATTAAAAAACATTGCAGGACACATTCATGCAAAGCAAAATCTGGGAAACATGCCTGACATCCTTGAAGAAAATGAAAACAGGAAATCTCAGCTTAACACCAGATGGACATGCCTGAGCCATGTTAGCCTACTGATTCTATCACCTGGGGGGAAAAACAATACTTTATGATAAATTAAATAACCCTTATCAGAAATTTCCCATAATTATAGAAAGGATCATAATTGCTCTACCTAATCCAAATTACTGAAGAAACACCATATCTGAATGTGTCGAACTGACTGGTCAAAACAAAAGAAAAGGAGTTCATCAAATTCAACTCACCGTCTACCTGAGTTAACACTCGAACAAATGGTGTTTAAAACAGGAAAGTAAGGGCAGAAGAAACTTTACCAACTAATTGGGGTGGTGTGAGAGAGAAGAAAGAGAGGAAAGACTTGGTATTTGGTGAAGTCTAGAAGGGTGCATTTCTTCTGGTTAAAAAGGAGACACAAGTGTTATAAAGGAATAGTACTAGAATTGTTTTTGAAGTTTGGCCAAAAGTACCAGAAATTTGAAGATGCCTACAGAGTAGGATTTCCAAGTGGCAGTGTCGGGTTCAAGAAGAAGTAACACTCAGTTGAATTAAAATCTTCTGCGGAGGAAAGTGTCACACTTTTTCTTGCAGTGAATTACTATGTGAAAATCCAACGAAATTTGTTGTTACAGTGTTAATGTTCTATTAAATTAACTGTCAAATTCTGTTCTACTAAAAAAAACTGTCAAATATTTGATCAATTAACATAAGATTATTATATTTTAATTAATGTTTGAGTTTAAAATTTTAAAATGTAGCCGCATAGTTTTTTTTCTTATTTAGGTGTCGTTATTTTTTTTTGTTTTGTTACTTGTCAGGCGATATTATTTTTTGTGTTGATGGTCGACCGTTAAACATTTATTGTTTTTTTTATTCTTTTTTTTTCATCATTTATTTTATTTGTTTTTCTTTTTTTAGTTTTAATAAATAACAGTCTTGTGTTACACCTTATTCTATTTTTTTAATTTTTTATTTTTTGACACTTTTTTATTATTTTTTATTTGATTTTCTATTAAGGTAAAATTTGATATCGCTTTATTCTACTTTTTACGTTTTTTGTCTTTTGACATATTTTTTTTATTGATTGTTTGACCGTTCTTTCATTTGATTTTCTATTAATGTAGGATTTGATATCGTCATGACTGACCAAATTGGTGCAATTATTATTTTTTTTGCTATTGACTTGTGCTAATGATCATGTTGTCAACGTGCCTTAGTGTAATATGCATCTTTATGTTGTTTGTTGATGGTTTTATCTTTTATTGATATAAATAGTATGCATTTTTATGTTGTTTGTTTATGGTTTTATCTTTCATTGATATAAAGGAAATGTTTGTATTTATTTTTTGTTTTAAGAGTTTGGGTTAGATTTTTATCTTGTGTTTATTAGGTTGTCAACACAACTTAAAGCAAGTGATTAAAGACTCCTGTAGACATTTAATCCCTTCTCCTAGGTTTTGGGTTTTGGTCCCGGTAAGAGCAACCCCCCATTCCCTAGGTAGAATTGTTCAAAAGGAAATTAATCTTTATTTAGAGGGTAAAAATTATATTAAGTTATGCTGAGACATGCTGGAATCCTTTTCCTTTAAGCTTGTTTGTTTCTGGTTTAGTGCTTTTGAAACGGTTTCATGGAAGCAACTATGACTTGGATATAGATCGTCCTTGCTTCAGGTCTTGCCACCCATGCTGATTCTTTTGCCATTTCTAACACAAAAGGCATTTCAAAAATACAATAAACCAAAAATTCACATTCAATATATAATATATCAAGCCAGCAATCTTCATATAAAATGCAAAATTTGTGGTAAACATCTAATTTCTGCTCTATTTCTCGACCTCCGCCTTGTGTATTCTTTTTCCAGCCCCCCACCAATAAAGATTATTTCTGAAAGGCAAAGAAAGAATCAACGACAAACCCGCTTTCGATGTGAAGAAGAAACTGTAATCTGCAAAGTTAGGTTTGGAATTCTTCTAGCTCAGTTTTTGCAACTTTTATGAAACCTGCCTGCCTTACCACAAGCCCAGAGCCTTCCACCAGATGCCTCCAACTCCGAGCCAGATAATCAGATTCACAACAGATATCAGGAAACCATAGCCCCACCATTTGGCTAGTGGTACATACCCAGCCCCGTAGAAAACAGGTGCTGATCCAATGCCGTAATGAGTAATGCCACCCATAAGGTTGGAGAGGAATGATAGAACGAGGGCTCCCAAGTACGACGGAGTACCCAAAGCACTAGCCACGGACAAGAAGGCTGTAAACATCGCACCGATATGAGCAGCTCCACTTGCAAAGAAGTAATGCGAGTAGAAATAGAGAAGAACTAGAATGCCGAATGACATTTGCCATGAAAGACCTAATCCACCAACAACCTGTAAAAACAGCACATTATAGACATTAACGGCAATTCCAAATATCTGACTTTTAATTTTCTTAAGACTTGTACCACTCCCCTTCTAAAAAAAGGCTCCTAGTGTGATTGCCAAATCTGAAACATTGAATTCTGCAGCATCAAAACAATGTTTGAACTAAAAGCCAAAGGAATATCCCAAGGGCATTGTTTAATAAGACATAACAAAGTGGTATGACAAAATATTAACAGAACAGGACAACAAAACTAGAGAGAGCCAGAGAATAATACCAAAATATATAGATATATTACAATGTAATTTGGCATTTTGCATTGTTTTAAGAGAAAGATGTAAATTGAAACTGTTTTCTGGTTTTTCCTTCATTTTATTTTCCTTTTGAGGAAAACATGATGTGCTTCCAAGTTTTTTTTGTTGGCAAAAGTAAAGCACTGCAGTCTGCATGTAGATTATGCGAGGACACTTAGGTGATTCCATATGAAGTAATAGTAATCAGGGACACGGCAGAAAGAAAATAAGATAAGGGTAAAAGGAAAACAGGACAAACCTTAACAACAGTTTGACTAAACCATGCGATGAGACCGTATTTGTTCAAATACCCAGCCATAGCAATGAGAGCAGCAAACCATGTAAGTGTATCCCATGCAACTGATTCAGCAAGACACTCCTTCCATGTGACTACGCCAGTCACAAGTAGGACAGATAACCCAAGAATGGCAGCAGTAACAGCATCCACATTCAACATCCCTCCAAATATCCAGAGCCCCACCTAATGCAACAGAGGAAGGTATGAGAAACTTGGTGATATTGGAATATAAAAGCTTTTACATTCATTAGTAGCAGCCACTACTATTCATTCCATCATATGCACGGTAAATATTTGCATCAAATGAGAGCACAAAGTAATACAACCAGAACTACATTAAAATTCTATTAACCAGTTGAGAGCAACCGTGATATTGCTGAAGAATATAAAAATGAATGAAATACAGAAAAACCCTCAGATTTCAGTATTTCATGTACCGCTATACCCAGTCAAGGATTCAAATAAATGACGAGGTATCTACAGATTCCATCACAGGCACTATTCATTTCCAGCTAATGAAATTGCAGCACTGCTTTCTGCAATGCTATCACAGTCTTGATATCAATGAGGTTTGATTTCAGCTATAAAACACTTAGAATATAATATGAAAACCTTTGAGGCCAATGCACCGAACAACTAACATGCCAAATGGAAAACCTGACAGATTGAAGTATTCCAATTAATTAACCAAAGTCCACAGGGTATATCATAAAAAATGGTCCAGATTTTCCCAAGATTACGAGATCATCGTTAAGCAATTGTTATCAGCTTATTTTATTTGGCAATCATTAACAAAGTAAAAATGGCATGCTAAATTCTATATTAGTTCAAACTGCTTGTTAAGAAGTATCTTAGAAGCAAGAATATGAGGGAGCCTGTCCTTTTCAGGCCCATCCACAACCTAACCTGATTACTAGACTAAGGTTTCTATCAATCCTCTTACTCCAAAAGCAGATTAATTTCAAAAGTTCAGCTCCAAAATCACATTGAGTGGCAACACATCCATGTTTATCTTCCACCAAATCCATCATCAAAAATTGATTTCAAAGGAACAACTAGATTAAATATGAAGATGCTGAAGAAAAGCAAAAAATATAACCGCATGAACAGATTGGCACAGGAAATTCCATTTCAGTTTGAGCATCAAGATGTGCTAGAAAGATATACACCACAATAATCTCTTTTATATAAAGAATAAGACCCTTTCCTCCAGTCTCCTTTCAAACCTCTAGATGCAGAGTCTCTATTACTACTTCAGATTATCAAAACCCAAAGACCTAATGCAAACTATACAGTTTCCCCCAAATCCTATTTTAAATAGCATCCATTCCCTCAGCGCTAAAAGTAATCTAGCAAAATACTTTCTAAGTGCAGCTCTTCAAGGATAGACAAACACATAAGGCAACTGAGACATGTGGCAGTTTTACTGCTATCTTTAGAATTCAACAAAACAACTACCACAATCAAGGGCTAATACTCGACCATCAATGTCAATAATTAAACTAGATTAACTACTTTAAATTATGCATAAAATTAGCGCCTCTCCAACTAGAATGTAACTACCCTCGCGATCACATGCCAGCATGATCCCCTACAATTATTTTTCCAGTGCCACATTTCCACTAGATAGATTGGGATAGCGAACAAAACATACTACCAAAGTTATATAGGCATTAAACATGAATAAAACATAAATAATCATAAGGAATTAAAGGGTTAAGAAATTGCCTTAAAAACTAAATCATAACCTCTAAACCCTAAATTATAACCACCAACCCTAAATTTTAAACACTAAAACCTAAATTGATTCCCTAAACCCTGAAACTAAGGTGATTGTGAAAACTTTTTAGTTTTCACGGACAGTGTATTGAATATAAATACTAAGAAATTATGTAAACAGAGTATTACTAATATTATACCGTTAAAAACAGAGTCCCAGCCATAATAATTTCATTCTTGGTCATTGGTCCCATCTTCTCCAGCTTCTCCTTAGCAAGCCTTGGCGCATCGGGACTAGCCTTCACCGTTGGTGGATAAATAACATACAAAATCAATGGCACAACAAGTAACGAAACTAAACCCGGCACGATTGCCGCCTTGGCCCAATCCGTCCATCCAATCTGTTGTTTAATGGTATTGAAAGCCAAATTAGCACTTAATGGATTCGCCGCCATTGCTGTTAAAAACATCGAAGAAGAAATAACGGAAGTTTGGAAACATGTCAGCATTAACCAGGATCCTAATCTATTTTCCGTTCCGTCACCCACGTTGCTTCCGCACGCAACGCAGAGAGATTTGACTAAAGGAAGGAAAATTCCTCCAGCGCGTGCGGATACGGACGGAATTGCCGGCGCCAATAAAGCTTCGCTGAAGACTAAGCTGTAGCCTAAACCTAAAGAGGAAGATCCGAATAGGGAAACGAATTGGTAAGCTATTCTGTTACCAAGTCCAGTCTTGATGAAACCGCGAGCGAAGAAGAAAGCGAGGGCGATGAGCCAAGGAATAGGATCGCCAAAAGCAGAGAAGGCAGCGGAGAAGGTTAGGGTTTTGGTGAGGACAGAAGCGCCGAGTCCAAGTAAAGCCACGGCTCCGAGCGGCAATGGTTGAGTGATGATACCGACGATTGTGGCTAGGAAAATGGAAAGTAGTTGCCACGCATTACGAGAGACTCCGGATGGGACGGGAAGGAACCAGAGGATGACGCCTGTAGCAATAGACGCCAACAATGGCTTCATTGCCGCACCTTGCCATGGTTGCTGAGACGGCGGAGTAGCAGCAGCTGGAGTTGATGCCGCCGCTTTGACAGTTAATTTCCTGTGACTTTTCTGGATCCTGTTAGTAGAAATGATTGGAGTGAGGCTCAACGGTTTAATGAAGCTGGAATTGCATGAAGTGGATCTGGAGAGAACCGGACGACACAAAACCGGGCTCGGAGATGATCTGGAAGAGAGAGCAAGTGATTTGACACGGGAATAGCCGAGAGGGCAGGAGGAGGTGAGTGCGACGGACGCCATTTTAAATACGGATGCGCCAACGGCGGAGATGATTAACGAGAAATGCAGGAACTGAGCGCAGGTAGGCGGGGATTTAAATTTATAAAGGGAAATGGGGGAGAAGGTTAACGGTGGCCGTTTGATTTGAGAGATCAAACGGTGGATGCGAGGTTTAGGAATATATGGTTGGCAGTTGAGATTGGGACTTTATATATTATACAAATGGAAAGGGACGGTGAGGATCGGTGGGCGTCGTGGTTTACGTCCAAATTTTTCTATGGTTTGGTTACCTGCCACGTGGTTTTGGTGCCCACGTGTCGCTCTAATATTGGATTAAATTATACCACCTGGTGATGTTGTAGGTGTGGGGAAGTGTGTGAGCCAATTGGAATATAGGGTTCCACGTGGCGAAGCATGATTGGGGTAGAGAGGGATGAGAAAAAGGAAGGGTGACTGACAGTAGAGGAGTGAACAGGTCAGAAATGTGGGAGGGGAGGAGGGAAATGACGAGGAAGCCCTTGAGGGGCGGAGCCAGAGCCACAGAAAAGCAGGTGTGCTGATACTGGCAGCGGAACCCAGATTTCAATTCAGAATCAGAAGGAAACGACACAAGCGGCTGCTGCTGAGGGAGGCGCAGTGGAGTGGACGGCAGTGGCGGAGTCAGAACTCTTGTATAGTGAGATTAGAGTATATTTTAAAGTATAAAAAATTTTATACTATTACATTATAAATATTATTGATCTCGTAATTATAAATAAATTAAGTCAACTCTAATATTTTTATAAAAAATTTTATATTAATTTTACAAAAATCCTATTTTACTCTTTAAAAAATTTATACCACAACAAATTAAGTAATATTAATTAACACCCTTAAACCATACGTGACTCCATCATTAGTGGGCAGTGGGTCCGTTGTCACTTATACGAATACGGATAAATCACGTTTAAATTTGTAAAAAGAAATATAGTGGATTTCAACTCTGAACTCAAAACCAGCAGTGAAAAACAACTTGTGGGGCAGTCATTTTTCTTTCCTGTGGCTTATGAGTATGAGGCTGAGTTGTGTTGTGACTCTTTTGAAAGGCCAACCGTCGGCTTTTTGTGGCTGATAAAAGACACGAGATAAGAATATCATTCGACACATCATCCGTTGCTTTCTGATTTTACACTTTGACCAATCCCTCCCCCTCTAACACTAATTCTGAGCGCTACGTTCCACCGCATTTATTCATGGCATAAGTCGTTCGGATCCGTTTGGGTCGAATTAATTTTTAGATCGATTTATTTTCATTTTAGGTTCGTTTTAGGTCAGATCGGGGCTCAATAAGATTTAGTTCGGATCTATACTATTTCAAGTCGAGTATATTATCGGATCGGTTGATTTTTCGTGTCGAGTCGGGTCGATACCAGATTGATTAAATTTTCGGGTCGGGTTAATATTGGATCGATTGGTTTTCGGTTCAACTAATATCGGATCGGTTGCTTCTTCTGGTCAAGCCAATATCATATCGTTTGGTTTTCGATTTAAGTCAATATATGAAAATGATCTTTTAAAGGATAAAAGATGATATTAAATCATTAAACTATAATTAAAGGTGGTTGTTAATTGATAATATAATACCAAAGGAGAATAAAACATACATATTTGAGCAAATTAAATTCAGGTTGCTTTTGGTTAGGGTTGATGTTCGGTCCGATTTACTTTGGGTTCAGGTCAAGTTTAGACCATCATGTTTGAGCTCATATCAGATCTCAAATTGGGTAAATCGGTTCGAGTCTTGGATCAAGTTTATCGGGCTTAGGCTGAACCCTTGGTCCAAACTCGAATTTTCGTTCGAAATTCTAAAAAATTTTGAGAATTTTTTGTTAGACTTGAGTTTTAACACTTAGATCTAAATACGAGCAATTTTTTTCTTAAATAATTGTTTGTTTTAGTTTTTTTATAGAAGCAGCTGGTTTTATTAAAGAAAAAAATCTAAATTACAATTGAGGTTTAGAATCATAAACCTAAATTAAACATATAATTTGAAAAATTTTCAATAACCAATGGCATAAGAAAATAAGCACTTTAGATTATACAAGGACTATATAATGAAAAGGTTAAAAACTCAACTAAAAGACCCGAATAAAAAATAAATGTGAATAGATCTAACTGTATCGGCAAACGAATCACAAACAAGTGATCAAATTACTAAAAGACTACCGACAGCTGCAAATTAAAGCACAAACTAACCACTTAAAAATAAAATATATAAAAATATGAAAGGGGATCAAACCATTTGTTTTATTCAATAAATATAAAATACATCAAAATTATAAGAAGGTGCTACAAAAATAATAGACAATTTAGATATTTTTTATACTATCATAGTACATAAACTAAACACTTAAAAATAAAACAATGATCTTTTTTTTTCACTTCTCCCATTTGCTTTGCAGTAGTTACAAGAAATTTTTTCAAGTTCTTTAATTTTTTTTCTTTTGTGTGATATTTTTCTTATCCGACAGCGATCTTTGGCCATTTTATTAATTTTGTATATAAATAAAATTTATCTTTGTTGATGAATATTTCTTTTCAAGTTTTTTTTAATTTTTTTTTGCTTTGTCAGATTTTTTTCACATATGCTTTTATGGCAGTTTCTTCGTCTGCTTTTATGACAGTTATAGTCTGTCTTTGTGACAGTTGTCTGTCTTTTCACAGTTTAACGTTCGAATGAAGAGTATCAACGAGAGTTCTTGTTAGCGAAGGAGGCCGGTCTGTATATGCTTATGATTTCGTTTTGTGGTTGTGCCGATATGACAAGAACAAGTTACAGAAGAATTTGCTTATGATTCCGTTTTGTGGTTGTGTCGATATGCCAAGAACAAGTAACAGAAGAATTTACTTTTTTCATAGAGCATTCTGATTAAAGTAATTGTTTGCTGGATTTCATTAAGAAGATTATTAAAGTCCTTCTGAAAATGATAGGTTTTGTATTTTAATGTCTTTCACACCCTTAGAAATTTATTGTATTTATTTTTACACATTAAATTTTTAATGTTTGCAGTGTGATACCTTTGTAATCTTATCACTTTGAATATAATCTAGTTTATTTCAAAAAAAAAAAAATAAAATAAGATTAAACAAAAAATGTTTAAAAATTCAACAAAATAACTCATATAAATGATAGATACAAACTTTTTATATATAAAAAATAGGATAAACTACCCCAGTGACCACCGAGCTAATTGGGGATACCTATTTTGACCATCGAACTATCAAAATTGTTAATCAGACCACCAAACTTATTAAATTAACCTATTTTGACCACCGTCGTTAAAAAACTAACAGAGGGGTAACAGAGGGGTGACGTGGCAGTTAATGGAAATTTGTAAAATTACACATTTAATCCATGTTATTTACCTATTATATCAATTTGGTCATAATTTTAATTTAATTAAATAAAATTAATCAACCAATCAAGTGATGACACGTGTCATCATCCAATTGGATAAGTTTACTCAAATTTTAATTTATTTTTATTTAATATATTTCCCCTTCAACCAGATGGTGACACGTGATCTAAAGATGGGTTGTGTGATTATACACATCCCAAGTGATCTAAGTTCGAGTCCCTTTCAACCATTTTTACTTTTTTATTCACTAGCATTTACTGTCTTATAGATATGTATATTAAATGGTGCAATTCATTACACTAAAGATGGGTTGGAGTAGTGGTAAACATGTGGGGTTTCTAACCTGGAGGATGTAGGTTTAATCCACGCCAAACTCATCATTCCTCTTCAATTTTCCTTTAACCAGGTGGTGACACACCATCTGGTTGGAGGGAAAATATATTGAATAAAAATAAATTAAAATTTGAGTAAACTTATCCAATTGGATGATGACACGTGTCATCATTTGATTGGTTGATTAATTTTATTTAATTAAATTAAAATTATGACCAAATTGATATAATAGGTAAATAACAGGGATTAAATGTGTAATTTTACAGATTTCCATTAACTGCCACGTCACCCCTCCGTTAGTTTTTTAACGGCGGTGGTCAAAATAGGTCAATTTAATAAGTTTGGTAGTTTGATTGACGATTTTGATAGTTTGGTGGTCAAAATAAGTATCCTCAATTAATTCGGTGGTCACTGTGGTAATTTACCCTAAAAATAATAGATATAAAAAACACAATTGTTAACAATAAATGACAATCAACATTAACACGGACATAAAAATATATATAACAATGATAACTCGTTGACAACTAGTATTATCATAAGTCAACTATGACATATCTTTAGTTATTCCAAACATCTACTAATATTAAGTTTGAGAGTTCAAAGTAAAAATTAATAAAATAACATAATAAACGTCTTTGGAGAGAAGACATCAAATAATAACAAACAAAAATTTTCACTATTTTTATAAAAAATATAAGGCTAATTAAATAAAATAACATAAAATTTAGAGAGTGAAGGAAAAGATAAGATAAAAAGAGATGAAAAAGAAAAATTAATGTCATCGCCAAACGATTGAAAAAATATAACAAAACTAAGAGAGGAGCGACACAAAAGAAACAGAGAAAGCATAGCTAAAGTTTGATTGCACGAGTCGACAAATGAACCGGTCTTACATTTTAAATTTAGAAAACATATTGTACTGTTTTATTTGTAAATATATTGTATATCACATAAAATAAATTAATAACATATAATATTAAAAAACATGTTATACATATATATATATATATATCCGAATACCCCTAAACATAAGGACAATGAATGTCTAAGTGTATTTGGATCCAGACCCAACCCTGAGACCAAACCTAAAAATGAACTTAAAAAATATTTTTTATGTGATAAAGAGTATCACAAGTCTTATTAAAAACCTCTCTAAACTTAAATGGAGGAAAATAATACTTATAGTGATATTTATAAAGGAGACAAGTAATTACTTAACCAAAGCAGTTTGTAACGAACCAAATAATAACACAAGATATTAAGAGGCACTACAATCCGTGTGAAGCAACGAAATTATTCTAGGTGGTAGCTGCACATAAACCATCTCATCAAAGTCCCTACCCCTTGCTAGATGAGCAAGACTATCGGCTACACCATTTCAAGCTCGGCGAATATGCAAAATTTGCACCTCCCAGTCTCAGTTGAGGAACTCATGTAGTCTACTAACAAGAGCATCCTCATGTAACATTAGCGAATCATCTTTGAGAATCTGAACAACACTCAGACTATCAATCTCCAACTCGATACGACGATAACCGAGGCTCCAAGCGTGGGTAAGAATATCGTGTGTTGCCCATAATTTAGCGATAAGGACCGAGCAAATACCGAGACTTCTCGCAAATCCAAAGAGCCAAACACCACCCTCATCCCAAAACTTTTTTAACAATAACTTAAAAAAAGAATTAAACCCAAAGAAACCATGAACATACACTCATAACTGAACTATGAATTAATACGTCCCTTATTTTCTTAAAATTAATTATATAGAATTTAAAAAATATATATATTGGACCAGTAACTAACAAGTTGGTGTTTTTAAATCGAGTTGTTTGATACACAAGCTTTTTAATTTTAGAGTTCATGGGATTGGGGTTTAAAGGTTTAGATTGCAATATTTAAAAATTAGGATTTATGGTTAGAATTTAAAATTTTTAGTTTAATATTAAGAGTTTAAGATATATAGTGTTAAGGTTAGTGCTTTAGATTTTATAGTTTAAATACGAAGAATTGTGTAATTTTTAAAGGTTTTGCCCTAGCTTTTCTTTTTCTCTCTAGTGCCGCTGCTCTTTCATTCTTGTTTAAACATAGGTTGGCGGCAACAACAACTTTAGGGTTGTTTGTCGACCACCGGTCATCCTTTTTACTTATTTGTTTTGATCTTTTGATTTTTAGTCTTTTTAATTCAATAAATCTGTCTTTATGACAAGCTTTCCTCTATCGTTTGGAACGTTTTTCTATTTTTAGCAAGCTTTTCTGCCTCTTGACACGTTTTTTTGGTTATTTATTTTCTATTAGGGTTGGATTTGACGTCGCCATGACTGATCAAGATGGTACTCTTTTGATTATCCTGTTGATCTCCCTGTTCTGGACCCTCGAACTGGATCTTGATGCAAGTTTAGTCACCGCTCTTGTTCGCGTTTGAGTTTGTTGTAATAAACGTGTTGTCAACGTCCCCCAATTCTGCAATATGCATTTTTAATGTTGTTTGTTGGTGTTTTTTACCTTTATCGTCGAGCTTTGATGATGTTTTGTATCTGCTTTGTTTCGAGTCTTTGAATTAGATTTTTACCTTTTCTCTATTTAGTCCTGTTTATAATCTAGAGACGTTAGTTTTTGTGTTTTTAAAATTATGTCCGGATCATGTTTGTTTACTTGCATTGTAAACTTTCATATTAGATTTTTTATTAATAAAACTAAATATAACCCTTTTAAATTTTAACTTAATACACACTCTCAGCTTCCCCAATCCTAACAACTACAACAGTGTCGACAAAATAGGTGAAAATATATGAATAAATAAGTAAATATTACTATACCTATAAATTATAAGGTAAACTATTTGTGTGACCACCAAACTATTTGGACGTTTTTATTTTGACAACCGAATTAAGCAACTCGTCATTCAGACCACTAAACATTTAAATTGGTCATATTTTGACCATCGCCTTTAAAAGACTAACAGAGAGGTGATGTGGCAGTTAACGAAAATTCTTAAAATTACACATTTGGTCCATGTTATTTACTTATTATATCAATTTGGTCCCAATTTTAATTTAATTCAAAATTTTAAGGCTCCAATACAATGATAACACGTTGCACGTGTCACCATCTAATTAAACATTTTTCTATTAATTTTAATTTTTTTAGTTTAATATTTCTCTCCAACTACTGAGCTAGGACCAATACATTTAGATTAAGCTGCGACGAATGACGATCAAACCACTGAGCTAAAACCACTACAATGAAAAATTACAAATTACAACTACCAAATTCAGCTAGGAATATGCTTAATCCACGAAATACAAAACCTATGCTATTGTTACAATGAAAACACCTAATTTTAACTTGTTATTTTAAGAGCTTGCACAGGCAGCCATCTTCCCACGTGTAAGCTCCAATCCATTAAATAGAGAGGGAAGTTTCGAGGATTGTTACATTCTAAAGTCTAAGACTCATAGCGTATTGTTTGTGAAACAAGCAGCAATCTTGTCACCTTCCTTGTTCCAACAGACTTCAAATATTCCGCCGTTGCCGGTTGTAGCGACCATTTTTTTTGAAAATAAATATATTAATAAAAGTATAAGTTCCGTCGGCTACGGGGCATCCCCAAACCATTTTTTGAAATTTTGGTTTAGGGGAAAATTTCTTTTTTAAAGTTCCTTTTTCTTTTGAAACGATAGAAACTTAGAAAATTGATTTTATTTGAAAATAAGACTTGGAGTCGTCATAGGTCACTTGGATAAAGTAGGACGAACACTAAACAGAGATTCAATTTTAAAGGGTTCGGGAGTTGGTTACGTGTGGGGAAGGATTAGCACTCCCATCACGCCCGAAAATCGGTACCAAAATATTTGTTGCTTTCAAAAAGATGAAAATTGTTGAAATTTAAATTGAATTTAATTTGGCGTCCTTAATGAAGATTGACCTTAATCGAACGAGCTTTATCAAATCGATGGGTTCAAATTAATTAGACTTTTAATTAATAAGGATGACGATACGTCAGACCATAGATTAAACCGATATCATATAAGCCTGGCTCGGCAACTACGTCAAAAACTTGTTGCGCGTAATAAGTGCTCCGCAATTGTGCAAGTGTACACTCGCAAGTTATAGTATAAAAGATATCATCTCCGCAAGGATTGATGCCACTTCAATAATCTAATCTTTGGCACTGTAAAAGTAAAAACACAATTGGGTGATTGTAGGAGTTCTAATTAACGAGTAAGCTAAGAGATCAATAAAGTAAAAGAAGATGTAATCAAATAAGAGAGAGTAGGCCAGGTTATCGTGAGTTGAGGAGTGATAGTCGAATGGATCATCTTGGTAAAAGAGTGCAGTGACAACTCGGTTGCCGTGGCAACTGGCATAGATAGGTTGCCTTGGCAACTAGTAGGATGGTTGCCTGGGCAACTGACTGGGCAATTGTTTGGGTGACTGGGCAGCAAACTTCAAGGTTCGGCAGAGCGTTCTTCAATTGTTTCTTCTTATCCCTAAGTCGAAACTCTAGCTAATTGTGCATGCCTTGATAATACATCCATGCGTGAATCAAGGGTGAACAACAACCAATCTTGCGCTCCTCTTAGCCGTTGAAATCCTAAACTTATTCCTAAGCCGGATTAGTCTTCACCATTAATAGATTGAATAAAAACCATACTCATTCGTTTCTTGAATCTAACTCTCCCGATATTAGATAAATGGATAGATTTACGAGATCATCTCCCAATTTACTCGCAAACAAGAATAAAAACCAAGAATGAGGTAAACCTTGAATTGAAAGTGCAAACTATATTACCTAAACAAAATCCAACCGTTTCTCACAACCACAAAACACAATAACCCTATCCAAATAGATTTAGTTCATGGCTAGGTTCCAAAGAAACATAAAACAAAGTTTTCCTAGCATAGACTAATCGAACAAGAAAGAAAAAAATGAAGATGTCGAGCAGCTCCTTGTTGAATTCTTCATTCTCTTCCAACCTCCCCTTGGAGTTGACGGCTTGTGGTTCTTTAAATAGGAGATGGCTAGGTTAAAGTCTTTCTTAGGGAAGAAGTCAAGCTGGAATTAAATACTTTTAAATAATATAATTCTTTATTATATTAAAATTCCTCCTAGATCTTCCCCTATCTTTTTGGGATTTAATCTTTCTTTGACCTCTTCATGTTGGGTGTATCCAGTCATCAATTTCGGCTGCCACATCATCTTATACATTCTTGTCGACAATTGCCCTGACAATTAGCTCGGCATATCCTTCTCACACTGCCCTGGCAACTGGTTCCAGTCTTGCTCTGGCAACTAATTCTGCATACACAAAAACAACTACCGGCAGCACCTTTCTTCGACAAAATTAAGCAAAATATGAAATCAAGCTTGACCACCAAGGAAACAATGCAAACATGCATGAATGGCTAATAATGCAACTAATATGAGCCTAAGTCTAGCAAAAATATGAGTAAAAAAGGGTGAATAAAATAGTAATTTTTGACACTTAACACGCCCCCAAACTTGAACTATTGCTTGTCCTCAAGCAATGCAATCTAATAATTATCCGCCAAGACTTCAATTTTCACAAACTTAGCTTCGAACTTGATTTCAATCCTCAAAGCCGTGGCACAAAGTATGATTGACTTTTCATTTTTTGGACAACTTAGGAGTTACTCGGAATCAAACTATAATGTTTGTGAGTGTGTGTGGAGTTGTGTGCAAGTTGATTTTTCGGATTCTATGTGAACAAGAGGTTTTCAAATTACTTCATTGGGTTCTTTTAACATGTTTCAACTAGAGCCAGTTTTGGGCACCTCTAGTGATTTGTTTAGTTTTCTTTAATTTTTCTTTTGTTTGACTAGAGCCGGTTTTGGGCACCTCTAGCGATCAATTTTTTAGCACATACTAAAGCCAGTTTCGGGCACCTCTAGCATTCATCCAATTTTTATTTTATTAACCCAATTTTTTAACTATCAACCTAAGTTCGCTAGAATTCCTTAAATCAATCAGGCCACAATAGTGTTTTATCAAGTTTAGCATTATAGTAGGATTCTAAGTGTTTTCCATAGTTATCCTAGAATAAAAAGTTCTATCAATTAAGTACATTGGCAATGTCATCATCGGATATTCATCAAGTCTAGGCAATTCTTGTTCTAACTAAAGGCATGGCAAACAATTTATGTGTCCTAAATGCAATACTAAAGATGAATGCAACTAAACATGAAAACTAACTAGTAACAATCCCCCCAAACTCGAGTGGGGCATTGTCCTCAATGCATACAAGAAAATAAAAATAAAGAAGTAAAATGCAAACGGTGACTTACTCTGAGAGCTCATCGTCGTGGATGATTAGTTTCCTTTTGGCTGGTGTCTTGATTCTTTTGCTTGAACGTGGTGGTTGCTTCCTTGTTGCCGGTGATGGAACTGATCCTCGTACAGGTGTGTCTTCATCGTCATCTTCCTCAATGTCAATGGCTTTTCGTTTGGGCTTGGAGGATTTGACTGGTGTGGTCTTTGTTGGTGCAATGAAGGACTCGTTCGAATCTGAAAAATCGGACAATGATTCAGTACGAGTTGGTTCAGGCATAGGTGCTTTACCTTTGTCTTTTGCAGTGGTCGTCAGGGCGTCTTCAGTCTCAGTTTCCGTGACAGCTTCAATGTAGGTTGACGTGGCAGCTGTTGGGGCAGGTGCTGTGTACGTTGTCGCGTTATCATCTTTTGCGGTTGTCGTGGTAACTACTTCTGCAGTTGTCGTGGCAAGAATGTCGGCAGCTGTCCGGGTAATTTTCCAGGATGACTTGGGTGATGGCATTGTTGTGGTCCTTCATGTACCGCATGAACATTAGTTGGCGGGCTTCAATCTGCTTAAGGTGGTGTGCCAACGATTGTAAGAGTGCTTCAAGTTGTCATAGGGTTGCTGGCCGAGTTGCCTGGGCATCAGTTGCTTGGGCATCTGGAATTGCCGAAGCGGCAGGAGTTTCCGCGGTAACTGTAGGTGTTGGAGATTTTACTGGTGCCTCTCCCATTAGCTTTCAAATTTGTGTTCGAATCCAACCGGACTTTGGTAGTGCCTTTTCATCGGTTGACTCACTTGGGACATGTATTTCCTTGCAAAGATTGGAGATTAGGCAAGGGAAGAAAAGAGAACCCTTATCTTTTGTGCTACATACAAAAATCTCATCACAAATAATTTTGCCAATGTTAATGATACGATTATGCAAGATAGAATGTATGAGCAAAAGACGCAGTGTATCAACGGTAGTATTGTGTGTGGTGGGCATTAAAGAAGTTTTAACAAACTTATTCCCTAATTTTTCCTCGGGTTTAAGCCGAAGGCGTTTTAACGTGCCCTTGTATTTACCGTCATTCCAATGAGTTCTCGGTAGAGTGAGGTCTTGAAGCACCTTGTCGAGTTGCTTGGGCGTGAGTTGATCAACAAAAGCTTGATGTTCGTCATTCTCAATGTAGAGCCCGTAAAAGACGTTAATGCTCTTGGTGCTTATGAGGATAGCTTTGTCGCGGACAAACATGTAGGGATTGTCCGGGTTAGGGGAGTGAGCATAGAATTCTCTTACCCATGAGATATTGCCCGGTTTCGGTTGATGGCAAATGATTTGCCACTTTTGGTGTGCAATCCTTTGGAAGATGAAGGGTTCAAGGCAGAAGTCTTGATGAGAATCGGAGTATTCGAAGCCTTGTTCTTCGCAAATCTTTCGGCTTTCAAACTTGGAGTGAAATCATTCTCTAACTGCCGGTGTAGTAAATCTCTTGTATGTCGGCTCATTGGAAGAACTTGGGTGCACCAAAGTCTTGAGTTTTGTTGCCATGGTTTTTCTTGGTTGTGGATCGGTTTGAACAAGGGTAAGAAAATATGGAAAGAAACTTTGAGAGTAGTAAGAAGAAGAAAAGATTGTGAACCTTGGAAGTTTAATTGTGATGGGAGGTAGAAAAGAAAGAATGGATGGGTAATTAAGTTGGCAGGTGGGATGGATGTAAAAAAGTAAGAAATAAGGTGATTGGATGGCTTGGGCGACACACAATGATAGGGAAGGGGAAGGGTTTTGTCCGGCTATATAGGGATTATTTAGGGTAAATTTAGGCTTGATTGTAGGCCTTATATTTAGCCCCTAAGTTCCCTTGTTTGAATAAACTTCCATCTTGGGTTTAACTTCTCTTGATCTTGGACTCTTTTCCTAAAAACAAAATTTAAAAGAGCATTAAAAATAAAATCTTATCTTAAAATAAAAATGTGGAAAATAAAATCTTATCTTCTAAAGTGGCCACTTCTTTGTTACGCTCCATATGGGCACCGTTATAGTGCTTCAATCTCCGTCCGTTAACTTTGAATTCATGTCCGTCAGTGGTGGACTTGATTATCACGGCACCATGGGAGAACGATTTGACTACTTCGAATGGTGCCGACCATCTTGATCTCAATTTCCCGAAAAAAGTTTTAGCCGAGAATTGAATAGGAGAACTTGTTGCCATGGCATGAATTGTCGCGGCAATAGCTTCTTGCCATGCCATTACTTTGTTTTCTCCTTGTAGATTCGTGTATTGTCATAGGCGAGTGCACAGAATTCTTCTATCTCGTTGAGATCTAGTAAACGTTGTTGTCTGGCACTCTCCCAATCCATATTCACGGTCTTGATTGCCCAATATGCTTTGTGTTCGATTTCCACCGGTAAGTGACAAGTCTTGCCATAGACAAGGCAAAACGGGGACATTCTGAGGGGTGTTTTGAATGTTGTTCGGTAAGCCCAAAGTGCTTCGTCTAGTCTTGTAGATCAATCTTTCCGGGAAGGATTGACAGCCTTCTCGAAGATATTCTTCAATTCCCGGTTAGAAATTTCTGCTTGTCCATTAGTTTGTGGATGATATACCGTGGCAATTTTGTGTGACACACCGAAGCGTTGCAACATCTTGGCAATAAGTCTGTTGTCAAAGTGCTTTCTTTCACCACTGATAATTGCTCTTGGCATCCCAAACCGTATAAATATATTTTTTCTGCAAGAATCGTTGCACGGTCTTGGAATCATTAACGGGAATTGCAGCGGCTTCAACCCACTTGGACACGTAGCCGACGTCAAGTAGAATGTTGATGTTGCCGAATGAAGATGGGAAGGGTCCCATGAAATCAATCCTCCATACATCGAACAATTTCACCTTAAAGATGTTTTGGAGTGGCATCTCATGTCGTCTAGAGATATTGCCCGTCCTCTGGCAACGATCACATTGCTTGTAAAAATCTTGGGCATCTTTGTAAAGTGTGGGCCAATACAAACTGGATTGCAAGACTTTGGCCGCGGTACGTGTTCCTCCAAAATGTCCTTCATAGGGTGAAGAATGGCATTGCTAGAGTACATTCTGCTGCTCCTCTTCAGGGACACATCGGCGTATAACCTGATATGCACATTGTTTAAAAAAGAGACTCGTCCCAAAATTAATGCTTAGCATCATGGTGAAACCGATTCTTTCCTTGGCGAGTAAGGTCATAAGGTAAAATACCACAATAAGGAAGTTAACTAAATCAGTATACCAGGGTATTCCCGAGGCAACTAGACTTGCTGAGGCGTGCGCTTCTGGAGTTGTTGAGGCATCAGGGGTTGTCGAGGCATATGCATTTGGGGTTGTCGTGGCAACTGCTTCAGTGGTTGTCAAGGCATATACAATGGGAGTTGCCGAGGCATCAAGAGTTGCTGAGGTAACTAACAGTTACTTATCCAGGAATGCATCACATATTTCTATATCCGCATTCTCATCCCTATTGTGTTCTAAGCGTGACAAGTGATTGGCAACTTGATTTTCTGTTCCTTTTCTGTCCTTAATTTCAATGTCAAACTCTTGTAAAAATAATATCCAACAAATCAAACGAGGTTTGGCATCATTTTTAGCAAATAGATACTTAATTGCCGAATGGTCCGTATGGACAATTACCTTTGTACCAATCAAATAGGACCAGAACTTGTCAAATGCAAAAACTACGGCTAGTAACTCTTTCTCCGTTGTTGTGTAATTCACTTGAGTTCTATTAAGAGTTTTACTAGCGTAGTATATTACATGAAAAATCTTACCTTTGCATTGGCCGATGACTGCTCCTACTTCAAAATCACTCGCATCGCACATGAGCTCAAAAGGTAGTGTCCAGTCGGGTGGAATGACAATAGGTGCAGAGGCAAGGTTTTCCTTAAGGGTTTTGAATGCTTGGGCGCAAGATTCATCAAAGTCGAAAGTTTTGTCCTGTTCAAGCAAATTGCACAAGGGTTTAGTGATTTTGGAAAAATTATGAATGAACCTCTTGTAAAAACCTGCATGTCCAAGAAAGCTTCGGATTTCTTTGACCGAATTTGGTGGGGATAATCTCTCGATCACGTCCACCTTGGCTTTGTCTACTTCGATACCCTTGGATGAAATCTTGTGGCCGAGCACAATTTCTTCATCTACCATAAAATGACATTTCTCCCAATTAAGGACTAGATCAGCTTCTTCACATCTTGCCAACACCTTCTCCAAATTGTTGAGGCAACTGTCGAAGTCATTACCAAATACAGAAAAATCGTCCATGAAGATTTCAAGGAAGTCTTCGACCATGTCTGAAAAAAGTGCCATCATGCATATTTGGAAGGTTGTCGGGGCATTGCATAATCTGAACGACATTCTTCGAAAGGCATAAGTACCATATGGGCATGTGAAGGTGGTCTTTTCTTGATCTTCTGGTGCTATGGCAATTTGATTGTAACCTGAGTAACCATCAAGAAAACAATAAAAAATGTTTACCTGCAAGACGGTCAAGCATTTAATCAATAAAGGGTAATGGAAAATGATCTTTCCTAGTGGCCTTATTTAGCTTTCGGTAATCCATACAAACCCTCCAACCGGTCACAGTCCTGGTTGGAATGAGTTAATTGTTTTCATTACTTACCACTGTTATACCTCTCTTTTTTCGGTACACATTGGACCGGACTTACCCATGTACTATCAAAGAAGGGGTATATGATGCCGGCGTCAAGCCACTTGCTGATTTCTTTCATTACAACCCCTTTCATGGCATGATTCAGTCTCCTCTGGGCCTGAATCGAAGGCTTGTGATCATCCTCTAACAAAATCTTGTGCATGCACACTGCCAGACTAATTCCCTTCAAGTTGGCAATTGTCCACCCTATCACCTTCTTATGTAGAATCAACATGTCGATCAGCTTCTTTTCCTGCTCAGATTGTAACTTAGAGGAAATAATTACGGGTAATGTATTATTGGTTCCCAAAAAGGCATATTTTAGTTGCCTTGACAATTGTTTCAACTCGAGAATCGACGGTTGTTCAGTATAAGACTTTTCGATTTTACCTTCCTTACCTGAGTAATCCAGTGGTTCAAAGTATGTACCTGGTCGATTGACTAACCAATTTGCCTCTTCTTGTTGTTCCTCATCGATCGGTTCTTCATTCTCTCTAGGTTCCTCTAGATCGGCAATGTAGTTGCTGAGGCAACTAATTTCCTCATCGAAGTTAAACTCTGCCGTGGTACGAAGAAGTTGACATTCTTCTGGATCATCGACATGCTTTAGTGTTTGGAACACATTTAGTTTAACTTGCTGGTCATTCACCCTCATTGTGAGCTCTCCCTTTTCAACATCGATCAAGGTTCTCCTTGTTGCTAGGAAGGGTCTCCCAAGAATGATAGGTGCATGCTCATCTGCTTCACAATCCAAAACATTAAAGTCAGGGGGAAAATAAATTTATCAACTTTTACCAGTATGTCTTCGATTTTTCCCTCTGGATGCACATAGGATCTGTCGGCTAGCTGTAGCATAATTGTTGTAGATCTTGCCTTCCTGATTCCTAGTTTTTGGAAAACCGATTTAGGAATCAAGTTTATGCTTGCTCCAAGGTTACATAATGTTTTCCCGACATAGTGGTTTCTGATGAAACATGGTATTGTGAAACTTCTGGGATCTTTCAACTTGGGTGGCATGCTATTGTGCAACATGGCCATGCATCCCTCTGTTGCGGCAACATTTTCAAACTCTCATAGCCTTGTTTTTTGGACACAATGTCTTTAAGAAACTTGGCATAGTTTGACATTTGTTCAATTACCTCAACCAACAGCAAGTTGATATGGACTTGCTTTAGGATATCAAGAAACTTCTTGAATTGATATTCTTGCTTTTGTCGCTTCAACCTTTATGGGAATTGTGGTGGAAGTCGGATATCTTCGATCCTTTCATTGGTTTGGAACTTGATTGACGGTATTGTCGGGGCAACTGGAGTTGCCGAGGCATCGTCAACTGGAGTTGTCATGGCATGCTTTTCGTTGGTTGCCGCGACATGTTTATTTGAGGTTGTCGTGGCATTCTCTGGTTCAGCGTCTGAGGCTTTTTCGCTGAGTTCATCTTGTTCATTTTGTGGAGTTTTGTTTTATGAGCGAGCTTGAGCCTCTTTAAGTTTTCGGCCACTTCTAGTGGTGATTGCCTTACATTGCTCATGGCCAGTTCCTCTTGCGACTTCAGTATCGTTGGGTAAACCTCCTTGCGGTCTAGTATTCAAGTTTTGAGCAAATTATCCGACTTGAGTTTCCAATGATTTGAGGGCCGCCTCTTGGTTTTGCAGTCTCATCTCAGTCCTGTTGATAAAAGCATAAGTTCTTTTCATGAAGTTACTATTCTCAGCCATATAAGATTCAGTTTTTAACATGAAAGCATTGAGAGAATTTTCTAAAGATCTAGATGTTGTCGGTTGTTGCTGCGACAACTATTGCCGTGGCATATTCTGCTGGAATCCTGACGCTTGTGCATTCTGATTGTTCTGGTTCAAAGCGTTGTTGGGATTACTCCATAAAAAATTTGGGTGCTTCTTCTAGGTTGGATTGCATGTGTTGGACATCACATTGTTACTCCGATTGTAATTCCCCACGTAGAAGATGGATTCTGGGTTCTGCGTACATTTAGAAGAATCATGGTTACCACCACATAACTTACAAAAAGAATCTACTACCTTGACCTCCTGTGTGTTGTTTTGTTTCTGCATGTTCTAGACCATCTTGGTTAGAGTGGCCAATTGTGTCGAAATTGAGTCTGATGATTCTAGTTCATGTATCGTGGCTTGCGTCTAACTCCTCCTCTTCTCGCAGTTAGGAACTGATAATCATTCTTGGCGAGCCTATTCAGAATTTGTATCGCTTCTTCTGGTGACTTGTATAGGAGTATGCCGTTTGTTGAGGCATCTAGCATCATCCTTGTTGGTGTATTCACTGCATTGTAAAACATCGTCACTTGTGTCCATACTGGGAATCCGTGTAGGGGACATTTATGTAGAAGTTTTCTATATCACTCCCAAGCCTCGTACATGGATTCATCATCTGCATGCCGAAAAGAAGTAATTTCGTTACGAAGCTTATCAGTCAAATTTGTAGGATTAAATCGAGCAAGAAAATCACGACATAGATCGGTCCAAGATCTTATTGATCCGGCCGAAATACTATTCAACCATGCGTTCGCCCTATCCCTCAGTGAATATGGGAATAATCTTAGTAGTAAAACATCTGGGGTGACTCCTTGTATTTTGAATGAATTGCAAATCTCGATGAAAGATTTAAGATGTTGTCGTGCATCTTCAGTTGCTGAGCCGCCAAATTGACCAATTGTGTTGATCATATTGAACATCACCGGTTTCAACTCAAAGTGGTCGGCTTCAATTTCAGGTGTGACAACTCCTGGGTTAAGTCCTTCAAGATCTTCCTCTAGATAGTCTCGAACAGTTCTGTTTCGTGCAAGAATCACTCCATCTCTCGCTAGAACATCCTGATTATCGTTGGCATTCATATTGCCGTCTTGATTAGCCATTGCTACTCTTAACCTTCGTCTGAGTCTTTGCAAGGTACGTTCAATTTCTGGATCAAAGGGATATTCTGATGTAGTCGGTCTCGCCCTGGTCATATACCAATGCAAAACCAAAGTTTGTTAGCACTTCAAATTTTAAACAATAAAAATAAAAATGCAAGAAAATAAAAACAAAGTCGCTATTGCCAATCCCCGGCAATGACGCCAAAAACTTGTTGCACATAATAAGTGCCCTGCAATTGTACAAGTGTAGACGTCGCAAGTTATAATATAAAAGATACCGTATCTACAGGGATTGGTGCCACTTCAAGAATCTAATCTCTTGCACTGTAAAAGTAAAAACACAATTGGGTAATTGCAGGAGTTCTAATTAATGAGTAAGCTAAGAGAGCAATAAAGTAAAAGAATATGTAATCAAATGAGAGAGACTAGGCCAGGTTATCGCGAGTTGAGGAGTGATAGTCGAATGGATCGTCATGGTAAAAGAGTGCAATGACAACTCGGTTGCCGTGGCAACTGGCACAGATAGGTTGCCTTGGCAACTAGTAGGACGGTTGCCTGGGCAACTGACTGCAGCAAACTTCAAGGTTCGGCAGAACGTTCTTCAATGGTTTCTTCTTATCCCTAAGTCGAAACTCTAGCTAATTGTACATGCCTTGATAATACATCCCTACGTGAATCAAGGGTGAAAAACAACCAATCTTGCGCTCCTCTTAGCCATTGAAATCCTAAACTTATTCCTAAGTCGGATTAGTCTTCACCATGGATAAATTTAATAAAAACCATACTCATTCGTTTCTTGAATCTAACTCTCCCGATATTAGATAAATAGATAGATTTACGAGATCCTCTCCCAATTCACTCGCAAACAAGAATAAAAACCAATAATGAGTATACCTTGAATTGAAAGTGCAAACTCTATTACCTAAACAAAATCCAACCGTTTCTCACAACCACAAAACACAATAACCCTAGCCAAATAGATTTAGTTCATGGCTAGGTTCCAAAGAAACATAAAACAAAGTTTTCTTAGCATAGACTAATCGAACAAGAAAGAAATAGATAAAGATGTCGAGCAGCTCATTGTTGAATTCTTCATTCTCTTCGAACCTCTCCTCTCAATCGCACCCCTTGGAGTTGACGGCTTGGGTTCTTTAAATAAGAGATGGCTAGGCCAAAGTCTTTCTTAGGGAAGAAGTCAAGTTGAAATTAAATACTTTTAAAGAATATAATTCTTTATTATATTTAAATTCCTCCTAGATCCTCCCTATCTTTTTGGGATTTAATTTTTCTTTGACCCCTTCATGTTGGGTGTATCCAGTCATCAATTTCGGCTGCCACATCATCTTATACATTCTTGTCGACAATTGCCCTGGCAACTAGCTCAGCATATCCTTCTCGCACTGCCCTGTCAACTGGTTCCAGTCTTGCTCTGGCAACTAATTCTGCATACACAAAAACAACTACCGACAACACCATTTTCCACAAAATTAAGCAAAATATGAAATCAAGCTTGACCACCAAGGAAACAATGCAAACATGCATGATTGGCTAATAATGCAACTAATATGAGCCTAAGTCTAGCAATAATATGAGTAAAAAAGGGTAAATAAAATAGTACTTTTGGACACTTAACACCTGGCTGCCGTGTTAATTTATGGTTCGAATCTCGTACGTCACATTTATGCATGATGCAAACAGTTAAGATATGATGTGATGATTTATCAATTTTTAATTGATATTTACCTTCAGACAATTAGAATTAATTCAAATATTCGGTCAACATCCACTGAGCCAGGATTGTTACGAAACAAATATCAGAATTAATGGATACTTCATTTTCATAACTTAAGATTAATTAACACGATAAATAATGAAATTAAATGGTTAAATGAATGACAAATATGATGTACATCACGAAAAAAAAAGAAATAACAACACAAAGGAAAAAAAAAACATATCATAAAGAAAAATTTGGAAAAGGACCAGATCGAACAAAAGAAACGCGTAAAATAAATGGGAGAAATTAAAGACGGAAATTAAAGCGCGAGAATTAGAAGCATAAATTAAAACAGAAGTTAGATGTTAGGGGTTAATTAGCTACACTAAAGGGATAATAATAATACGGATCATACCCCGGTGCGGGTCACCATAAGGCCGGAGGTGAAATGTAATCGAGCAACCACAATTAAATAAGTATATAGATGTATATATATATCATATGATAATAGAATATACTTTATATAAATATACGTACATAGCAATATATATATAAAGAAAATAACTATGATATAACATGTAAACCATACATAAAATATATAATATATAAATAATTAATACATGTATGATATATAAATACTAATAATACAGGGATTAATAACATATATATATATATAATATGTATATATGTTATGCGTAAACCATATATAAAATATACATACATTAAAGTATAGTAACATGTGAAAGAACATACATTATATATATAAAAGGGGAAAGGGGGAACAACACGGCACTGATTGATGGGAAATGAAAGAATGTAAAAACGTGTACACGAGGAAGGTAAACCGGCATTTAATGGAAACAAAATAGAGGAGAAAAAACAAAGCCAAAGTTTCATTCACAAAACCAAATGCCGAAAGGAAATGGAGAGAACTCTCGTCTTCAACCCTCAAACAAGGTTCCTTGGCCGGGCCTCGGTGGCTGAGCCTCTCGACGTTCGTGCGGCGGTTCCTCCTCGGACGACAGGTAAGTTTCGAAACCCTTCTTCTTTAAAATTTTTGATCGAATCCTTTCAATAAAAAGACTGATATTTAGATAAAAAACGAAGAAGATGATGAACCTTAGATTCTTATTTCGAAATCCTTTTTCAAGACCTTTACTTTTGATTCGAGAAAAACCAAACCCCAAATTGATTTCTAAAAATATTTTTTTTAAAACCACTTTCTGTTCTTTCTTTGGAATCGAAATGAACCCTAAAATCCTATGGAAACAAAGAAGGAGAAGGAAGAAAATACCTTTGTTAAAATTTTTTGTATGGTATTGATATTGAATCCCCCTTACATTCCGTTTTTTTTTCCTTTGTTTATATAGGTAGATTACATATATTGACATAAAATAAAAACTAGAAATGAAAAACATGTCATTGGTTGCTTTTTACATTTTGTTTGTATTCATCTGCCTATTCTGCAGTGTTGGTTTGTCTCTGATTTTTCTTTGCTCGTTTGTATGGCATGTGAGGGGAGGAGGGGACCAGCACGTTGTCGATTGAGAATCAGCAAACCTGCTGTTGTGGCATGTGGAAGGTCACGGGAAGACCAAGGGGTGTGATCGCTGCATCTAGACCGTTCGATGGCATCCACATCCAATGGTTGAGGCTTGGCTGCACAGAGGACAAGAGGATATCAGATTAAGGCTTAGTTGGGCCAAATGATGTATTAATATTTTTGTTTGGCCTTTTGTTTATGAAATGTATATGGACTGCTTATAAAGACTTGGGTTTTTCTTTATATAATATATGAGCTGTTTGTATTTAAATAAATTGGGCTTTATTATAAAATAATATAGTTTATAATTTTTAATTTTTTTCTAATTTTTAAATAAAAACATAATAATAATTAATAATAGAATATAATAATAATAATAAAAACAAAACATAATAATAATAGATAATAGTAGTAGTAATAGTAATAATAATAATAGGGTAATAACGGTAATAATAATAATACTAATAACATATCTTAATAATCATAAGATCACTATAACACTTAGGTTTTTTTCAAATGGATAACAATAGTATATAATGATATCAAATCTATAAATGCTTAATCAAAATAGTACCACTAATTAACTATATTTTTTGGGTTTTTAAGTTTTAATAAAAAGGATAAAGTAAATAAAGTCCATAACATTATTTAGAAAGTAGGAACATATAGATAAGCCTATTATTGTAAAAACAAAAGCGAAAATAAAAACGGGTCCACCCTGGACGGAATTAGTGATTACACCGGTATATGTTTTCACAATCTTCCCTTCCTTCAAGGACCATGCTTGATTAATTGCTCATTTCAGCATCCACAAGGCTAGTAGTGATCTTATGATGTATAGAATTCTAAAAGTATTTTAGTGCTGTCATCGCTTGAATAGAAGAAACAAATAGATAACAGATTTGAGGGATCATACGTGTGACCATTCAAGCTGTAGAGAAGTTTCCCTAGTTCCACATCCCAAAGCTTTACAGTGGAGTCAAATGATGCACTACATAAAAAACAAAAAAGATGAAGACAATAATAACAATTAGATGATTCTTTGAGAGACCAGGAGGAGAAGCAGAGCGTAGAAGGTGTTAATTTTTCATCCTATTTTATTGGTTACGATTTGAATAAATATGTAGATAAAATTTTCTATAGCATTAGCTCTACTTTAGGGGTTTGAACATGGCAATTTAACCTAAATATTTTGGGTTTGATTCTCCTTGGGTGCAAACCTTCGTTCTATCTATTTTCTCTTTAATTACATGGCGAAACGTGTCACTTTGTGATTGGAGGGAAAAATTAAATTAAATAAATTAAAATTAATAAAAAATCATCTAATTAGATAGTGATACGTGTTATGAGCCTTTAAATTTTGAATTAAATTAAAATTAGGATCAAATTAATATAATAGGTAAATAATATGGACTAAATATGTAATTTTATAAATTTTCATTAATTGTCACATTATCTCTCTGTTAGTTTTTTAAAGGCCGTGGTTAAAATAAGACAAATTTAAAAGTTTAGTGGTTTAATTGACGAGTTATCTAATTTGACAGTCAAAATAAGTACGGCCAAATAATTTGATAGTCACTTGAATAGTTTACCCTAAATTATAATAGCTCATAGCCGAGTTCTATAGCTTGGCCAGCAAGCAACCATATCTTTTCATTATAACAACAAAAAAAAAATCGTTGCAATCATCATGACTCATGCGTTACCTAAATGAAAACAGCCCTCTATTAGTTTAATTTAGGCTTAAGGGTGTAAAAAGTCATTGAACTTTCGAAAAAAATTATTAAGTCTTTAAATTATTTTTACACTCAATTAAACTTTTGAACCAAGAAATTTAATCAATTAAACTCTTTGACCAATTTTAACCATTAAATTTTGACAAATTTTCTTCATATACCATCGAAACATGATACACTACAGTTCTATTATGTTACATTTATAAAAAAATTTAAAAAGTATTTTTTATAAATTTTATAAGTTTTTTTAAAATTTTACAACATTTAAAGAATTTTTTAAATAAAATAAAAATTTTGAAAACTGTCAAGTGGAAACATTATGACACGACACACTGCAACAATTGATCGAAAAAAACTGTTCAGATTTAATGGTCAAAATTGGTTAAAGAAGTTAATTGATTAAATTTTATAGTTCACATTGGGCGCAAAAAAGATTTAGGGGCTTAATTAATTTTTTTAAAGTTCAAGGGCTTCTTATACCCTTAAGCCTTTAATTTACTTATTTTTCTCTAGTTTAAAATAAAATGGTTCATCATAGGAGTCAACCCAACTTGGAACAGATGGTTAAAAGCTCATGTTGATATCTAATCTTTTCCCTTAGGTACTGAGTTCTAGTCCCAGTAGGAGGAATCCTCTCTTCCCCCTCCTCTAAGTAGAAATTATTCAAAAAAATGGTTCATTATAGGAGACAAGAATTCAAATCGTTTTCTATAGAAGATATATGTACATTGTTAAAAGATTAAGAATGTATATGAATAAATATTACCTTATAATCACCTTTAGACTATTCGAAAATAGTTCGACCAATTAATTACTTAAAAGTAATTTAATTATAATTTTTAATTAATAACGTAAGTTTTTATTAATGCAAACATTCAGTGCACATCCATTTTTTAATTAGATCATCGTAAACAGTACGTCCAGATATTAATTAACATTTTCTTTAAATAAATATATAATTCTTTTTTTCATAAATAAATATATAATTCTTACAATTTAAACACTCTCACGTCACATGGTTGGGGGAGTAATTTAGAAATGTATTGCTCTCCAATTAATTCATCATTGCGTCATTTTACTCGTTTTCAATAGAAAATATGGCCACTCCCTTATTAACTAATTAATTAATCTTTTTTTTCAATAGAAAATATCGTCACTATTATTATTTTAAAAAAATATAATCATCATCAATGTAAAGTCAAAAGCTAACACAAATTATACAAATGGGAATGATACATAACGAAATGCAATTAAAAATGCTCCCCAAAGTAACGAAATGGACATCTCGACCATCAGCTTAATATTTGAATAGTTATATGCATGCAACGCTTCCTTTCCAAGGCAGGAATTAATTAAATATTGGACTCAATAAATGTCTCAATAAAAAAACAGATAATGTTTATCTTAAGAGATACGAGTTTAAATCGCTTTATCTACAAGATACATGCGCATTGTCAAAATGTTAAAAATATATATGAATGTCATATAATCACCTTTATACTATTAAAAGATTAATTAAATATTAGTTATTTTATACAATAATTAAAAAGCGACTTTTTTTTTCAAAGTTTTATACTTTTAATATATATTTTGATCACAGTGTAATATAGTAGTAATCTCTATCTAACATATTTTTGTACATCAATCTCAATAATATTCCTTGAGATGTTCCTTTCTAAAATGTATTCAAATACATACATACATATATAGTATATAGTTAACTATCTTGAGCTCTGGAAATCAAGAAAAAGGAAAGGGAGAAACATCTTTCATCAAATTCTCCAAGTCCCATTCTCCGGCTTTTAGCTCGTCTCCTATCCAAAAGCTCTCGACGTCGGCAATGTCGATGAATTTCGATTTGTTATTGTCATTGGTGTTTCCGACACAGCTACCGGTGATGATATCGAAATCGTTGTTGATGTTATTTTCAATACGTTTAAGGTTTTCTCCGAAGCTTTCCAATGGAGGAACATATAATTCCGTTTCTATCCCATTCTCAACACTTCCAAACATCTCATTTTCGACGAAGAAACCGTCGCCACTTACCCCAACTTGCTTCACACACAAGCCTGCCGGATCAAAACATCCGGCAGCTGCACCAACTGCGTTTCGACCATGCTCGAGCATCGGTAAAGAATCTCTGGTGTGGTTCGGAACCATGGATTGCAAGAAAGAATTCGACGATAAATCCATGTATGTCGGATAAACCTCTTGTTCAAGCATAGACATGAACCCGGTCCCTGCCATGGCATCCTTGTAATGCTCCGACGCCCACGAATCGCTGGCGTTCGGTGAGGCTGCGGTAGAAGACAAATGCTTCAGCCTCTTCTTTATCGTCGAATTCCAAAAGTTCTTTACTTCATTGTCCGTACGACCAGGCAGGCGAGCCGCTATTTGAGACCACCTGATTAAAGGGTTTGGAAAGGGTCAGGGTCAGTCCATTTCCATCAATAGTATAAAAGAAGTGTCATTAGGTTTTGCAAGTTTCCTGCATAAACGAAACACATAGTAATTCACATAAACGAATGTAATTTTTCCTGTAAAGTGAAGAACAAAAATCATCGACGCGTTTTCGGTACTCTTTCCTACGTTTCAACACTAAAAAATTAATTTTTAAACCCTAATTTTAAAGTTTAAATATTAAACCTTAAATCATAAATCCTAAGATATATATCATACCCCATTTCCCTAAACTCTAATCCTAAACACTAACCTTAAACTCTAATCTTTTTATTACTGTGAGGCCATAAATATGAGCACCAAGAAAAGTGCGGGAATTTCTATTCTAAAATGAAAGGAGAGATTTGATTATAGATTCTTGATACAACAATTACAAACAACTTGTAATTTTTCATGCCTTTTTTAACTTTACAGTGCCATATATAGAGTATCCCTAGAACAAAAATCCTAGGTAATTTTTGGTGTCTCTATCTACGCCTAGTATTAAAAATAGATTTAAGGTTTAAGATTAAATTTTAGGGTTAAAGTTTATAGTGTATGGTGTATGATTTATTTTTCAGGGTTTAATTTTTTAATGTTAAGATATACATTAAGACACCAAAAGTGTAAGAGGATTTCTGTTCATATCCAAATACTAAAAAATGACAAACTTTGACTTATTCACGTTTATGGATTGTGTTTTGTCCATAGACTTTTTAGTTTTATAGTTGCTTTTGCTTCTTACCTCCACCAACTTCATGTTTAGAGTGCATTATGGCATGCATGTGCAAAATTTCTTCATTCTTTAATCAGGGTTGTGGGGTTATATACTATAATGAGCTTATTTTGTCAATGAAATTAATGATATACTACAAGATAGAAAAGACGTTTTACCCGATGAAGCAAGCAATTAGAATTTAGAACATTTCTAGCTGCTCACGATTGAAATTAACGTTAAGCGTACTATATACCTAGCATGAATATTCTGCCACCTAATAACCCAGCTAGGTGATTGAAAATGAGGGTTTTGCATAAAAAAATGGCAAGAGAAAAAAAAGATCGGATTAAACAACTATCTTCGGATGCAAGGTAGGGAAGAACACCTGTTGCCAAGAATGGAGTGTAAATGGACGATAAGACCTTCTTCCTGGGGCGAAAACGCGCTTCGCTTGAGATCTGGTCGGAGGTAATTGATCCACCGGAGCCGGCAACTCTTGCCACACCTCTGTAGGCCAGCATTTCTAGCCACATCACTCCAACAACCCTGGCCGTTGCTTAACATGTAGCTGACTAGCTTCACGTCTTCCTCCGGCGACCACAACCCTTTCTTGTGCTTATTAGTACCACCATTCGATGGATCAGGCATCCTCGTCATCAGATCAAATCAGTATCTCATGTCAAAGAGAGATGAGCCTCGGATGCTATCGAACAATGATGACGATAACAACAACAATAATAATAATCGAAATGTAGAAACTATAGTTTGATCACATAAGATTAGTGAAGGTCAGTTTTATAGAATGGGATTAAAGAGATGGAGTGGGAAATGGTGGTCATGATTATGGGTGTGGGGTTTGCTTAGAATATAGGGAAGGGGGAGAGTTGGTTGATGGGTCTAACTCTAAGTAGACAACGGTTTGGAAGGGGACTTGAAAGACAGGAATACTTTAAATATGTAATGATGTAGAAAGCAAAAACAGAGAGGGTGATGCTCTTGTCATTGACTCTAGTTACTACTTTTCTTTTATTCTCCTACATTTTTCTTCACTCACAGGTATCAAATTATGAATCATATACAAATTGAAAAATAAAATTATTTATATATATGATAAACTTTGTTTTGTAACCAAGTCATGATTTTGATTTGCTTAAAATTCACATAATCATAATCTCCAACATACACATGAATTTGAAGCTATAGGTACGGGCATGGAACATAAATATTCTTCTCCTTTTTCAATGTCCCTATATATGCCTTCATTCTAAATAGTTAAATTTAAGGTTCAAGATTAATGTTTAAGATTAGGGTTTATAGAAATTAGGGGTATGGTGTATTTTTAGGTTTAGGGTTTAAGATTTAAAAATTAAGGTTAAAGCTTAGAATTTAATTTCTTTAGTGTTTGAGCATAAAAATGTGCACCGAAAAGAGACATGAGATTTTCGTTCACGAGTATGAGCTAGTACTAAAAGATAATGGATTTATATTCAATACACAGGCGGTGGAAACAAAAAATTTCTAAAAGTGTCTTAGTTTTAGTGTTTAGGGTTAAAATTTAGGGTTTAAATGTTAAGAGATTTAGAATTTAGGGGTTAATGTTAGAATTTAAGGTTTAGAGGTTAGAGTAATGTGGTTTGAGATTTAGGTTTTAACCTATAAACCTTAAATTCTAACCATAATCCTAAAACTATGGCACTTGTGAAAACCTTTTGTTTCCACTGCTTGCGTATGGAATAATTACCCAAAGATAATACAAGGTGTCACGACCATTTTTTAACCAAGTGTGAAAATAGCCTAACGATTTATTTTACAAAATAGGGTTTTGACCCTTTTCAATTCATTTTATCATAAAAATTTATTTTCCTTATTAAATCATGTTTTTTCGTTTAATTAACCACAGAAATTTGATTTTTCTTTTTATTTAATCTATAAAAAATATTTGGAGTCGCCACCGGTCACTTTGGTAGACCAGACACTATAAAAAAACTAGAGATTCGTTTCTTTAAAATTTGGGTTCGGGAGTCGGTTACGTGTGGGGAAGGATTAGCACCCCCCACAAACACCCGTTATCGATACCTTTTAATTTTACGTGGCAATTTAGCATTTCGAATAACATTTTAAATTTAATTTAACCATAATTATCAACTAGATTTTAATTCTAAATGGAGATATCCTTTTATAAGGAAATATATCTTTGGAATGTATATAAGATTAGAAGCACCCAGTTGCTTTAGGACACCTCGATTCATATTCAAAAATATATCCCAACATAAAAGGTTTGAATGCATGACCGGTTATTGTCTTGTCGATTTTAAGTTCTAACTTAAAAGGCTTTAATTAATTAAGTTGTTTAAAGGCTATGAATATTACTAAATTTAGGGTGTTTATGAAATAGCACCCAATTACTTGGGCACTACTCATTTTAAAATCTTAAATTGAACAATATTCCTAAATTGACTAGCGAATCTAATTAATTAAAGTACTAGCAATAATTAAAGCTTTAATTCAATTAACTAGGTTAATTTCATATTCTAAGTTAAAACGAATATCAAATGTTCTACATAAAAGCCCCTTGAATAACATCTCATTGCAATGAGACACTATTCAAATTAAAACTTAAAAGCTTCCCGCTTAACACCCATTTATTTGCTACAATTTTCTTTCCTATTTCAATTATTTAATCATAATTAAAAGACCCTAAAATTTAAGCTCTAACAACTTACTAAATTAAATGATTAAATTATATAACACCTAATATTACACGATTTTAAAAAAACAAAATGTAACATGCATATAATTTAACAATTAAAATTAAATTAACATTAAAATTAGGGACCAAATTGAATTCTTATCCAAACTGAAGAACCAAATTACAAAGAAATAGTGACCAAGTTGTGAGAATTGCAACTAAAAGAGCTGTGGTATAAAGCCCATAGGAGTTGGGCGCGGGCTTGCGCGGGGATTCGCGGGTCCCTGAGCCCGTGGATAATGCATATATAAAGGCCCCTTTAAACTCTCATTTTTTCTTTTTTTTCTTTTTTGATTTCTCTCTCTCTACCCGTTCTCTCCCTCTATTTCCTCTGCATCAAACACTCCAAACCCAGATTACAACCCACAACTTCAATCAAAACCCATGGTTTTGGATGAACATTTATCCGTGTTCTTTGTTTTCACGAAGAACACGATGACTGTCGATCATGAACCACCGCCTCAACCACTACTCAATTCTCAACCACCTTCCTTCTACCGAGATCCGGTGTTCGTCGGCCACCGGGATTTAGATCTCGGCCGCTGCAGGCAACACCAGCCGTCCAAGGGCAATTTTCGGCCGTCGTACCTCCACCGTCGGGCGATTTTCCGGCCACCATGTTGGAAATCCAAAATTGCTTGAAAACTTACGATTTTTACTTCGACCACTCTAAAACTACACGACCCGACAGGATCTTCCGAATTCCTCCCAGATCTACCCATAACCGCCCATTTTCAACTCTGCCTTAAACTCTCGAATATACTCCATCCACCGATTTAGGATAAGCACTAACCGAAACTCATTTTATACTTTATGTTTCTGTTTTCTCTTTTTTTTTATTTTGATCTAATGCTTTTCGTGTTTGTTTTGTAGGAAAAATGAAATGGAGAGGAAGTTACCTTCACGAAAGTGTAATTATAACGGCTGCTACATTTCCCGGCGACGCTCCGACCACCTCGAACGGTTCGGCTTCCACAATGGCAAGTGAAATTCCCTCACTGCCATTTCTCTCTCCTTAATTTATTACTATATTTATTATTATCATCAATTTTTAATTATATCTAATTAATGTCTGACATATTCTCTCTCGTGGGTATTTATAGTATGGTGGAGTATGATGCAATGGCTGATGTCACGGAGCTGATGTCAGCGGAGAAGGAAACCATTATCCATGTGAATGTCTCTGGACCAACATGATGCCACCACGTGTCCCATAAATCTCAAATTTGGGCTGGAAATTTGAAATTTTGATGGTTTTGTGTTTGTTTGGGCTATCAACTATTGGATATAGCTGTAAAAAATGAGGATTTGGGCCTTACATTTGTAACTTGGGCTTTGGGATATTATATGTAACTTGGACATTATGTAATGGATTTTTTAGGATTTTTGAACTATTTTCATTTATTTAATATTGCACTTATTTATTTATTTACTAAGAGAATATAATAGATACCCATAACTCGGTAAAATTAGGGTATTACATCTGCCCCTCTTTGCTCATTGATGTGAAATGAGAATTGAGCAAAGACTACAAAGAAACGAATTTTACCCTAACCATCTGACTGTTTCACTTCCAGTCTTCTTTCTCTCTAGCAAGCTTGAACAAATCATTCTCATTAGGAACCTCCCAATATTTCTGTCAAGGGTAACCATAATGTATGGACTAGTTCTTCTCATTAGGAACACATTCATTCCTCTTGGTCATTATGATCTACCTCTTTGCCTTTCTACAAAGATGTCGAACAAGCGAGCTCTTATCATTAGGAACTTTTCGTTCTTGAAAACAAAATCTACCTCTCTGTAAAGGCGTTGAATAAGCAAACTCTTCTCATTAGGAACTTCTCATTCTTTAAAGGCGAACTCTTCTCATTATGAGTTCTTCATTCTTCTTGAAAATGTTAATCCACTTCTCTGTAAAGTTGAACAAGTGAGCTCTTCTCATTATGAATTTCTCATCCACCGTTGGAAATGCTGATCCACCTCTCTGTAAAGGTGTCGAACAAATGAGCTCTTCTCATTAGGAACTCCTTGTTCTTCTTGGAAACATCGATCCACCTCTATGACATCTCTACAAAGGCATCGAACAAGCAAGTTTTTCTCATTAGAAACTTCTCGTTCTTCTTTGAAAACATCAATCCACCTCTCTTTAAAGGTGTTAAACAAGTAAGTTCTAGATTCTTTGCTTGGTGAACTCTTCTCATTAGGAACTCTACATTCTATGCTCTTGTTTGTCAGTTTCTCTCTATGCTAAAAAAATATGTGACCTGCAAAAAGTTGAGTCTATCATTAATCTTGTAAAAGAATGTGCAATTTTGGTAAATCATTAAGAACTTCAAGTGTTTCAACGAAAAACGTTGAAACTTTTGACCAGTTAAACTGTGAATCTTCTACATCTGAGTCTAAAGTTGATCAAACTTGCTTTCCAATCTAGTAACTTGAACTCCCTTATTTTCTTGAAACTAATGGTTCAAAATGTGTAAATCTTTGACGATACCATGCCCCCACTGTCTTATCGTGACGCCATCCAAAAGGTTCTCATCATTTCTGAAGGTGTCGGTCTGCATGACTTGACATTATGCCCGAAGGACTTATTGATGACCCGAAGGATTTAAAATCAACTTACACTTTTCGTCTTGTGAAACAATCAGAAATCTTTGCTGAGATCCGTCTCTTCAAACAGATTGATATCTTTACTTCGCGAAAATGTGATTGAAATCTTTGATGGTCTTTGCTGGATCTACTTCTCCATTCTCGAAGTTGTAGATTGAAATCTTTATCTGTTCTATGCTGATTCTTGTAAATTCCACTTGGTTGGGCTCTAATCTTCTTTGCTTCTTCGTTAAGTTTTTTGCCTTTGTTTCAATGGTACTTCATCTCTTAAGATTGTTGTTATCAAATCTTTCTTTGCTTGATCTTCTTGAGTTTGGTCTGAAAATCTTGTTGTTGAGCTCTTATTCTTCTAAAACAAATATTGACTTTTTTAGTGATCAAATTCTTTTTAGGCTTTGCATTCTTCCTTTTCTATTCTAATTTGCACTCTTATGCACAATGATACCCCACTAATATCTTTGTTTCTGGCTTCAACACGTAGAATTTTCCCCTTATTTCATCATCTAGGGTGAGCAAATGCTTCAGGTTCCTGAACTTTCTTAAAGTCCCTATACTTTCTTCAGGTTCATTCTTTAGACTCATTCAAAAACCCAAAGTAGAAACTTACTTCAAGTCCCTAAAATTTCTGATATATGCATTCTTTTCCTTGATACGTTGATGAAGACTAGAGCAGTTACGAGATTCTTTCTTCTATAATGTTAATCCACCCTTCAATAAAGATATTTGAGTAATTGAGTTCTTCTCATTAGGAACTTGAATGAACTCTTCTCATTAGGAGCTCTGCAACCTCTGGGGGAAGACTGAATCTGCAAAAAGAAATATCAACAGTTAATAAGCATTCTTCTTGTAAAATATCTCCAATTTTCCACTTGATGCACTGAGATCTTTAGAATCACAGCTCATTCTGCCTAAAGTATCTCGATCGATCTTTTAGCTTGAAACTCGTATTTGGTCTCTTGTTTCTCTTCCTTTGCTCGATATCTTCTATGCTTGGAAAATATATTACTGGGTGTACTCCTTTAGTCTTGAAGCTGTAGGTTGAAATCTTTTCTTGTTTCTTGCTGATTCTGGTAGATTCTTACCAAAATATGTAAAAGTGCTCTGAATGTATGTGTTACCATGCTCCTATCTTAAGGATGTCTGACTATATTATGCATGAATAATTTCAACTGAGGACCACTCGGGTGAGCTTTTATCTTTTAGGTAGCTCAAAATTCCCTATTTTTTTAAAAAACTTCTTTTGCTGTTGTTGTGCGTATTGAGTGCTACGCAAACGGTGCAAGTATACACGTCACAAGTAATAAAGTGATCTGAGTATCGAGTATTGTCTCCACAAGGATAGATTGAACTTAGGAAAGTGGTTGTTGGTCTGTGGTGGTTGAAGATTGAACTTAGGAAAGTGGAAGAACAGAGGATGACTTTTGAGGGATTTTGAGTTTTGATTGAGAAAAACAGAAATGGAAAGGTGTTTTCGTGTTTGTTGAAGGTCAAAGAAGGAAAATGAAGAATGTGAGGATGAACATGAGTAAACAGGGTTTTGATCTGAAATGAGAGGGGAAATCTGGGTTTAGAGTGTTCGAGTTCAGAGGATTTAAGAGAAAGAGGGAAGAAGAGAGAGAGTAGAGCGGATGAAAATGGCCGAGTTGGCCCGGTTTTGGCCCTTTTAAGAGCGAGTCAACACGGCACCGTTTTGGTGGGTCAAAAAGATTTGTGCCTTGCTAAACGGGTATGGATACGGGGCTGTGACCCGACTCAGGGTTCGAAGGCTGGTTCGGGCCGTTTGGGGTTTAATCCAGTCGGTTCGGTTTGTTTTAAGCCGGTCTGGGTCCAGGTTTTAACATGTTTAGGTTTGGGCTCTTTAGTTTGTCCCGTTTTACATTTTAGTCACCCAATTCCTTGTAATTTAGCCTTCCAGTTTTCAATCTAATGCATTTTGATCCTAGCAGTTTATTTTCTTTACTTTAATTGCTTTATTTATTTAATTGTTTGTATGATGCATTTTTTTAACAATCATATAGTATATTTGACTACGGAATTTTAATTCACTTAGTATATTCAATTAGAACCTTTTAGGGCTAAGTTTCTTTAATTAAAGTTAATTAATTTGATAAGATAGATAATTGTAGAAAATAAATGAATATTAAATAAACACTTTAATGCCCAAATTTAATTAGTGTCACATTGCAAAGTGATGTTAATCAAAAGGGGTATTTGAGTGAAATATTTAATATCTCATTTAAACCTAGAATATGATAATTAAACATAGTTTTGTTAAATGAAATTAAAATTAGGGTTAAATAATTAGAATCATTAATAATAGGAATATTATTAATTTAGGGCCAAACATGGGTAGTGCCCAGTTCTCTGGGTGTTATCATATGAACCCTAAACTTGATAATATTCATAGATTTTAATCATTCAATTAATCGGAGCCTTAATTAGGTCAGAACTTAAAATTGACAACAAAATAATTTGTCATGCATTTAAACCTTTTTTGTTGAAATACATTTTTAAATATGAATTAAAGTATTCTAAAGAAACTGGATATTTCAAAAATTCATATTCCTATGGAAATGTATTTTTTACAAAAGGATACTCCCATCCGAAATGAAATTCAGTTAAGAATTAATGATTAAAGTAAATTCAAATTATTGCTCGAAATGCCAAAATGCCACGTGAAATTAGTAAGGCACCGATTACGGGCGTTTGTGGGAGTGCTAATCCTTCCCCACACGTAACTGACTCTCGAACCCAAAATTTTTTAACGAATCTCTGGTTGTTTTATGGTTTCCGGTCTACCAAAGTGACCGGTGGCGACTCCAAAAATTGATTTTCAAAATTAAATGAAGATTTAATATAAAATCGAGTTTTAAAAGATTTAATAAATAAAAATGAAAAGAAACTCGATTTTTCAAAAGGAATAATCGCCAGGCCATTTTCCACACATATTCGATTCCAAAAAAAATGGTCGCGACAGCTTAGCAACTCCACTAGGGACGTTTTGAGAGTCAGGCCTAATTAATTAATTAATTCCAAGTGGCATTTTGGCATTATGAGCAATAATTTGAATTTAATTTCTTCTAGAAATTGTTGGATGAATTTTCAGGAAAAATAGGGGTAGCTTTTGTGTATGGTATATCTGTCATTCATACATAAGCTCTCGACTCGGGCTTTTCACCCTTAAGTGGGAGAAAGACATTATTCGACGTGATGCTCTCCAGCTCCGAGTTCAGATTTTTTGTCTTCTTCTGGTATACTAACCTTATGCGTCGTGGGGCCCACGCCTCCGTTATAAAGGACCTATACTACCGAATTGATGCTTTGATCTCGTAGTAGACAGTAACGACAGTTCAGGAACTGGAGTCCAGAACCAAACCCACATGTTGTTTTTAGAAGCCCACCCCATTAGAGCCAGACAGGGACCTAGGACAGGTGCTGCCGGTTTAATTTCTTTTCTCTAGTTTTTTTCTTGCTAAATATACCCTGCTGTTTTGCTTTAATGTTTTCTAGTTTACTTGTTTACTGTATTAATTCACAAACACTGACATAGTTTCTTTTGTTTTGTTTTTTATTTCTTAAACCATGTCATTTTGCATTCTATTTTGGCAACGGTTTTGAAACAGTTAACTAGAAGTATTCAGAATGTCTAGAGGGCTCAAGATTGGGGAAGACATCACTGTAGTCTGGACGTGGTCAGAACAGACTCGACATGAGAAGGGTGACAGTTTGCGAACAGGTGATGTGTCACAAATGAAAGGACAATGTAAGTTAAACACCAACCAGAATACATGTCTGCAAGAGGTAAAAGAAATCTGGGACTAGTGGGGAAGTGAAATGAAAGAGTCATTCAGGAAAGAATTTGGAGACATAGCTTTGTTGTTAAATGTTAAAGTGGATCAACAATTACTCAAAGCCATGACACAATTCTGGAATCTCGCATATAATTGCTTCACTTTTGGCCGAGTTGATATGACACCCACTCTTGAAGAATGTGAGGTATTGATTAACTGTCAAACTATTTAGAGCGATAAGATATACACGAGACCCGGAAACGGTTCAGGTTTTAGGAAGAAGTTAGCATTGGTTACTGGAAAGACAAATGAGCGATGGGATATGAAAATTGCTAACAGTGACAGCACAGATCAGAACGAGGAAAAACAATGAGTAAATTGGAGGGTCCTAAAGGAATTGCTAGTTGTAAGTGGAGATGAACCAGTCAGAGCAAGAAGTTTATATGCTTTGTGCATATACGGACTAGTTTTATTCCTGAGAACTCCAGAGCACGTAGATCCATCAACTGTGGGATTATTTGAGTGACTGAAAAGAGGTGTGAACCTGGTTCCCGCTATACTAGCTGAGACATATAGGCCATTGACTGCATGCAAAAAATTAGGAGAAGAAAGGTTTTGGGGATGTGCACAGCAATTAGAAATCTGATTTAGAGGTCACATGTGGGACACACCATATAGAGCTGCAAGGTATCTCACATCTTATTCACCTATAGAGGAATATATGACGAGCTATCCTTTGGAGAAAATGAGTGAGGAACAGTGGGAAGAATGTTTCAAAAACCTGAAGGATATTGATGTGGTATGGAGGGCTCCTTGGTTGAACAAAGGGATGACATTCTTATATAGATATGGAGACAGGGACTGGATCTCATTACTGGGAATTTGGGGAGGAACGGCTTATTGTCCTCTATTGGTGTCAAGACAATTTGGTTCAAGGCATTTTATACCGGCTATAGCAGGGATGGCAAGGTTCGAGTATGCTTACAAAACTAACGACTACAAGGGGATTGTAGTGCAGACAGGAAAGGTATGAGAAAGACCAAGAATGGGTTCAGCCATATTAGGAGTTAGAAATAATGGCAGGGTATGAAGAATGAAGGGCACAAAGGGTGAATGATACAACTTTTTAGGAAATACAAAGGAATGTGGGACCATATGTTCGACTAGTTACAGAAGTACCATCTGCATTAGAAAAACTCAAGCATGATCGGGAGTTAGATTTAAAGAAATATGAGAAATGGATCAGTGATCTTATAGAAGAGTTAATAATGACAAAGTATCAAGTGATTATTCATAAAGGACAAGAGAAAGAGTTGATTGCACAAAACAAGAAGATTAGCCAAGATTTAAAAGAGTTACAAGAGATTCATAATGATTACAAATCCAAGCAAAAATGAGGAACAAGCAAGACAATACGAGGCTTATCAGAGAAGTTGGAAAGCATGACGAAGGAACGGAACGATTATGAGAAGCTGTACAGAAAGAAGTCTCTAGAAAGCAAGGGAGCAAATAGTAAGGCAAAGAAGAAGGTAGAAGAGGAACAAGCCAGAAACTTTGATTTGACAAGACAAGTGTCGCAGCTAGAGGAACTAGTATTGAAGTATCATAATGAAGATAAGGTTCAGATGGAGCAAGAGAAGGAAAGATTACAGAAAAGAATATCGAAATTGGAAAATGAAGTGCATACATTGAAAGGAAAACTTGCAAGCTATGAAGAAACGCTATACATAGACAGTGGGGTATGGAAAACCAAATATGAAGCTGCACAACGCACTGTCCAGAATCAGAATAATGAGCTGGTGAATTTCAAGGAGCAAGTTAGGAGTATAGCTTCATATGTGAAGATACTCTCGAGGCAAGCTACGACTCTGCTGAAGCAACCAAACGTTGAGTTGGAGTATGGAGAAGCCATTGCGCGTCTGCTGCACGAGTTGACCAACTTAGGAATTAGAGCTAATAGCTTCTTGTAGAAGGAGTTGTTTTAGTTCATGTATTTGAACCTGCTAATGAATGAATGTTTCTAAATACTGTTTCTTAGAACTTGATGCCTTGTTTGCATACATGCATTCATGCATCTACATAATCATGCATTTACGCATTCACCTTTCAATGTTATTTTGCGAAATCTTTGGTTTAACAAATAAAGTTTCATGGCATTTTTCTTAAAGATACAATCATTCCACATTCTTACGGAACTCGTTTGCGTTCAAAAACTATGGTTGTTGAGGATCGAAATACTAGTTTGGAGAGAGATCGCGTAGAAATGCAGAGTCGCCTTGACAGGATGGATCAATCTATGAAAGATTATTTTGCTCAGACTCAAAAAGAGATCATTAATTATCGGAATGCTCTATTAGGGCCCCAAGATTCAAGAAAGGCTAAAGCTCCCGAAGGTGCTTCCATCGAAATGAATGACCAAGCGGAAACCACATCTCACGTGAGGGTGTCGCCTGAAGGACCTCTACCTGCGAAGAAGGTCCAAATTAATCTAACATGAGCAACACCAAATAATCCGGTGAACATTGGGGAAAATTTTGGGAGCAATGACGATGTTCTTGCTCTAAATACTTTGAACGAGATAGAGAAAATTCGTGCTGAGATTGAGAAGAAGTATGATGAGCGTTGTAGGGCACTGGATGATCGTTTGCTGGAATTACAAAAAGTAAATAAGATAGGACCTGGTGCAGTAGAGATGAGTTTAGTGGCTGACCTAATACTCCATCCAAAGTTTAAAGTGCCAGACTTCAAAAAGTATGAGACTACTTGCCCGAGAACCCATCTCAGAATGTACTGTCGAAAGATGGTCACTTACTTGAAGGATGAAAACCTGTTGATACATTGTTTTTAGGATAGTTTGACTGGTACAGTTGCACGATGGTACATACAACTGAGTTGTGTAAACATTTTGTAACGCCCACTTCCCGGTCTGGTAGGGACCCGGGTTGGATAGTGTTATCGGAACACTAATCGAAGGTTCGGAAAAAGTTTCAGAGTTCAAAACCTAATCTAAGTATCATAGTGATTATTCTTAAGACTTATCCACTTTGTTTGTTACTAAACTTAATTAGAGTTTGGGGTCAATTTTAAACTTTTCTTAACATTAGGGACTAATTTGTAAATTTTTACCAGTTATTGATTTTAATCTGATTTCGTATTACCAATTGAAATTAAACTCTCCAATTATTGATCTAAGGGTTTCATTGTTAGAACCTATCGAATTACTAAGCCAATTTAACCAATCTGAGACTTTTTACGAAAATCAATTTTGTGACTTAACTAAATTTACCAAATTTCACCAGTACACTTATAAACCATGTTCCTATTGGTACGTCAAATTTTAGGGTGTTCAGAATTCATTTACCAAGTTTTCACCTTAGGCTCATTTTAGGCACTTTTTAACCTATTCAATTCTAGTCATTATAAGCATACAACCATAGAAAGGTTTATACAAAACAAGTTAGACCATATGCCACTTCACTAGGAGTTTATAGCAAAAGATGCATACATATATGGCAGGGACGTGACTTGCAACCGCGCAACACGATCGAGGCTCAGAATTGATCAAGGTCCTAAAAATGCATGACACACCCATGTTAGGCTTACATAGCTTAGTGAGGTAGTTATAACAACTATAATGAATGATTAATATTTTGACATGCATGATAATCAAATATACAAGTAGGCACAATTCATGCTTATTACACATATTATCATGCTTTCATATTCACATATTACATGTCACATAGTCATATCATAATCATATGGTCATAGCATAATTCATAGGCACATATCACATTAGGTACCATTGGATACACGGATTACCCTGTACACCAACACATATAATGGAGAGTAGGTCGTATCCCTTGAGCTGTAGCTCTGGAGATATATCCCTTACACAGCCGACCTTATTTCTCCCACATATAAGCCGTAGCCCTGGACCGTAGTCATCCCTTACTTAACCGAGCTCAATAATCCTATGGCATGCCAATTGTATCCAATGTCCATAATTACACAAATTCACATAGTCCATATTTTTTTCAAGTCATATCATGTCAAATATCAAAATGTAACATTTCATATTATTTTCATATATCACATATGTGTAGCATATCATAGTAATATTTGAACATATCAAAGCAATACAGGTGCTTACCGGATTTGCCAATCGAATTCAACATAGTTGCTCTACGGGAGCCCTTAAAAAAATACAAACATAACTACAAAATAATGTAATGGGATGGCACCGAGCCTATCCTTTAACACAACTACACTCACCTCGACAACCTGATACTTTTAAGGTTCTCGGATAACAACGTCTTTATCCTTGGCTTTTAGAAGAGATGATGGTTGTTCTTTATCAATCCCTTAAGCCAATTGATAGCAATGACTCAAATTTATCGAACCGAAAAACTCAGGCTTACCAACCTATCACTGAATCAATTTGTTTGTTCCTTACTTTTCTTATCTACCTTACACAACATTCCCATCCCTTATTTATACAAATGGTCGGCTCCCTAAATGTTTTCTCCATCCTCCACGAGGCTTGGAGCTGTGGCAATTATTTGAGGTATAATACCCTTTGGCTTGGCCACGTTGTGGCAACATGCCACCTTGGGCTATTGTTGCGCCATGCCTTCCCTAACGTGGGGGGATTCATGGCAATTCCCTTCAATTTGAAGGAATTTCCATGGGTTCCCCCCACTCACGCCAGTTTTCTTTTTTTTAATATAATAATAATAATAATAAACTGATATGGTTAGCCCGAATAACCTTTATTGCTTCTAATTAGGTACAAGATCGAGCTAATTATTTAACCGGTACAAAATATTCGATCACCGGAACTTAATACCAACTAGACCAGTTTTTGGGGTCTGACAACTCTCCCCCTTAAGAAAATTCATACTTGATTTTTATTTCAGGCGAACAGATGAGGATATTGTTTCTACATAGTCTCCTCGGGTTCCCATGTTGCCTCTTCAACGGAATGACTTCTCCAAAGGACTTTCACTAAGGGTATAGATTTATTTTGAAGCCTCTTGACTTCTCGTGCGAGGATTTGAATAGGTTCTTCCTCGTATGTCAAATTAGATTGGATTTCCACAGACTCCGGTTCAATCATATGGGAAAGGTCTAATCGGTACTTCCGTAGCATAGATACATGGAAGACGTTGTGAATTCGACTTAACTCCTCGGGGAGGGCTAACCGGTAAGTAACAGGTCCAATCACCTCTAATGGACCAATGAAGCAGGAACTTAGCTTTCATTTCTTTTCGAAACGAAGAATCTTCTTCCACGAAGATTCTTTGAGGAAGACCTTCTCCTCAACCTCGTACTGAATATCTCTCCTGCCCAGATCGGCATAAGACTTGTGTCGGTCGAATGCAGCCTTAAGCCGATCACGGATAATGGTAGTTCTTTCTTCGGTTTCCCAAAGTAAGTCAGGACCTAGCATCTTGCCTTCACCGAGTTCAGTCTAACAAAGAGGTGTTCTACACCTCCTTCCGTAGAGAGCTTCATACAGAGCCATCTGAATTGGAGCCTGGTAACTATTGTTGTAAGCAAACTCAACCAAGGGTAGGGATTTTTCCCACGTATTCTCGAAGTCGATGACACAGGCTCGGGCATATCTTCTAGAATCTACAAGAAAGAATCATGACTGGTACAAATACTTATTCACATAACTTAGAGAAGGGTTTAGAGTTACCTGAATAACTCTTTTAGATTGGCCATCAGTTTGAGGATGAAAAGCAGTGCTAAGATGCACTCGCGTTCCCAAGGCCTCGTGTAAGGTCCTCTAAAATCGAGACGTAAATCGTAGGTCACGATCAGAGATGATAGATATCAGAATTCCATGTAAACGAATAACTTCCCGTATGTACAACTATGCGAGCTTAGGCAAGCTGAAATCCATTCTTACTGGAAGAAAGTGAGCAGACTTGGTGAATCGGTCCACAATGACCCAAATGGCATCATTTTTCTTCGGAGTCAAAGGTAGACCACTTACGAAGTCCATCTTGATACGCTCCCATTTCCATTGCGGATGTTCAATGGGCTACAGAAGACCCGTAGGTATCTTTGTGCTCAGCTTTGACCCGTTGGCAAGTCAAACACCTAGCTACGTAGTCCATGATTTTATTCTTTATATCGAACCAGCAATAGATCTCCTTCAGATCTTTGTAAATTTTGATAGCTCAGGGTGAAAAGAGAAAGGGCTAAAATGAGCTTCACTTAGGATTTGGTTCCGAAGATCTTCATCATCGGGAACACAGATAAGGTTACGGAAAAACAATAATCCTTCAGAATTCAAAGCAAAGTCAGGATCTGAGCTATTCTTGACCTTAGCAATAAGGGGTTGCAACTCCTCATCAGTTTCTTGGAGTGCCTTAATTCGAGATACAATGGTGGAGTGAACATTCAAGCATCTCGGAGAAGAAATGGGCTTTCGGCTAAGGGCGCCAGCCACCACATTAGCTTTATCGGGATGGTAGTCAATGACTAAATCATAATCTTTCAACAATTCCATCCATCGGCGTTGACAAAGATTTAACTCTTTCTGAGTTAGGAGATATTTCAAGCTTTTGTGATTAGTGTAGAGATAACACTTCTCACCATAAAGGTAATGCCGCCAAATCTTCAAAGCAAACACAACTGCGGCAAGTTCCAAATCATGAGTCAGGTAATTTAGCTCATGAGGCTTGAGTTGACGTGAGGCATAAGCTATGACTTTGCCTTCTTGCATTAGAACACAGCCTAATCCAGGTGGGACGCATCGCTGTACACGGTAAAATCTTTGCCCGTCTCGGGTTGCACCAAGACAGGGGCATGCGTGAGGACTTGCTTGAGCTAATAAAAACTTCTTTGCTGATCAACAGTCCATACAAAAAGAGTATCCTTGGGGAGAAGCTTCATTAAGGGTGCTGCAAGCGATGAGAATCCCTTAACTAATCTACGGTAATAGCTTGCAAGGCCCAGAAAACTATGAACTTCTCTCACATTCTTCTGAGGAGTCCAATCAATGATTGCTTGAATCTTATTTGGGTCTACTTTAATTCCCACAGAAGAGATTACATGGCCAAAAAAGATACGTCAGACAACCAAAATTCACATTTACTAAACTTAGCATAGAGTTGTTTCTCTCGAAAAGTCTGAAGCACGATCCAGAGATGTTCTTCATAAGAAGCAGAGCCTTTAGAATAGATCAGAATGTCGTCTATAAAGACAACCACAAACTTATCGAGATAGGGTTAGAATACACGATTCATCAAGTACATGAAGGCTGCAAGTGCATTCGTGAGCCCAAAAGGCATCACCAAAAATTCATAGTGACCATACCTGGTGCAAAAGGCAGTCTTTGGAACGTCAGACTCCTTTACCAGCGTTTGGTAGTATTTGGACTGAAGATCTATCTTAGAAAAGATAGAAGCAGCTTTCAACTGATCAATGAGGTCATCTATCCTCAGAAGTGAGTACTTGTTCTTGATCGTCACTTTATTCAATTGACGATAATCAATGCATAGATGCATCGATCTATCTTTCTTTTTGGCGAACAAAACTGGTGCTCCCCAAGGTGAGGACAAGAGTAGTGGAGACAAGAGTAGTTCCAGGTTGTATAGTCAATGCATAGACGCATCGATCTATCCTTCTTTTTTTACGATAGTCAATGCATAGACGCATCGATCTTGTAGGTCTTCAATTTGAGCCTTTAGTTTCTTTAACTCTACCAGAGCCATTCTATATGGAGTAGTTTAGACAGAGTAGTTCCAGGTTACACTTCTATCCTGAACTCGACTTCACAGGTGGGAGACAGTCCCAGAAGTTTATCGAGAAATTTTTCACCACGGGCATGCCTTCGATTTTCAAATCTTTCTTAGACTCCATGGCATACATGATGCTCTTTTTAGGCTCGGGTTTGAACCTCATCAAGGTTATGCTCTCCTTACCGAGTCCACGGAGATATAATTTCTTCTTTGAACAATCCACCTACGCTTGATGTTCAACTAGCCAATCGAGGCCTAGGATGAGATCGAAATCATGGAAGGGAAAAGCCATCAAGTTGGCCAGAAATGGGATCCCTTGGATCCTTAGGGGCAAGCTCTACATATTATTCGAATAGCCACACTATCTCCTAACGGATTTGAGACAAGTATCTCGGAAGCAACAGGTTCACGTTCTAAAACATACTTTTCAATCAAGGGTTCACTAATAAAAGAGTGCGTGGAGCCTGGATCTATCAAAGCATAAACAAGTTTAGAACATAACTCCACCATACATGTAATCACGTCAGGATCATCCTCTTGCTCGCGATCTCGAACGTGGTACATTTGGGCTGAAGTTTGCGGGTCACGACTAACTGGAGGAGTATTGTTCTTGCGGGGTCTACCTTAGATCTGGATGGTACTGGTTTTGCTCTTCTTCTCTTATTAGGATTGTTCTGAGAAACTACAGATGTAGGAGCCTGAGGGTTCTGTGGGCACTGACGGATGAAGTGGCCAAACTCACCACAAAGGTAACTATTGCCCGTGCTATCCACTGAAGTGGCCAAACTACAGATGTAGGAGCCTCGAGTTTTTTTTCTGGCAAAAGTTGTATAAGGGAATCGGGAATCCTTTGTGGAACCGCCCGTGCTATCCCCTGAAGCTGTGCAGGTAACGGTTGTTCCGGCAGACTGAAACTAAGGTACATACCCAGATCGAGGTAACTATTGGTGGGTAGCAGACTTTTGGTCCCATTGTCTTCCCTTCTTTTGGGATATTGGGTAACTTATAATCATCTTGGAACCTCTTATCAGGTTGAGTCGGGTTCCCCTTTCTCCTCTCGGAGCTCTCTGTAAAGCTTTAGTTATGATGGCCTGATTGACAAGAGTCTAGAAGTCCCTGATCTCCAAAGCAACAAAGAGAGGACGAAGTTCATAGAAAAGGCCGTTTATAAACATTCTGTATTTTTCCTTCTTAGTAATAATGATTTTGATGCCATATCTTGCATATTTACAGAAATAGTGGATGTTCTGCTCTACTGGTCTTCCCCTTGCCTCAGATAGAGGAATTTCTTGCGTTTTTCTACAATGTAGTGCTCGCTGATGTACTTCTTACGGAAATCCTAAAGAAAGAAGTCCTACGTGACACGATGTTCAGGAACAGTGAGGGTCAACGTATCTCACCAGCTTTGGGCCTCTTCAGCTATCAAGGCCAGGGAACATTCAAGTTTATGCTCCCCAAGACACTTCATTTGCTTATTCAGCACCTTCAAAGAGTTCTCCAGCCAGTATTCCGTGATCTCGGGGTTAACCAGGTCCTGGCCGGTGAACATATACATAGGGTACTACTTGAGTTTGTCAACAAGAGCTCTCGAAGTAGGCAGAGAGGTTTTAGCAGGCGAAGGATGTGGTTCTTGACGAAGGGACACCACCACTTGCTTAATCATGTCTGCCATGGACATCAAATACGCATGCTGAGTGGGTGGCATTGATAGAGGGTAAGGTGGGTCGTTCTGTCCCACACGCTCGGGTTGGATTTCGGGTCTCAGGTTGTCCCCCTCAGTTGAGGTTCATTCACTACCCTTCTATCGGTAGGACTAGACATTTTAGATCTAATTGTACATAAGGACTAAATTGTGTAAGTTGCAAGTCACAGAATACATATTCAATAACTCCTAAGTGGCATATGCAGACACAGACTCATTACGGATGTCTGGTTAGTCATAGAATCGACTAAACCTAGGCTCTGATACCATAATTGTAACACCCCCTTCCGGTCTGGTAGGGATCCGGGTCGGATAGTGTTATCAGAAGACTAATCGAAGATTCAGAAAAAGTTTCAAAGTTCAAAACCTAATCTAAGTATCATATTGATTATTCTTAAGACTTATCCACTTTGTTTGTTACTAAACTTAATCAGAGTTTGGGGTCAATTTTAAACTTTTCTTAACCTTAGGGTCTAATTTGTAAATTTTTACCAGTTATTGATTTTAATCTGATTTCGTTTTACCAATTGAAATTAAACTCTCCAAGTATTGATCTAAGGGTTTCATTATTATAACCTATCGAATTACTAAGACAATTTTAACCAATCTGAGACTTTTTACGAAAATCAGTTTTGTGACTTAACTAAATTTACCAAATTTCACCAGTACACTTATAAACCATGTTCCTATTGGTACATCAAATTTTAGGGCGTTCAGAATCCATTTACCAAGTTTTCACCTTAGGCTCATTTTAGGCACTTTTTAACCTATTCAATTCTAGTCATTATAAGTATGCAACCATAGAAAGGTTTATATAAAACAAGTTGGACCATATGCCACTTTACTAGGAGTTTATAGCAAAAGATACATACATATATGGCAGGGACGTGACTTGCAACCACGCAACACGATCAAGGCACATATCACATTAGGTACCATTGGATACACAGATTCTCTTGTACACCAACACATATAACGAAGAGTGGGTCGTAACCCTTGAGTTGTAGCTCCGGAGATATATCCCTTACAATCCAACCTTATTTCTCCCACATATAGGCTGTAGCCCTAGACCTTAGTCCTCTTTTACTTAACCGAGCTCAATAATCCTATGGCATGCCAATTGTATCCAATGTCCATAATTACACAAATTCACATAGTCCATATTTTTTTCAAGTCATATCATGTCATATATCAAAATGTAACATTTCATATTATTTTCATATATCATATACGTGTAGCATATCATGGTCATATTTGAACATAACAAAGCAATGCAGGTGCTTACTGGATTTGCCAATCGAATTCAACATAGTTGCTCTACGGGAGCCCTTAAACAAATACAAACATAACTACAAAATAATGTAATGGGATGGCACCGAGCCTATCCCTTGACACAACTACACTCACCTTGACAACCTGATGCTTTTAAGGTTCTTGGATGACAACGCATTTATCCTTGGCTTTCAGAAGAGTTGACGTTTGTTCTTTATCAACCCCTTGAGCCAATCGATAGCAAGGACTCGAATTTATCGAACCGGAAAACTCAGGCTTACTAACCTATCACTGAATCGATTTGTTTGTTCCTTACTTTTCTTATCTCCATTACGCAACATTCCCCTCTCCCATATTTATACAAATGGCCAACTCCCCAAATGTTTTCTCCATCCTCCACGAGGCTTGGAGTAGTGGAAATTATTTGGGGTATAATACCCTTTGGCTTGGCCACGTGGTGGTAACATGCCACCTTGGGCTATTGTTGCGCCATGTCTTCCCCAACGTAGAGGGATTCATGGCAATTTCCTTCAATTTGAAGGAATTATCGTGGGTCCCCCTACTCATGCCTTTTTTTCTTTTTAATATAATAATAATAATAATAATAATAATAATAAAAACCGATACGGTTAGCCCAAATAACCTTTATTGCTTCAAATTAGGTACAAGATCAAGCTAATTATTTAACCGGAACAAAATATTCGATCACCGAAACTTAACCCTGACTAGACCAGTTTTCGGGGTGTGACACATTCGATAATGGAAGAACCTCTCGGGAGCTTTCGTGGAACATTACAAACATGTGACAGAGATAGTTCCCATTTGTGTCATGCTATAGGGCATGGAGCAGGGGAATAATGACACACTTAGACAATATGCCCAGAGATAGAGAGACATAGCAGCTCAAGTGCTACCTCTGTTGATGGAGAGTGAGGTTACCCACATGTTCGTTCAAACTTTGAAGGGTCCGCTTTTCAAAAGATTGATCAGTAATGGAACTCAGAATTTTGCTGATATAGTAATGACTGGTGAACTAATTGAAGCAGCAATTAAAAGTGAGATGATTGAGAGCAGAGAAAGTAAGAGGGCCAATAGCGCAATTTCCCGATTCAATTAAAAAGGCGCGGATCTTTCCCTCGGGTCAGGTTAGAGCGCGGATACAATAGGTGAAACGACGCCGTTTTAGAAGCTATATAAATATATATTTTTGCCCTAAAAATTCATTTTCCCTTTGAATTACAAAAAAAATCTCAGACTCTCTCTCAAATTCTCTCTTCCCCCCTTTTGTCCGAAACCAGTACCGCCTGGTTGACCACCGTGTGTCGTCGTTCGTCGGTGATAGAAAATCGCCACGAACGGCGGTCGGAGAACATGAAAAATGGTGTTTTCATTTGATTTCGGTTCCTAATCACTAATTCAGGGTCCAATTTTCCTAAATCTGTTTATATGTAAGTAGATCTAAGATAAACTAAAGATTTTTTTACCTTCGATTTTATTTATTTTTTGGTTCTTTGGTTCTTGACTTTTTGGTTCTTTTTTATTCTAATATGATCTCTCTTTTTTCTATTTTTTGGTCCGATTTCAGTCTCTAATCTCCCCTTGTTTGCTATGTTGGACGGATTTATAGGAGGAGGGGAGTGGCTTTTTGCTAGCCACGTATGGGAGTGATGAGGATGATGGTGTCTGGTGGGAGGTACTGACAGGGATAAGGACGGTGCGGCTTGCGAATCGGCGGCTTGGCTTGGCTTGGATGAGTGGCGGCGACAGCGGCTAGGGTTACAAGGGAGGCTGGCAACTAGGGTTATCTAGGGTTAATTTAGGTTAATTGTATTTTAATTGGGCTTATTGTATTTTAAATTGGATTTGAGTTATTAGGTCTAGTTTTTTTAATTGTAAATGGGTAATTGGGTTAATAAAATGGGTTTGGATATTGGGTTGTATTTGGATTAGGTCTGGACAAAATGGACATCTACAGATATGATTATTCATATAGATACTAATTTGAAATTTGAATAGTTGTGATTATTATTAATAGTTTTATTTGTTTATAATCATTGGAATATAATTTATAAGTTGGTTCATTTGAATCGAGTATTAAAAATTTCCATTATAAGAGTAATTCTTCCAATTTAATTTTTTTATTTGCAAAAAAAACAAGTTATATTGTAAATTAATTAAGAAATCAGCTAGAAGGGAGTTTGCCATTCAAGCAAACTTACATATTACTGAAAATGTTGCATTACCTTGTTTGATTTATTTTATAGAAATGTGAAATTATAATATTTGGTTTAGGGATATAAGATTACCTGAAAGCAAACTTTATCAATTTTTCCTTGTAATACATTTTCTTTTTAACAATTTAAAATTCTTATATTAAATTAAAAATATTTACATGAAAATTTATAAAAATATTTTTTACACTATCTATGTTTTACAAAAACTTTTCTAATATACTATTAATGTAATCAATATATTAAACAATGTTTAAAAAATTATATAGATATCTTGTGTTTACTTTGTTGGAAAATGTGAGAAAAATAGTAACTTTGAGTCATATTTCGAATGGGTAAAGATAGAGTTTCAAATAAGGATTCGTTTGCGTCTTATTCTACTCCATGAGACCTTTACAACGGTATCTCATAAGCTCAAAACGATTGAGTAATGAATGAGAAATTGATACTCGAAGTGGGCTTGTGAATTGAGTTAAGGAAAAGAGAAAAGCTTATATCTCATATTGATGGGTTACCAAGCGTGTGATATATTTATATACAAGACTCTACTTAGTGGCTATTGAATAACTTAAGCTTATATGATATGGGTAACGTGAATGTTCAGATCGTTCGAGCCCTTCGTGGGCTTAACCCATTACCAGATGATTTTTCCTTAAATATAGCATTTTAATATCTCAAATAAAAGGATAAATGATTAGAGATTATCCTTAAATTTAGATATTATATTTTGAATATTCTAGAATTAAAAGGATAAATATATGATAAGATATTATCTTTTAATTCAGATATTATTGTGATAATGCTAGTTGATAAATGAATTTTATTTTAAATAAAATTCAGATAATTCACAAGTTTTATTTCCAATGAAACCCCTACCCTTATAAATAGCATGCAAATCTACAAGGTTTTACAATAGCAAAAACACATAGATTTTCTACTATTTTTATTTTGTGATTTTCTAAAGTATTTTTGGTGATAGAGGAAGGCAATGTTACGGTTCGCTGATCACTGCAGACGTGCTACTGTTGTTCTCATTATGTTGTTGTATCCTGAGAGATAGACGTTTGATGTTTCTCAAGCACCATAGGAGCAGGCGAATCTGTCTTAAGGAAATTGCATTCGTGCAGGCATCAACATATTTCCTTTGTTTTTCGTTTCAAATCAATTTGATTTATATATTGTTGTATTTTAATTTTATGATCTATTCTATATAATAATATTTTTAATGTTTATTTTTACTGTTTTATTATTATTACTACTTTTATCATAGTATATAATAGACTTCAAATTGATGTTTTATTGATTACAATTAAAATTTTAAGTTATTAAAAAGTATATTCTAGAGTTGACAACTTTATTGTCATAAGCTTCAAAGTCAAGCTCTTGTGTAAAAAATAAAACTCAAACACAAATTAATTTTATATTATTTAAATAAAATAATTTCGATCAAAATATATTAAATAATAAAATATAATTTAAATTAATTTTACATTATAATATAGATATCTAGATAATATATTTATAAAACAATATTATAGATATCATAAAATTAATAAAATATATTAAATATTAAAATATTATTTAAATATGAAATAAAATATTTAATAAAGTTATACTCGAGTAATTAGCTATCTAGTTATATGCAACAAGTGTTCCAACATAAAGAAAACTCATTATTTCAAGAGTATTTAAACTCAAAGGGGTGAGAATTGACAAATACCTGAAATGTGAATGGGAATGACATTCCCACCATTTTGCCAAAAAAATGCCACCGTTAAGAATGATCTTTTCCGGCCCAATAGAAATGATGACAAACTAAATATAAAAATAAGATTCCAAAAAAAAATATTACCCTTAATAATAATCTTTTTCGCGAATCAGACGTCCCTCAAAGGAAAGAGTCTAAGACTCTTATGATCCTGTTTGGCTGCATTTAATATATATATAATTTAAATTAGTGGGAAGTAATGAGAAATTATTTCTTATGAGGCAGTTTTAAAGATTTGCTCGTAGAAAAAAATGATGATACATCAAATAATTACTCTTAAATTATTATTTGTATCATGAGTTTAATAATTGAATTCTTCTAGTTTGGTGTCTCATTCTTCTAATTTTATGTTGTGCTAATTTTTCCCTGGAAATTGTTGTGCCTAACTGACATTTTGGACTAATTTTTAAGTTGTGGTGATGTCCAATAAAGAAACAGTATGGGCGACCGTTCAGGGCCATACTTTTTTTTATGACTTTAAAAAAATTAAGTGACAATCTAATTAGTTAATAGTTCTCTTTTATTTCTTTAATTGTTCAAAATTATAGAACATATTTTTTTTATATAGTTATTTTTAAATTTTTGCTCATGGCCTCAAAAATATCTCAAACTTGTATTAAAATTCAAATTTCAATAAGAGTTTGAGACATAAAGAGATAGGACATGATCTTTTAAATTTTCAACATGAGATAAAAAAATAATTTATTTTTTTGCTCGACAATAATAATTTTATTAAATTCAAAATATGTTACAAATTTATTTACTAGCATCATTAAAAATTTCTCTAATTTAAATGGAGAAAAGAATACTACATGAGCATGCAAATACAAACGACTATGCACCATGAGACAAGGCTACACGGAGTAAGCAGTAAAAAGCCAAAACGCACTTACTAGCACCTATCTGCCCATAAAACTACTACTCTTAACAACAGCCCCAAATAGCACACAACAACTCTAACAAAACCAATCAGAAACCATGAATTCACCTCACCAATCGAGCATAAAAAGCGATCGGAATCACCAAAGATATACCACCACTTACTTTGTTAGAATATCCTCCATTCCATTTTAAAATCTCGACAAAAACAAACCTGCACCATGACTGTTATGCGGTTCAATCCAACTATCTCTATGGGTGTGAACCACCATGCAGCCAACGAAAGACCGAACAATTTGCTTCCTCAAAACTTGTTTCAATACCCTTGACCAGATCACACACCAATTCATAGATGCCCATTAATCTCGAATCGCAGCCCGATAACATGTACTTCTCCAAGAGGTTGCAGATTCCAAACAAGGTCATAAAACACAACACCATAAACGCTACTCCAAGACTTCTTCAACCAGCTCTAGAGGAAGAAAAAAAACAGAAAACATGTCTACCTCTGCACCGATCTATTCCCATTGGAACAACAGCAAAAAGAAACAGCTTGCAGCTAACAACGGGATTATATTAAAATACCCTGTTATTCTAAATCGTCACTACCATCAGCACCATTCCCAGATCACCGATCCTGAACAAAAAAACAACCAACTTTGAGAACAGAAGTTTCCGATTTAACTTAATTCTCCTTTGGGTCAGCCTCCTTCATTTCTAATTCAGCAATATCTCGAATCACTTCATCGACTGGACCAATAAACTGAACTCCTAATTTGGATCCCATTTCAACGACCTTCACAGCTTCTTTGGTTGCATTATCCCATATTGTCTGAAGATCAGAGTCTAAAAGTGATCTCCCTTCCAGTTCCGAGCACTCCACCTCCAAAGTTTGTTTCTTTTTCTTCTTCGTGACTCGGTCTCTTTTCTTTTTTTCTGCCTTTGACAACGCCATCTCTTCAAAGGCTGATAGCGACCCGAATCTCTTCTGTCTTTCAGATTTAAGATACTGAAGTTTCGACATACTAAATGCATGGATATTTTGAGAAGACGGCACACCTGAAGAAGCAATAATATTGTTTTCACCCCTAATGTCTTCAGAATTGGACAAAGGCTTCATAGTCAAAAAAACAATTTATTTATGATGTGTATGTGTGTGGTAGCGATGCGTTCATTTGTACAAAGATAAGTTTCTTTTAGATTTAATTCAGTCATATTCAATGGTCGAGCTACATATAAAATTAGGGTTGACCCTATTTGATTAGTCGAATATAGTTAAAAACATTTATCCTAATGGTATAAAAATTTTCCTACCTCATACTCTATTCTGATCTTACTATATGAAAACTCTAATTCCGCCGCGGATTATATTGCTCAGTCTTCCCCATAAAAACTTTGGGTTAACTTTTATTTCTTTCTGAATTTACTCTCTCTTTCTCTTCAACCTCCATATCCTCCATGTCTGATTCTGATCCCTATTCCAATTTCTTTAACAATGGACGGTCTGATCTCAACCCTTTCTTTCCTTTTCCATCTTCTTCGCATGCTCCATCTTATGCCGACAATAGTCACTCCAATGCCATCTATGGAAACTACTTTCAAGCTCCACCGCCCAGCTCTCCGCCGCTCAAAGAAGCCCTTCCCCTTCTCGGTTCAAGCCCCACGAAGGTGGAGAAAAACAAGGACAAAGGCGATAGCGGTGACGATGAAGAATCCGTCGCTGTTGCTCTACATTTGGGTCTCCCGAACTCGAACCCTAGTTCTTCCACTAGTTTGATCTCCATGTTTCCGTCTGCAGGTGAAGAAGAAGAAGAAGAAGAAGAAGAAGATGTGAATGTGGATTCAGAGTTCCAGTCGAGTCAACTCAACAAGGGTCAGTATTGGATCCCAACACCAGCTCAAATTCTGATTGGACCAACGCAGTTTCCATGTCCACTTTGCTTCAGGACCTTCAACAGATACAACAACATGCAGGTATATGTTCCATGTCCATTTTTTTTTTTGCTCGACAAGTTAATTTTATTAAGAATAATAAACCTAGATTGTATAATTTGTTAAAAACTTTCCTAATCTTAAGAGAAGAAAAAAAGTACATACAACGAGGGGAAAAACAAAACACCACTTCATAACATTTGACAACAACAAAGCAAACAAAACGCAATACAAACATCAATCTGCCAATCCTCAAAAACCAATAAACAAAGCATCACAACATGCCACTTGGATCAAACAACACGCAAACAACAGCAAATCAAAGTTCGATCTATAACCGCCAAGCTTTTGTCAGCCAAAAAATCAACACAATGCAAGGGATCAAGACAAGAGTAAATTGGACCTAACCGATATGTTTTGACAAACCATCTAATTCCAGAAAAAGCAAACCACCGGTTCCAAGAGCGATATAAAGATTAAATAATCCACTTTAAGATTATTGTTGAATCTAATTCCACTAACAAAGTCGCCTTGCCCACCCACCTTGCCTCAAAAAAAAGCTTCCCACGCCGTTAGCAAAGCTGAAATAGTGTGACGAGCACCACCACATGCTACACTACTTTCGTTAGCCACTCCATCCATACTGAATTGAGCACACCTACTGTCGAGGGAGTCCAATCTGAAGTAGAATTAAGCCTTTGGATAACACAACTTCGAGGATAACCCCACTACTCCTCTAAGATATCCAACAAAACAACCTATAGAGCATATAACCACCAAAGATCGCAGTTGAGTGTAAGCACAAGATCTTTGTGAATAAAGAACCATAACATTACGAGCTAATTAAAAATAATAATGCCATAGAAACTCTCCTATACTCCACACCTCACTGAAAAAACCTTGGACTAACGAGCAGCACAAACACCACATTTTTGCTTAACTCTCAAGTACATGACGCAAAAATATGATCCTAATTAGGACCTTCCCTTTTTTTGGACCCTTCACTTTTAATTATATTGAGACATACGGTACTAATTAGGGCTTGTGGTTATGGTTTTAGGGATTTGAAAATGAAGAGCAAATCTATACCCTGATCTAATTGAAAATATAAGATCAATTTATCTTTTAATGTGATTGAACAACACAAATATTATGCTCTTTTATATGTTGAAGCTCGCATTGCACATAGTGAATGGATCTAGAATTTTAAGAATGGAGACCAAAATAATTTTTTTCTATGTGCAAAAAAATTACCTTCAAACAATTAATTAAAAAAAATTAAAAAGGGAATTCACATTAATTTAAACTTGTTTCTGAAAAAATAGGATGCAACTGCTCCCTTAGGCCGCATGAATCTGCCACTTTAGTGGATGATGTTGTTCCTGGTGTGTTCGGACTAGTTTAAGACGCATTGAGCTCGGACTAGGTTAAACTTAGAGACGACACTTTTGGAATAAAACATACCGAAATCTTTGAAAGTCCTAAGCAGTGGTCTTGCTTTTCCCTGTGTATGTAGATGCATATGTGGGGGCATGGATCTCAGTACAAGAAGGGGCCGGAGTCCCTAAGGGGAACACAGCCGACGGCCATGATGAGGCTGCCTTGCTATTGCTGCGCACCGGGTTGCCAGAACAACATCGATCACCCGAGGTCGAAGCCGCTAAAAGACTTCAAAACTCTTCAGACCCACTACAAGAGGAAGCACGGGATCAAGGCTTTCGTGTGTAGGAAATGCGAGAAGAGCTTTGCCGTCCGAGGTGATTGGAGAACCCATGAGAAGAACTGCGGGAAGCATTGGTATTGCACTTGTGGGTCTAAATTTAAGCACAAAAGGTCTCTCAGAGAGCATATCAAGGTGTTTGGAGATGGCCATGCTGCTCATGGGATCGACTCTCTCGACGAAGAAGACGAACCGGCTTCCGAAATGGAGCAGGATAATGAATCTTAACAATGGCAGCCATATCTTCACATGATCACGGTGAAGTTCTTATTTTTAATGCAATGATTGTTGTAAAGCAATTTCATTTGGAGTTGGTGTATTCATAAGGGTCTTTTATGTTTTGATCGTTGCGTGCTTTCGAGTTAGGCCTAAGGAGTTATTTGTTTCGATTGTGTTTCCTTGGATGTGATTTCGTTTTTGAATTTTTATTCATCGATGTCGATGGTGTTGTTTTCCCTAACTCGGGCTCTTGTATCCGCTGATAAGTAGCTTCTATTATTAATAAATTGATTGCCTTGAGAAAAAAAAACACGGCGAAGGAACTCATGCTTGAATAAGATTAGATGAGAGCCAAAATTGTTTTCATCATTTTAAACCCTTATATTAAATATTGATAGACATTTGCAAACACTGAAGATAAATCGCGAATGAGATATAGTAATGTCAGTTTGTCAATGAACCATCGTTATGATATGTATTTTTATATTCGTGCTAATGGTGTTTAGCAATAGTGTTTGTTTATTATTTACTTGTTTGGTCATATATTATTTTTAATTGACTAGTCTATACACTAGTTCTAAAGATAAATGATAAACATTACTAGCACTAGTACACACCATTATAACAACTAGCAAGAGACAATAGTGTTAATGGTGTTTATTAGTTACAATATTTACTTTTTATCTTTGAATATTATGATAAAATCATTTACTAATTTATTTTATAATGATAAATTTTCTTATAATAAAAGATTAATATAATTACTGAAAGAATCATTTGATTGAATGAAATCATTATAATTTACATCTCTAAAGATAAACGAAATCATGAATAAAGAAAACCATATGCAAAAGTGAAAACAGTGACTAGGGATTTTATGGATTCTTATTTTGGTGTTGCAGGTGATTAGAGAAGCGGGGACGGTGACTAGGGATTTTATGGAGTTATAATTAAAAATATTGTAAAAAATAATAAATTAATATTTTATTTTAAGTTCGAATGTCAAATTAGATATTAATCTTTTGTTAATGTAACAAAAATTAACGATTTAATGATCAAAATATAACAGGCATTCGAATGAACCCTAAATAACCAACATTTGAAAAGCCCTATCTTTCCACATTCAGTACGAGTTCACTCTTCAAACAGCCTTAGCAAGTGAAGGTTCTAAAAACAATGCTCAAAGTGATTTCTTAAACTTGCTGTCATAGAAATAGTTTCTATCTGTAAAACGTACTTAGTGCTCTCAATTTTTACACACAGATCCAGAAAGATTACGGTTGATAATTCATTTTCCATAAGAAAAAAAACGGATGATCGACAATGACGGATTCAGAATTATTTTTTTAGCTGATTATATTTATATTACACAAATATTAGAGTAGTCACAACTAATAAAATAAATAATTAATATTAAAAAAATTAAATTTTAGATATATAAAATTAGTAAAACGAATAACTAACCGAAAAAATTCATATTTTAAGATGGACTTTCGCCTACATTGAACTACACATGGATCCGACACTGGTGACCTAGGTACTCGGATGCTCCCTCACCAGGCCAAGAGTATAATGAACCGGATTGAAGAAGGCAAAACGTGAGGGGAAAGAAAGTAAAAAGCCAGGGTTTTGAACTCATTGTTTTTTCTTCTTGGGGTTTTCTAATAGAAAGAGGGTTTAGATTCCAGTAAAATTATTAGGGTTATGAAGAAGAAGATGATGATGAGTGTAGCGATGTCCTTTTATCGCTAAAAAAACGTGTTTTCGAAGTGTTGGTGATTTTTCGGATATAAAATATTTATTCCATGGGGTTTTAAAACCGCATTTTAAAAAATATGGAGTCGCCACCGGCCACTTAGGTAGGCCGGAAACCATAAAACCAGAGATCCAAAAAATGTTGGGTTCGGAAGTCGGTTACGGATGGGGAGGATTAGCACCCCACACCGCCCAAAATTGGTACTTTAATAATTATCGCTTTATTAATATTGGATTTTTCAGGTTAAAGTGACAATTATTTTAAAATTCGGTCATAATTGCGAATAAATTTTAAGGGCCCCGTTATCCGAGAATAAACGCCCAACCACTATCACTACGCCTGATACTGGCCCCGTTTACGCTCGGATAAAAGGGCACCACATTAACAATTTATATCTCGATATGCAATCTTAGTGGGCAAAATATAAAACATGGCAAATAATTTAAATGCAATAAATATTAACATAACAGAATACTAATCTAACATAAATAAAATGCTAAACTAAAACATACATATATACATATTAATCTAACTCATAAATAAAAACATATCTAGCATAAACAAAATACTAATATTCATAAATATTAATCTAACATAAAAACAAATTCAACATAAAATATTATTCTAAAACATACATACATGAATATTAATCTAACTCATAAATAAAAACATATCTAACATAAATAAAAATATGTAATTAAAACACACATATACATAACAAGCTTAACAGTAGACAAAATCGAATCTAACATGCCACAATAACAAGGTAGGGATAAATACGTGTATAGACGAACATATATTTCAAAAAGACATACATACTAGTAATAAAACATATTTTAACATATATGGGACAATATATTATACATAAAAAGAAGACACGCTAACACGTAACCTAAAGGTCAAGAGAACAAGCAGTATATACAAAAATACAAAGCATGTTGTGTACGAACCAACTAGAACATAACATACTTAATACGAATAACCGGATAAAAAAGATACATAACTATCATAACCTTAATACACATATACATGTCAACATAAAAATACATGACATATAAGAGGGATATAAAATAAGACAAAAGACTACATTAACATATACGATTATAATACGAACATGAATATTTACATAGAAACAGGATTGAAATGAAAAAAATAAAAGTCGTCAAATTAAAGAACAATAATATGTAATTTAAGGACGAAAATGCTAAAAATGAACAAAAAGGATCAAAACTGTAATTGGACCAAGAGGCGGACCCAAAATGAAAAGTTCAAAAACGCGGGATGGTTAAAGGCGTATTTTACCATTTGAAAACTGATTCGAATTTAGAACGGATTGCAAGATTTTGAAATACAAGGGGACCAGAGTCAGTAAATATACCATTTGGTGAAAGATATTGGAAACGCAGAGGATTTAGTATGTAATTTCCCCATTTAACGAAATAATAATAACTATATAAACCCTTCTTTTAGGCCAAACCAAAATTTCGGCCATTTCTTTCATTTTCGGTTTATAACCCAAATCACTTCTTCGTTTTCTCTCAAATCTCCCTTGAAACCCGGTCCGGCGGTCGCTCCGCCGCCCGGCCGCCGCTAACGACGCGCGTGGGATAAAACCTCATGTCACCCCCGCGAATCAAGGTTGGCATTCGAGGAAAAGCTCTATCTGCCCTAGATCTAGGAAATACGAAATGAAAAACCCATTTTTTTAACCCAAAACGAAACTACAAGGGTCTCCCACTCCTTTCGATTCACCGTATCTCGGCTGGGGGAGCCGAAAGGCTTGTCACGTGGCTGGCGAAACGATATTTTGTTCCTTTTTGTATTGGATTGTAACCACTGGACTGACTTTTGATTTGATTACAACTTGTTCTTTTGATTACAACTTTTCTTTTGATCACTCTCTGTTCAAAAATATTTGTTTTGATCCATATATATGCATGTCCAAGTTGCATATTATTTGTTTTTTCATCTGCTAACACATTTCTTTTCTTGCCAAAAATAATTAAATAGATAGGGTTTGGGGTTGGGGTTAGCCATGCGGCAACGGTCGTTAGATCGGGATCTAACTTGTGAATAATTTGGTGAAACGGCTGATTTGTAATTGGACTTGAGGTCGAGCGCGTGGGCGCGTGGGGCTAATTTATTTATTTGGTTTAATGTATATTTTGTTCCTTTCATTTTGGATATCTTGATCCAACGCCCAATCATCTGTATAATTAAATAGATAGTATAATTATAATAATACAATTTGTAATTGGACTTGGATAATTTATTTATTTGGTTTAATGTATATTTTTTGGATTTCATTTTATATATCAGCCCAATAATATTAATAATAGTATAATTATAATAGCAATACACATACATACGTATATACCTATGCAAACATTAATTATAACATACCAGTATTCATACATATATAATCACACACATAATTAACATAACATCTATACACATTAAACAAATACGTTCGTACTAAATATAGATACATACGCGACACACATACACCATTAATACGTATACATACATATCTTATAATATACATGCACACGTAAACTACTAATACTCATGGTCATAATAAACATATAATACAATGTATACATGCAACACTAATATACTATTAATTATACTAATATGTATTTACAGACCAGATAAAAATGAGTGATTACAGTTGCCCCTCTTTGCTTGTTCTCATGGAATGGGAAACAAAGCAAAGATTCATAAGCACTCATTTTTATCAGACTTCCCTGTTCGTAGCTTTGGAAAAACGTGTTTTTTTGGACATCTCCGCTCTTCCTTAGCTGAATCTTCAGGCTCATAAATTCTTCCTATATAGAGCTTCGTCACCTTCCGATCTTGGAGCTACAGGCTCTTCTTATATAGAACCCTTCGCTCTGAAGCCTCGAGTTATGAGTCCCTCCTATATAGGATTTTTCACTTCGAGACAGTAAAGCTTGGAGTACCTTCTATATAGAACTCTTCGCCTTTGGTTCTTTGAGATTCTGGATTTAGGGTTCTCCCTCTATGGAACCTTTCACTGGGCTTGAAAACATACGCTCCTTTTTTTTTACGAGGCTATTGTCATTTTTGGACCTACGCTACTAAGGCTGCAGCATCATGCCCGAAGGACTTATTGATGGCCCAAAGGACTTATCATCATGCTCGAAAGACTTACTGATGGCCCGAAGGACTTAACATCGTGCCCGAAGGACTTACCGATGACACGAAGGATTTAACATCTGGGTCTCACGCTGCTATGGTTGCCGTTCTTTAGGGACTGACGCCGCTATGCTGCCGCACCATGCCCGAAGGACTTACTTATGGCCCGAATGACTTATCACCACGCTCGAAAGACTTATTAGTGGCGCGAAGGACTTAACATCGTGCCCAAAGGACTTACCGATGACCCAAAGGATTTAACATCTGGATCTCACGCCGCTATGGCTGTCGTTCTTTCGGGACTCACGCCGCTATGCTGCCACATCATGCCCGAAGGACTTACTGATGGCCCGAAGGACTTATCACCACGCTCGAAAGACTTATTGGTGGCCCGAAGGACTTAACATCGTGCCCAAAGGACTTATCGATGACCCGAAGGATTTAACATCTGGATCTCACGCCGCTATGGCTGTCGTTCTTTCGGGACTCACGCCGCTATGCTGCCGCATCATGCCCGAAGGACTTACTGATGGCCCGAATGACTTATCACCACGCTCGAAAGACTTATTGGTGGCCCGAAGGACTTAACATCGTGCCCGAAGGACTTATCGATGACCCGAAAGATTTAACAGCTGGATCTCACGCCGCTATGGCTGCAGTTCTTTCGGGACTTTGGTAAATTCTTCGATAATTCTTCAAATACCTGTTTATGAACAAGCAAAATTGGCATGCCCCTATCTATATGATGCATGCAATGTCGTGCTTTCTTTCTCCTCTTTTTCTTTGTTTTTTTCTCCTTTTTTATCCTCATTTTCTCTCACTCTCTTTTCTTTTTCTTTTTATTGTTAGTCTTGTTTTAAAATCTTATGTCCTGAAAAGTCATTCTTCGGATTTCTCTATTTCATTTCCTTTTGCGGTATGCTCAGTTTTGATCTTTATTTCTGTCAAATTTTGTTCAATGAGCACCCGCTTTTGTTCTTTTGTACGAGCACCCGCCTTTCTTCTTCGGGGTCTCTGCCTGCTTTACCAACAAACACTATATCATGCGTGTGCAGAGATTATTACTATTCTTTCTGTTCTGCAATGCCCCATTCGATCGTGCTCGGCTACCTTCCAGTTCTTTTGACCCAACATTCTGAGTATTTGTTAATTTCGTCATCGGGGTGAGCAAAATGCTTCTTAACCTAAATATTTTTGTTGCCCCTGGACGGGCACCATTCATCGATCTCTGTGATTTAGTTCTTTGGAGACTCAATGTTTTCTTTTTATCGTCCCCACACTTTGTAACTCATTCTTGTCCTGTTTCGTCATTCATTTTTTTGAACCAAACAAGGCATCATGGCTAGAATCCGCTTCTTGTTCTTGAGCTGTCTGACACCTATACTTCTGTCATCATCTTCATTCTATGTATTGTGAAGTCGTTTCTGGTTAGGGGCTCCAATAGTATTCGCAACCTTGTGTTCTGGATCTTACCGCTGAAGTAATACGTGGAAATCTTTGTTGCTTTAACTTGTCAATTTGCCGATTGGTGTTCCACTGAAGGGTATCATTTAGATTAACATACAAGATCTTGAAAACACAGCATAGGGCTCTGGATATCATGTGCAAGAGTGGCTTAGATTCGACCACTGGTAATTCAAGGATGTGAAGTCTTCCCTGGTCACTCGGTTCATCCTCAAGATTACCGCGTTGCTGTAAAGTATTACTCTTTCTCAATTCTCATTACATGCTCTGCCCCAAAAAAAAGGTGGGTTTGTACGACCATTCAAGAGCAGAAATATTGCTCTAGGAATAGAGTTCTGGGTGGTGCGAGTTTTAATTTTACCTATGCTATCGTTTTATCTCTTTTTCTTTCTTTTTCCTCTTTTCATCATTTTTCCTTTTTCTTTTGTTTTTTGTTGTTGTTTTTTGCTTTTATCATTATTTGAGGAAATCAATTCGTCACATTCATTTGTCTTGAGGACAACGATGAAGCAAACAACAATGCCCCAAGTTACTCGGCATAGTCACGATTTGAAAATATTACCATCACTCATGAAGCTAAGGTTTCTTGAATTGGATGATGTATCTCCACCCTATCGCTTCAGCGGAGTGCCCCAAAATTTCCATACTCTTATCCGAACATGCCTATTACCAGGTTTCGAACATAGGAGTACTTTTTATTATTATTTTTTCCTTCTTTATTTCTCATTTCTTTCTTTTTCTTTCTTCCATTTTTCTTCAATTCACCCCCTTTTTTATTTTTATTTCTTTACTACCTAGAAGATTATACCTAGAGTTTCAATTTCAAGCAAATCTACGTGGTTGACATTTAGAGCTTTTTCGTCCTTGAACATCATCGAAAGAGTAATAGTCTCGCTTTGCTGACCAGAGTCCGGTGGGGAAGATCACACATCATCGTTGTCACGACATCTATCTAATGTCACATCTTGCAATTGATATCCAGTGTCCTACAACAGCGAGTAAATATATATGTGCTTTCAAAAACATTATATGTTAAGCGAAATGTGTTCTTTATTGAAATACAAATCAACAAACATGCCCCATCACAAAAGATCTTTGCCACATGGGGGCCACATAAAGTTGATTCCTTGTATTACTTCAGGAAGGTATTTTAACGTAGGGACATCTCTGGCTTCTTCAGCACTATGTAGACTTGCCTCTCATCCTTAGTCTTCCACTGCTTGATCAGCTCTTGTGTCAAGGTTCCATCATTGACCAGCTTCTTGATTTCCTCCAATAAAGGTCTACATTTTCTGGTGGGATGCCCCGGTGCCCCTATATGGAATTTGCATGTGTTACTCGAGTCAAAACTATGGGCATATGGATCAGGTGCAATCTTCATCGGCCTAGGAACAAGATAGTGACCCCTTACCAGATGAGGCCAAATGTCTGAGATAGATGTTCCAAACACTTCCAAATTTGCGCTCGTCCGAGGAATTTTCCTTGATGACCCCGATCTGCCAGTCTGTCTCCTTCTTTTACGGCCACGTGAACCCTGGAGATGACACTCATTTACCTCTCCATCCTTATCTACCTTATCTTCGCTTCGGTCCTTAGACTTAGACCCTAATTTTCCTTCTTTGACTATGTATTCTATCCTTTCTCCAATCGTCATGAAATCTTCGAATCCATTTCTCGATTTTTCCAACATCACATCGAAGAAAAAAGAGGGAAGCGTTGCATGGAACAATGGAGTCAACTCTTCTTCTGCTATAGGAGGCTGGACTTGGGTCGCCAAACATCGCCACCTTAATGCATATTCCCTGAAGCTTTCATTTGGCCTCATTTTCTCATTCTGGAGAAACTGGCGACAGGGTGCTAAATCTAAAGCATATTTGTATTGACCCAAGAAGGCATTAGCGAGGTCACCCCATGACCTAACTTTGTCTCTGTTCAAATGGTTATACCTCACTGCTGCGGGTCCCGTCAAGCTATCATGGAAGTGGTGGATCAATAATTCTTCATTCTTCATGTATCCTTCCATTTTTCTACAGAACATGGTTAAGTGAATCTTCGGGCAGCTGGTTCCGTCATACTGCGCAAATCCGGGAACCTTGAAATCCAGAGGAATGACCAAATCAAGGACTAGGCAGAGTTTCCTCGTATTGAAAGCATTTATCTTTTCTTTCTTCTTAAGCTTTTTCTCGATTTTTTCTTCTAACTGGTCAAGCCTCGACTCTTCAATTCGTTCCATTTTCCGATTAATTCACACTGGCATCGAACCCCAAGTATTAAATGATGAAGTGTCATACGATGATAAAATTATTAAACAATGTACAGGATGTTATGCAAATGCAATGCATGAATGCAATAAAGCATCGATTCCGCAAGTGATTTGTTCCTATAGGACATCTTTCATTCAGACCAAAAGGTTTCATTACATCATGTATTAGGTTTTTACAGATAGCGGTGAGCCCTGGCACCTAATGTCTTGACCTCATTCAACAGTCCCGTCAGCTTTCCTTCGCGGTCCAATGCTGGATCCATATTCTGGCTTATTGGTGCTGTTGCATCGGCTAAATCTGCTACCTGTTGAGCTACTTGTCGGGCTTGAGCCTTAACCATCTTCACGTCCCGGTCTTTCTCCCGTATTGTTTGCTCGGTCTTTTGTAGCTTAACGGTCATTGCCCCAGCACGGATCTCACTGGTACGTAAAGCAGTCTCGAGCCTCGCTATCTGTTCATTGAGTGTTGCGTTTTCCATTTGAAAGGCTTGTGATTCATTCCTTTCCTGCTGCATACTTGATTTCAGGATATCTTCCATGGCCATACTGTTTTCCAACTCACTTTGGAGAATGTCGCGTTGGCCCTCAGCTTCTTCCAGCTTCTGTGATAATGATCTGACTTTATTCTTACTATTCTTGCATTTCTGCTTCCAGCGTTCTGAACCGTTCCTCAGCTGAATCATACCATTGACCCACTCCTTCGCGGTGTCACCCAGACCGAAACTCTTGAATTCAAAGTGCAGCTTCTGGTACTCGTCTTGTACATTCTTTAATTTCATGCTCAGATTGTGCCTCTCATACTCGAGCTGGCCGTACTTGCGTGCAAGTTCATCTTCTGAGACGCTTTTATTCTTGACTCCTAACTTCATCCCGCTTGAGTGACCCACTTCTGTGTTACCCGAACCTTGGGCTGGGTATTGACCCTCCTTCGACTTTGCCCCTCGGGCAACGGCTGGCTGGCTGAAGAATCGGGGTTGTCCGTCTTCGAAACCCAAAATTCCCATTCTGATAAGATCTCGAACTCTATCCTTCAGGGCCCTACAATTTTCAGTGTGATGACTCGAATCGCCTATGTGGTAGCCGCACCAGACACGACTGTTGTAATCCTTCGGATAATGAGGTTTTTTTGGTACAGACTTCACTGGTATGATAAGGCTACTTTCGACAAGCAACGGAAGTAACTCGGTGTATCTCATGGGCATAGGATAATGCCTTCTGATGTCATTAGATTCTCGAACTTCCCCTGGTTTTGCCTTTGTTCCCTGGGTATCTTCCCCAGATATGCTACTTCTATGCTTCTTGAGATTGATCACAAAGGGATTCGATTTGTCATATTTAACGGTGTTGTCTATTTTGACGTTCTGACCATTCTGTTCCACTTTCTGCTCCCCGATCGAATCTTTTCTGAGTTCGACATGCTGCTTGCCTTTCATCATGGCATTCATCTGATCCATCATCTCGGACATCTGCTTCTTTAGTTCTTGTATTTCATCTTGTTTGTCCCCAGAATTGACACTGCTTAACGAACCGAAACTGTTCTGGAGTCCTTGAATGATTCTTCTTCGGCTGTCCCTGGTCTAGTCTCGGGATGGAACTCTGGAATTGGACCCCCTTCCTTCCGGTCAAAGAACCTTTGGTCCATCGTGAACAATCTTCTATTATGGGAGAAATCACTCGGGAATCAATGCTCTGTATAATGCGAATGATGATATGCAAAAACAAAGCAAAAAGAAAACAAATCAGTATCGGACAAAAATGATAAGTACATAATAAAAGGGCAAATTAAATGCGATAAGCAAACAAGGCAATCTTATTTACATTCCATCTAAGACACCTAGGTTATCCGTATGGCTCTAACAGGGTGGGTTTCTATGTGTTCTCTATATGCAGTTTTGGTTCTAGGAGGTACCCGAATTGTCCTTGCTGTCCTCTACTAAGAGTAGCAAGGCCCCCGATCATCACCCATTATAGGCTCCTTTCAACCGGGTGAAATTTAGGGGGACCCATTCACTTATGCCCGTACGAAGGAACGATATCTTTACGAAAGCATAAGGTACTCGAGCCCTGAAGGTACTTGCTAGGCCCATACGGGAGAACGATATATACACGAAAGCATTAGCGTTTTCCCCCCACTTTAAAAAAATGGGTTTATATGCCATATTTTAAATACGTTAAAATAAACGCACAATTATAACCGAATGTTAATTTAATAGTCACTTTAACCCGGAATTTCCAATATTAGTAAAGCGGTAATTATTTTAAAAGCTCGACTCTCATTTGTTTTTGAAAAAAAAAACAAAAAATTATCCCAAGCGGAGTCGCCATCTGTAGCGATGTCCTTTTTTTCATATCGCTAAAAAAACGCGTGGTGTTTTTTGAAGGTGTTTGTGATTCTTTTGATATAAAATATTTATTCCATGGGGTTTTAAAACCGCATTTTAAAAAAAATGGAGTCGCCACCGGCCACTTAGGTAGGCCGGACACCATAAAACCAGAGATCCAAAAAATGTTGGGTTTGGGAGTCGGTTACGGATGGGGAAGGATTAGTACCCCCACACCGCCCAAAATTGGTACTTTAATAATTACCGCTTTATTAATATTGGATTTTTCAGGTTAAAGTGACAATTATTTTAAAATTCGGTCATAATTGCGAATAAATTTTAAGAGCCCCGTTATCCGAGAATAAACGCCCAACCACTATCACTACGCCTGATACTGACCCCGTTTACGCTCGGATAAAAGGGCACCGCATTAACAATTTATATCTCGATATGCAATCTTAGTGGGCAAAATATAAAACATGGCAAATAATTTAAATGCAATAAATATTAACATAACATAATACTAATCTAACATAAATAAAATGCTAAACTAAAACATACATATATACATATTAATCCAACTCATAAATTAAAACATATCTAGCATAAACAAAATACTAATATTCATAAATATTAATCTAACATAAAAACAAATTCAACATAAAATATTATTCTAAAACATACATACATGAATATTAATCTAACTCATAAATAAAAATATATCTAACATAAATAAAAATATGTAATTAAAACACACATATACATAACAAGCTTAACAGTAGACAAAAACGAATTTAACATGCCACAATAACAAGGTAGGGATAAATACGTGTATAGACGAACATATATTTCAAAAAGACATACATACTAGTAATAAAACATATTTCAACATATAGGGGACAATATATTATACATAAAAAGAAGACACACTAACACGTAACCTAAAGGTCAAGAGAACATGCAGTATATACAAAAATACAAAACATGCTGTGTACGAACCAACTAGAACATAACATACTTAATACGAATAACCGGATAAAAAAGATACATAACTATCATAACCTTAATACACATATACATGTAAACATAAAAATACATGACATATAAGAGGGATATAAAATAAGACAAAAGACTACATTAACATATACGATTATAATACGAACATGAATATTTACATGGAAACATGACTGAAATGAAAAAAAATAAAAGTCAGTGGCAGAAATTAAAGAACAATAATATGTAATTTAAGGACGAAAATGCGAAGTAAACAGAACCTAAAAGGATCAAAACTGTAATTGGACCAAGGGGCAGACCCAAAATGAAAAGTTCAAAAACGTGGGATGGTTAAAGGCGTAATTTTACCATTTGAAAACTGATTCGGTGTAATTTAGGGACTGGATTACAAGATTTTGAAATACAAGGGGGACCAGAGTTGTAAATATACCATGCGGCAAGACAGAAGTGAAAATATTGGAAACGCGGGGGGATTTAGTATGTAATTTCCCCATTTAACGAAATAATGATAACTATATAAACCCTTCTTTTAGGCCGAAACCAAAATTTCGGCAATTTCTTTCATTTTCCAGTTTTATAACCCAAATCATGTTCTTCGTTTTCTCTCAAATCTCCCCTGAAACCCAGAATCCGGCGGCCGGCCTCCGTATTCTCCATCGCCGGCCGCCATTAACCGGCGCCGGGGAGCCTCAATAAACTTACCAAAATAACCCCCATGTCACCCCCGACACGAATCCAAGTTTGGATTCAGAGGAAAAGCCTCTATCTACCCTAGATCTAGGAAATACGAAATGAAAAACCCATTTTTTTAACCCAAAACGAAACTACAAGGGGTCTCCCACTCCTTTCAGTTCACCGTATCTGGCTTGGGGGAGCCGAAAAGGCTTGTCACTGGTGAGGGGAGACCCACAGACGGCGACGGTAAGATCTCTGACCCTCTCTCTTTTTATTTTCTTCTTTTGTGTATGCATGCAAAAATAAAAAAGGGAAAACGAGTATTTACCACTGGACTGATTTTTGTATTTCGATTGTAACTTGACTGGTTTGATTACAACTTGTTCTTTTGATTACAACTCTCTGTTCTTGTCTGTTACCACTCTCTCTGTTACAAAATATTTGTTTCGTACATATATATGCTTGTCTTTGGTTTTGGTGCAAGTTGCATATTATTTGCTTTTTCAGATCTGGACTGCTAACTGACATTTCTTTTTTTGCTGTGTTTGACATGTTCTGAGCGCGGTGGTTGAAGATCGGCATGGTGCAGCATGGTGGCGGTGTGGGGGTTCTGCCTGCGGCCAGACGTGTTCTCGGCCGTTAGATCAGATCTGATCTAACGGTCGAGATGGCTTGAAGGATGAACGGCCCAGATGAAGCTTCGATTTGGTGAAACGGCTCCAGATCGTGCCACGTGGAGCTCAGCAGTCGAGGGGTCAGAGCGCGTGGGGCTCACGCACGCGTGGGATATCAAAGCGTCCGCGCGTGGACTGCACGCGCGCGTGGCACTCGAACGGTCCATACGTGTAGAGCACGCGGCTGGCAGATATTTTGTTCCTTGGTTGGATCGTGGTCGTTGGATCAGATCTTGATCCAACGGCCCATAGTCATCTGCACCAAAAAATAATTAATTAGATAGGGTTTGGGTTTGAGCCAACCGGGCCTTGTAATAATACTTGATTTGTAATTGGACTTGGACTGTAATTTATTTATTTGGTTTAATGTATATTTTTTGGATTTCATTTTATATATCAGCCCAATAATATTAATAATAGTATAATTATAACAGCAATACATATACATACGTATATACCTATGCAAACATTAATTATAACATACCAGTATTCATACATATATAATCACACACATAATTAACATAACATCTATACACATTAAACAAATACGTTCGTACTAACTATAGATACATACGCGACACACATACACCATTAATACGTATACATACATATCTTATAATATACATGCACACGTAAACTACTAATACTCATGCTCATAATAAACATATAATACAATGTATACATGCAACACTAATATACTATTAATTATACTAATATGTATTTACAGACCAGATAAAAATGAGTGATTACAATGAGGTAGGCTAGTAGTGAGTAAACCGTGCTTGTTTTGTAAATTGCAATTACTACTACTATTTACTGTTGAGTGGTACCATTCAATTGGTTAAAAATATTTAAAAAAATATTTTTAAAAAAATATTATTTAAATTTTTAAAAATACTAAATCAGCAAAGTGTCACGTGGCATTGCCATATCATCTCTCTATGACATGCAGACATGCTACGTCAGCCTCAAGCGTTGACCATTAGTTGATTAATGATTTTTATCTAATACAGATAAAATTTAAACGAAAAATAAAACGTTAGGTGCTTGTTTACACCAAAAAAAAATATGACAAAAAGGTTAAACGTCGGGAGCTATTTTTGATATTTTTCCTTTTTTATTGACATTGTTTTAGTCGACTTATATTTCTTTGGTCTCTTGGTGTTTTACAATTCAAGTATGTGTGGTTTGGAACTTAAAACTTTTACACTGATACTGTTCTATAGCAGTTTTTAGTTAATAATAAAATTATTTAATTTAAGTTAAAAAAAATAAAATTACCGTTAAAAATATTTTTAATGGTTAATCTCTTCAAAGTAAAATGTCTAATTTTGTTTTCTGACCGTAGCTTTAATTTGGAGTCAAAATTACCTTAGAACTTAAACGTGAGAGGAGTCAAAAGATATTTTGAAGATAGAAGGGGCGAGCGTTCAACTGAATTGAGCAAGTTAAGTAGATTTAAAAAAATTAAATTAGTCGAATTTACGAATTTTATTTTATAATTTAAATTTTATTTAAACTTTTTAAATTTGAGTCGAGTTTTTGAGTTTCTGTACAAATTTACAAATGTTATAGTATATATCGATTCTAATTTAAATAACTTTCTATATTCATATGCAATATATATATCAGACAGAGTTGAGAGACTCAAATCAAACTTAAAAATCGATCCATTAATTACTAAAAATTTCAAATTATTTGAATATTTATTTTACAACTTAAATTTTATTTAAAATTTTTTAAAATCAAATTCTTTTATATTAAATTAAATTAAATAAAATTTTAATTTTTTAAATCGAATTTTACTTTCCTACTTGAAGTAACGTTTCCAGCTAAAATATATCCATCGACCTAATTTACTGTTTCTACCTATGTCTCGTTATAGCTTTAAGCAGCTGTCTCAGTTTCAACCGTCGTATTCTAGATTCTACTATGATTTTTTTTTCGTGTTTACTGTATATTTTTTTAATAGTATAAAATTGATTATAATGTAATATTTATTTATATATTTTAGTGTACTTTGATTGTTTATTCGTTTGATGATTTAATGGAAATTTAATTTCGTTAAGTTGAATGGAATTAAAAGGACCGAAAAAATTACTAATAATAACTAAACTTTTGTATTTTAAATTTTCGAACCCAATACTGTATGGGTGATATACAACATTTATCACTCAACAATTTTCTCACTCCTATTTTAGTCACTCAACTTTCAAAATTTTCTATTTAATAACTGAACTGTATATATTAAACGTTTTTTCACTTACGAATATTTTATTATTATTTTAGCATGTCATGACATTTTTATTATTATTTAATATAAAAATAATTTAAAATTAAAAAAACAAATTGTCTGTCGGCCACCATTCGCAGCCACTGCCGACAGCCGTAGATGGTGGTTGTTCGGTCCCATATTTCACCAATCTCTTCGCCTCACTCTCCTAAGTCTAAATCTGACTTCCATTTTGTCGGAAAGTGCTTCGAAATCCACGAAAAAGGAGATCAAAAGTGAGAAAATCAAAATGTTTATATTAAGATTAGCGAGTTTTAGGATATTTTTCAGTGAAACAACTACCAGATTTAGACTCAGTGTGTCAAAACGAGTCACTCGATGCAATATCGGTCAAACATCCACCGATTTTGAAGGCCTCCGGTGGTTGATGGTGATGACAAGCAACAGCAATTATTTTAAATATTTTTAAAATTTAATGGTAAAAAATATTGTTTTATTATTTATTTTAAATAATTTTTATATTTAATAATATTAAAAATTTTAAAAATAACAATAAAGTATTTGTGAGTGACCAAAAACTTTCCATGTATAAAGTTCAGTTATTAAATAAAAAAATTTGAAAGTTGAGTGACCAAAATAAGAGTGAAAAAATTGTTAAGCGATAAACGGTGTATTTTACCCATGGTGTATTGTAAACTTCAAAATGAAAACTAAAGTAACTTTTTCATTTTGTTTCAATTATATTGGCAAACAATACAACACATAAAATTTAGTAATAACCGTTGTAACTTACCTTATATTCAAAAAATTATTGAATATATTTAAAAATAAATAAATTCTCTATTCTAAAAAATCTTTAAATACGTGTTTACACATTAAAATATATTTACATGAAAAAATAATATTAATGGTGTAATATAAAAATAAATTCTCAAACTATATTTTTTTCAACTTTAAGTGTCTAATTTTTTTTAAAAAAAAATAAGTGCCTAACATTTTATCTAGTTAATTTTAAATGTTTGACTGTTAAAAAATCATATTTTCTAAAAAAAATATAAAATTTTCAAAAATTCTAAAAATAGTCTTCAAATCCTTAAATTCTCATAGCCTTAAATCTCAATGCTTGATTCCAACCATTGATGCCTCCAATCGTCAACGGCGTATCAACCACTATTGTTTTTGTAGCCGGACCCCAACGATCATTTACTTCATCCTCCAGTCGACCGAACATGCCTAGCGTCGAAGGAATGTCGAACTCACGAAAGGATAAGAAGAAACGATGAGCGGTGAATGCATGTCGATCGAAAGATGAACGACGTGTGTGTCTTGCAGCGAGAGGAGTAAGCTTCGTTCTGTCACTGACAGCGTGATGAACAACGACGATAATGGTCAGATTTGTGAATTGAGGGATTGAGGGGTTATTTTGTTAATTTTGAAGATTTTATGAGGTTTTTAAATTAAGTTAAAAAATTAAAATCAAGGTAATTTGCCATATTTTAATTGGCATACGAAATTTTTTTAACCAATTATTAACGGTTAAATACTTAAAATTAACAAAATAAAACGTTAAGTAAAAATTTTTAACTACAAAACTTTAAAGAGGAAATCTGGAAAGTGACACGGCGTATCAGAATTTTGTTGCCTTCTCAAAGATATCTGAGCTAGACCTGGTAAACTTGATTCGAGATCCGAAAACCGAACCAATTTACCCGAATCGAAATCCGAAATCGACCCGAACATGATGACCCGAAATTTAATCCGAAACCGAAACAAACCGAACCGAACTGAAACCGATCCGAATTTTAGTTGAACCGAAATGGACCCGAACCGATTTTCAACCGAACCAAATGGACCTGAACCGAATGGACCCGAACCGAATAGACCCGAACCAATGGCAACCAGAAATATAGAAAATATATTAATAGAAATAAATAATTATAGGATATGAACAACCGCACAACTCATCAAAAAGTTAAATATATTGACTTTATAAATCTATATATAGGGTGTAAAAAACTGACCGGCCTAAAAACTCGATTAAAACCGACATATCTCCCATTGACCTGAAATTGACCCGAACCGAAATCAACCGAACCGAAAATAACCGAACAAAAAATAACCGAACCGAAAATCAACCGACCCGAAATAACCTGAATCACAATAGACCCAAACTAAAATCGAACCGAACTGAACCGAACCGAAATCGAATTTGAACCGAATAATATCAGACCCGAACTGAAACCGAATCGAATGACCTTTTGCCACCTCTAATCTGAGCCCTCTATTCTCTGATCCCAAGCTTGGTGCAGTAAAGCACGTGCCTTCGCTTCCCTCTAGATAGTTATCTTTGGGGTATATTTCCCGGTCTTCTTTTCCATTGCCTCACGTACGTTTGTGTCAACACCATCAAAGTTAATATATATTAAAATAAATAAATTACCTGGGACTCAACTAAAAATCTAAAAAAATTAACTACGAACTATTTAATTGGTTTTAATTAAATTATCAGCATTTAAAATTTAACGACAGGATGATGTAGCAGTTAATAAAAATTTATATAACAACGTATTTGATTCATGTTAGCTACTTATTATATTAATTTAATCTTAATTTAAATTTAATTAAATAAATTAATTACTCAATTAAGTGTCGACACATGTCATTAACTTATTGGAGGAATTTAATTATTTATATATATATATATATATATTAGTTCTATAGTGGTTTAAATGTTTTTATGCTCTCAAGTTTATCATGTTTGAGTCTCCTTAATCTATATTTATTTTCTTTTTTCTGGCATTAACAACAAACTAAAACTTATATTACATTGTGTACTTTATATAATAAATGAACATTTGGTTCAGTGATAATGTGACCCTGCTTAACCCCAAGGGTACCTGGGTTTGAATCCCTGCCAAGCCAAAATTGCTATTGGTTTTATTTAATAAAAAACAAATAGTTAGATTCCTCCAATAAGATTATGGCACGTGTCGCCATCTAATTAAGTGATTAATTTACATTATTAAATTAAAATTAGGATTAAATATATAATTATTTAAATTTTTGTTAACTACCACGCCACTCATCCGATATATTTTAACAACCATTGCTTTGATTAGGACCAATTAAATAGTTCGGTGCTTAGCTTTTTAGTTTTTTTAGTTGGGTTGTCAAAATAAGACGGACTCAATAATTGGGTGTTCACCAGGGTAGTTTAAATTGAAAAAATATGTTAACAATCTCGTATTATTTCAAAATTTTAAATTTAATTTTATATTTGTAATCATTGATATCAGCTTCATTGATCAACTAATTTAGATTGGATTTTGCATAAATTTATATATTATTTTTATTTAAAATCTTAGTCTTTCTACTAATCATGTTCAGTGTTATTAATAGTTATTGATTTAAAAAACATTGAGATCTTTAAATTGTATTAGTGACTAAGGATATTTATCTATTTTCATTTTATGTAAATTCAAATCACAATGTTACGTTTAAAATATGTATTATCACACTACTGTATAAAAAATATTATTGACTTTTGAAGATTATGATGTCAAAATCATCCATTTAAGTAAAAAAGTCAAAATAATCTTTTTATAATTCTTTATATTTATAGTTTTTTTTATTAATTTAACTCTTAAAATTAAAAAATATAATTAACTGGACAATATAATTTATAATCATGTATGTTTTTAACTTTAGAAGGGTTAAATTGATTAAAAATCTAAACATATAAACTAAAAGAGTTACTTTATTTTTTATATAGCTGACGTGTTGAAATAAATGGTACAATTAAATAAAAATTAAAGAATATATCAAAATTTTTAAATAGTAAATAATATAAAAAAACTCAATGTACCAAAAATAAAATATGCATACTAAATTTTAAATTTTAGTCTAATACACAATACTAGCCTATAACCCCCCAAAGAAAAAGGCCGGTAGGTGTGACAGGAATAAAAATAATTTGTTACTTTTTGTATTTTTATATATGTCTTAATATTAAAAAATTAGATATAAAGTTAGAAATTAGGGTGTATGACTTAATTCTCAAGATTTAGAATTTACATTTAAAGTTTGAGTATATATTTAATTTTTTTAATGTTGAGACAAACAAAGAAACACTAAAAACAAACAGAGATAATAACGGAGTTGATCTAAATGGTAAGCAGCTTTATATCACTTAAGCAAATCTCAAGTTCGAGTCATTGTATATGCTAAAAATTCTCGCTAGAAAACTCACCCACTATAAAATTAGATGTGCAATATGAGTTCGATCTAATTAGTCAAAATAAAACTTTAAAAATCGAATATATATATATAAAACATCGATTTTTTGTTCGTCTCAACACCTTTAAACAAGTATATACCGAGTCTCGGACGATGTTAAACTCAGCAATATCATAAAATGTTGGCATACAACAAAAACATGTTTTATAAGTTTTACCGCTCGAATTTAGGTTAGTCCCTCACCAAGAAACCATGTAGAAACTGAGGCTGTCTTGGTCAGCTCTCTCTTGTCAACTTCACAGTTCAGTACGGATTGACCTTTTCTTTTCTTTTTTGTTGTTGGAAAGAAAACATGTACATCATTGAACACGTGCAGTTGTGTCAGTTTCCCTCCCTGTTTTTTAACGTTAGAAATCGACTTGTCGCATCATTTTCACTGTCTTAACCTGAGAGTACTTCTAGCTAGCCTCTGTACCCTCCCCTATCATTTAGCTTTTAGTTAGCTCTTCACATGCATCATCCCTGAATTGTGTCGGGTTTTATTATTCAAATTATTATTTCCATCTTATTTTTATTACTCATATCAGTAAAATTTGGGGGAATGGATAAAAGTGATGTGTAATTTAAGTACCAAAATGTGATAAAAGAAAAGTTTCAAGTACTAGAATTGAAAATAAAGTATAGTTCAAGACTAAACCCTGATTAAAGCCTACAGTTCAATCACGTTACAAGTAAATAAAAAAATTAAACCGGGTTTTAATCGGTACAACAAATATATACAAAGAAATTATATTTTATGCTTAGAAAATTTTATACATCATTTAGGTAACTCAGATTCGAGTACCATAATAATGATTTTAAAAATTTAATTGTCCTAGTAAAAAATGGTAAATTATTATTTGGGTGACTACTCAATTATTGAGTCTGATCTGTTTTGACAGCCGAACTATAAATATTTAAAATTCGACCACCTAACTATTTAATTAGACATATTTTGACTACCAACAGTTAAAATCTATAAGAGTGATAACGTGGCTGTTAATAAAAATTTATATAACTATATATTTAGTCCATGTTAATTACTTATTCTATCAAATTGATCCTAATTTTGAGGAGGTTGCAAACCACAAGATCAAAGATTGCTGGCCGAAGAATTGAGGACGGGAGATGGCGGGTTACTGTACTATAACCAAGGAGGAGGCTTTTATGCTACTGCTACACCTCAGTTCCAGTACAAGCATTTGGATAGCCATCAGCAGCAGCAGCCACTGCATTTGCAAGGTGGAGTGGGACAAAACCATCAGCTTCACGTTGGATACGGTTCCTCATTGGGGATGGTCAATGTGTTGAGGAATTCTGTAGCGTGGGCAGAGGCCAGTTCAAGAAGAAAAAAACTCGGCAGAAACAACCCAAAACCTAATTCTAATCTGAGTAGTACTGGCGACGGTTCTTCTTCATCAACAAAGGATCTCCCGCCTTTATCAACAGCCGGCAGGATTGAACATCAAAGAAGGAAGGTCAAGCTTTTATCCATGCTTGATGAGGCATGTATTCTAGTCTCTTTTCTTTTCTCTCTCCTTCAAGAGTCAATGGCCTAATAATCATATTTTTTAACCTATAGTCACCATTTATTTTTCAAATAAAGAAAACTCAGATAGAGCAAAGCCGGCTGGTGCAGTCCAATACTCAATAGGATCTATTCGGTAGAGTTTGATTAAGCCTTTTTCACTTTGATTTTTCTATTGGAAAAATATGGGGTTATGCTTTGGTGATTATTAGGCTGGTGAGAAAGTTGACTATTAGCCCACCATTTTACATACAAAATTTATTGTGAAGCTACTGCAATTAATGTATTTTAATTTCTTTGATCTTGCTGTGGTTCGCAACCTCTTCAAAATTAAAGTCAAATTAATAGAATAGGTAACTAATAGGGACTAAATATGTAATTATATAAATTTTTATTAATAGTTAATTCACTCTCCGTTAAATTTTAACAGTCGATGGCCAAAATAAGTCTAATTAAATAGTTAGGTGATCAAATTTTAAATTTTTATAATTCGGTGATCAAAACAGATCAAACTTAATAATTAAGTGGTCACCTAAATAGTTTAAAAAAAAAATGATAATGTTTATTTAGGAACCAGAGTTGAAACAGTTTTTTTAATTGTTAACTGTTCACGTGCGTTTATGTGAACTATCTTCCACTGAAAAAGCACTTTTACCACCTTTTTGATCAGAGGGTAAATTTCTGAATTAACCAAACACGTACATTTAGAAATACGATGTTGAAAAAACGTGATAAACTAAAAACTTGGAGTCCTATTTTCTACATATAAAATTAGAGATTCGGATAATAAATGTATTGATTTATATTTTAATTTATGAGACATTTACAATAATATTTTATATGTTTAAAATGGTTAAGTAAGTAATGAAAAATTGATGTTCAAAACATAGTACTTGAATTGTTTAAAGAAAATAATAAATTCATATCACACATTAATAAGATATTTAATATGGTAAGTGTCTGTATACACCAGCTCACTTGTTGATTGTTTAATGATTTGGGTTGAAATTTTATTTTGTTCATGAGCGTAAGTGGTGTAAATCCAAACTTATTAGGGTTTAGGGTGCATTCGCATGAAAGGAACATACGATTCTGTTTTATGAAAACTGTTCGGATATAAATAAAATGTAAAAATACATATAAAAATTTAAAAATTCGAGACAAATCCACAATTAATATAAATTTTTAAAATAAGTACACATATGTAAAGGTCAAAAAAATAGTAAATGAAAGGACATGGGCCCATCCCTTTATTCAGGTAATTTCGTCCCTGATTATACTCTTATCTCGACACATATTTATAATCGAGATTAGGTATCATGCTATGGGCAAAAAAGAACATTGATTAAAGTTGGTAAGCACATCTCAGAGATCAAAGATTAAATAGAAGGGAAATAATTATAAACCTCAAACATTAATTATTATTTCTCTTCAGTTTAACTTGATAACAAAAAAATATAAAAATTAAATATAAAGTTATATTTTAATACATAAATTTTACAAAAAAATAAATATTTTTTATATTTAAACTATAAAATTTAAAATTTAATTTCTTAACCTTAAATTCTAATTATAAATCTTAAATTCTACCTCCTTAAATATAATTCACATGATAAACCTCTCTTCGAACAGCGGCCTACTATCAATACATTTTATATTTAAAAATGGAAATATTAATTTTTTAAAAGTTACTTATTCTCCTCTTTTTAATTGTTTTCTTTAATTTGTTTATTTTTTTATGTTGTCAACGACGGCACTATTATTATGTTGTAAGTCGAGGACATTATTCATGTCCTTATTGAAGTGACCGCACCAATGGTGAGGATATATCATTAATTTTCTAGGAATGACAGTAAATTAAATATCTGTGAATCTTAAATTATTTGAATTTGTGAATCTATTTAGAATTGTGAATTTTTTATTCACAATTTATCCAACTATTTAATATTTAAATATAAATTAAATATTATTATCATTCGTACGTTCAGTGGCGGATCTAAAAATATTTTTAAGGATGAACACATGTCAAAATATTTTGAGGGTGAGCACAAACCTTAAAATAAAAAAAATTAAAATTAACACAAATCATAAAAAATAAAAATATAAGGACTAATTCATGAAATTTTTAAAAAATAGAAACTAAACATATGAAACTTAAAAAAATTAGGGTGGACACTGACTCGCCAAACCTAACACATAGATCCCTCATTGCATATTGTCCGATTTTACGCCGAGCATCGATGAGTAAGATAAATAAGGTGGACAACCGTAACAATGGCTCATTATGAGTGTAGTTGACTCGTGACACCATAATGGCCTATCACGAGTGTGGTTGACTCGTGATGAGGGCGTTACGAGTTTGAGTGGAAGAGAATATCACTCTTTCGAAGAGACAAGGACATTAATCCCACATCAGAAAAAAGAAAGTCTTAAGATATATTAACGGTGGTGTTGCATATTGTATCAGACATATCTTTTGAAAGAGAGTAATAATCCCGTAAAAAAATATTTGAGTACAAATTATTTATTATAATCCTTTAGACATTGGAGAAGACATTCAAATTAAAAAATGAATTTAAAATTTAAAAACATATGTCAAATATCTAAATCTACACAAATTTAAATCCGCTAAAAATTAGATGACCAAGATTTAAATTATTTAAGAAGCAATACAAGTATTAAACTATTCGAATCTACAATTCACGTCCACATAAATAATGTGACTTCAAATAATGAATATTGAATGATATCTATCAGTCCGTATTCCTTTTAAATTTACAATATATAATAATTCTAATATCCAAATCTATATATGATTTAAACCCAAAATATTCAAATAAAAACAACATACATCAAATATCAAATAATTCTGAATCTGCATTTGGAATGTAATTCATACTCCTTTCTGCCCTTGTGGAAGCATGGAATTTGCAATTTGGGCTTGCATTTGGGTCTTATCTGCTGTTTGGTTATTATCCATTAGGCATGCAAATAAATCATTCATAACACAAAAGCTTTGTCGATATCAAACAACCCAAGCAGCTAATCCCTATGAACAATTTTATCTGTTTAGAAATCTATTAATTGGTTTAGTAACTAAATATACTTATAGGATAGATTTAGAGGGGGTTGGAGGAGACGGTCGCCCTTTAAAAATTTGAAATTCCTAAATGATAAAAAAATTTATGTATTTTTTATTGAAAATATATTTTCGCCCCTAAAATTATATAAGTTCGCCTCTCCTAAAATTTTATAAGTTCGCCCCCTAGCATAAAGTTCTGCGTCAGTCCTGGTCATGCTCACATTATCTCAACTTGTATTGATTCGTATTCCGGTATATTTAAATAAATGATATGCTTAGCTCCAGCATCGATCAAAGAATCATGCATGAATTTACAATATGAAAGAATTATTAATGTTTTAATATATTTAAAATGTGAATTAATTTGCATGTCACATGAAATAAACTTTTCTCAAATTACTGTAGCGAGTCCCGTCTCGCTAAAAAATTTGTTTTTTACTTTATTTTGAAAATAATGTCTTCCGCGTGGAGTTTTATAAAACCCATGTTTTATTTAAAAATGGAGTCGCCACCGACCACTCAAGGTGGACCGGACGCCGTAAAAATCAGAGATTTTTAAAATGTCGGGTTCGAGAGTCGGTTACGGATGGGGAAGGATTAGCACCCTCACACCGCCCAAAATTGGTACTTTAATAATCACCGCTTTATTAATATTAGACTTTCCGGATTAAGTGACGATTAAATTAAAATTCGGTTATATGTGCGAGTAAATTTTAAAAGCCCCGTTATTCGAGAGTAAACACCCAACCACTATCACTACGCCTGATATTGGCCCCGTTTACGCTCGAATAAAAGGACACTGCATTGACAATTTATATTCCGAAATGCAACTTAAAACATAGCAGACATAAATAAATATAATGTGATAAAAAGGTAAATAAATAAGAGCATAATAAAATATTAATCTAACATAAAAAAACTAATTTGAAACATGCATGAATATTAATCTAACACATAAAAATATAATAATAACAACAACAACAACAACAACAACAACAATAATAATAATAATAATAATAATAATAATAATAATGACAATGACAATGCATGGATTAGACTAAAATGACATGAAACTAGAGATTTAGGACTAAAATGCATGAATATTTAATTACATGGCATGAAAAGCAAATATCATAGGACTAAAATGGAACAAATGCAAAATACATGAACTGGAAAGTAAACAACTTAAAACTTAAGTGCTGAAATTAAATTCAATATAATGGCAGTGACGAAATTGAAAGAAAACTAAAATAAAAAGCCACAAAAAACATGAAGGGACGATTTTAAATGCGCATAAAAACTCCAAGGAACTAAACACATGATTACACCATGACTAGTAGCTAAAACGGGATGAAAGTTTGAGGACTTAAGGTGTAATTAGACCCTGGGTTAAAACAAATGCGGGAACAAAATGGAAGGACCGATATGGTAAATATACCGTGAACAGAAACGAAGGAGGGAGGAAAGTTCAAGGACCCGGTGTGTAATTTGCCCATTAAGGACACGCAGATCCTTCCCCGGGTTACCGGGTCACCGCGGGTTGAGGCATGCCAAACGGCGTCATTTTTCTTATCGGTTTAAAACATACATGTTTATTATTTTTCATTTCGAACAAAATAAAAAAACCCTAAAAAAATTATTCCAAACTTTTCTTTCTCTCAACCAAAGGCAGCGGCGGCCGCTCTCCCTCATCGCGTCGTATAGCCTCGCAGCGGAGCACAACGGCGATGACCACAACTGCCGGTAAGCTTTCGACATTCCGCTCTTTTGATTTGAATCGAGATTTTAAAAACAAGGCTTTGATTTTAAAAAAAACCACCTTTGTTTCTTTGATTCAAAACTGAGAAATTTTTGCTCTGAAATTTCTGGACTTTTATTTGATTTCTGAAACCTTCTTTACATATTTTTTCATCCAAAAAACCCCCTTTCGATATTTTTTTGAACCGAGACCTTCTAGACTCTCTATTTTTTTTGAACTCAGACCCATTTTACATTTGATTCCTATGGATTTATATCCGATTTTCTTAATAAAATACTAACAACCTCTTATATTTTATTCTTGCTGCAGATCTGGTGATGGATGGCCAGATTTTAGGGGTATGGTGATGACAGATTGGGGCATGGGTACTTACAAGGTTGTTGGTAGGGTTAGGTTTTGAGTTTGATTTGATTTTTGGGGTTTGGCAGTTTAGGGATTATGAATCTTAGGATTATTTTAGGGTTTGGTTCGGGTTAGAGATTTAGCGTTAATTTGGGGTTATAGTTCGAAATAGATGGACGGCGGCGGCGGTAGCTCGATGGCGTCGGCAATAGAGGAGAATGGCGGCGGCGGCAGTTGTAGGGGGTATTAGGGTTATGGTTAGATCAATTAGGGTAAAGTGCATTTTAGTAATTTTGGATTTGGGTTGGGTTATGGTTGTTGGGTTTTGGTTTGAGTTATCGAGTTATAACGGATTTTCATTTTTTGGGGGTCAAAACGGGTTATGACAATTACAATCAATCGTTTAGGTTAAAAAAATTACTCCCTCCAATCTCAGATCTTTGTATATTTAAATATTTGCCATAACTGTGGTATTTTTTAAGCACCTTGGTTTTCTAAAACAAGACAATTGCATGCACATGACCTCAATTTGCCTATATATCCAATTATTTTTAACCCTGGGATTGCCTTTGATGTTTAGATGTTGAAAGTTTCACATTTAATTACTGTCCCGGGATTCTCAATTTGTATAACGAGGAATTAATTTTCACTGAGATATTCTAAATCCTTGATCTTCTATATTTGTTGGTTAATTTAGTTAAAATTAAACGAACACCAATGAATCGATTTGGTATTAACTGGATTCGAAGTTTTTTTTTTCTAGCCATTCATTAAAGCGAGTTCGTGATAAATTATTTGTGTTCTGTTGGCTCATTTCAAGTAAACGCTGACCACAAATTTTAAAATTATTTTATGTCTAGAGCGAAAATTAAATCTTCGACCACACGTCAAGGTAGGAGACTCTTATCATTCGAAATATTCATTAAAAATATTCATTCGCTACAATCGATGCATATAAGAATTATGTTATTATAAGTAAAAAGGAAATATTTGTACCGGCGATAGATTTTTTTTCTTCTACAATTGTCTAGTATTTAAAGTTTAGACGTTATAGCTTGAGGTTTGGTGTTTATAATTAGATTTTAATATCCGACTATGTTTAGACTAGGGCATTCTTTGATTACCTTACAGATATAGTAAAAACATTCTTTTTGTAACAGACTTATTGTTTCTTAGATAATACATGCACAACTTATCCAAAAAAGATTAATAGATCACGGTTATTTACCATGTTTATCCCATCCCTGAGGCGTTTGTCACGCAATCATTATTTTTTTCTCAAAAAAATATGTCTAATATGATATGTAGCTCTACCGTTTTTATATCTCAAAGCCTCCATTTTACTTTTCGACTTGAGATTAATGTCATCATCTCTCCTCGTATGTGCCAATATATATATATATATATATATATATATATTACGAATTGAACGAATTAAAGTTAATGCAGAACAAGAATGCATGTTTTTATGAGTCTTGTGCCTTGTATTCTTTAGCATAGATTCATCATCACATTTTATAGCTCTTGCAAAAACGAAAAGAAACAACCCTAACCCTAAGTTTCATCCATAGTATAATATAAAATTAGGGAAGGAAATAAGGGTGTCCCATAGAATACATTAGAGTTTCTAAAGTGGGTTCAATTCGAGGCGACACGAGCACTTTCCCCGCGATTGCTCCCGTCACCATCACTTCGAATGGGGAACTCTCAAAGAAAGTTTTTCTATGGTTTCTCGTGACCTCCTTTGCCCACAAATGCCCTCCTTTTTTCCCTTTATGTCCCCCAATGCCAGGTCTATATTATATCCTCTTACGTAGCTGTCTCAAATGAAGAGCAATACGAGCGTTTGCCCAGTGTTTTACTTTTTGTCTTTACAACTTTAATAATTTCTCAAGTGGTAATTCTGTAAATTAGAGGTTGTTCTTTATTGTTTTAGTTGTATTTAAGATGTTTTTTAAATAAAATAATAAAAAACAATAGTTTGTTAATAAAATATTATATTACTTGTCCAAAGTAATGGAATATACTTTTGTTATACATGGGCTATTTTTTAAATTTTCGCTCAAGGTATCAAAAATATCAGAAATGGTTTTATCTTCTTATTACTTTCAATATTTACCTAAGATATTAATTTCAAACGAACAAACATATGTTCAACTCTGATAGCTTACTTTTATACTTGTTTGTGTTCGTTTGGGATGGAACTAGGATTACCTATGAGGGATAAAGTTGCTTAATTTGAAATGAGTAGAGTCTTAAAAGGCTATTAAACTATAAAATTGAGGGAGTTAGGGTTTTATTTTTCAATTTTGAAATTAAAGGACTTAAAAAGTTGAGAGTCAAAACTTAATTTCATTAATTTTGAAACTAACAAGATCCTAGAAATTAATTACATAAATTTTTTGGAAAGAGCAAAGACTCAATTACAATATTTTCAAAACTAACAATGACTTAAAATGCAATTAAACCACCAAAGTGAGGGCGGGGCAATGACTCTTCCCACAATTAACGTGCATCCATTCATGGTGTTCGTCACGAATTTTAAAATTTTATTGATGCAAAATTACGTGTGTTCATATTTGTTCGTTTAAAGTTCACGGGCATTAAATAATATGTTCACATATAATTAATTTTTTTCATAAATATAAACAAACAAATCGTAAATGAACATTCTTCTTACTTTTAGATATAAAACCATCAAACATAAATTTTAATAATTGCAAAAATAAAACATAAAGTATCTTTTCTAGGAAAAATATCTAATTTAATTAATACAAACTAATAAACAAGTCTATAAATGAGATAACAAACAAGCTCATTTGTGAACATAAACGAATCGAGCACATCTCTATTTAAAATTATTTGTCTAGTAAATAAACATATTTTTTTGTTTATATACTCATTTATTTAGCTTAATAAACGAATAATTTATAAAAGAATAACAAATAATTTATCGAATACTCTATTCATTTACGACTTAACTTTCTACATCCTCATTGTCTCCTGGTATCTTTTTTTCAATTCTAAACAATATACATTCTACTAAAATATCGCACAGTTGTGAACCATTCTCCTAATTCAAGCAAATATCATTGTTAAAACACCGAAATTTGAATTTGAATTCTAATAAACATGATACAAACGTGTAAAATTTATAATTCGTATATAGTGTAAAGATTTTAATTAATTAATTAATTAATTAAGTATATAGTGTAAAGAAAGTAAGGAATGGATATTAAAGAATGGTCAAAGTTTGGTTCGTAGTAAGAGTATATTTTATTTGTGCAAGCATGCAAATCGAATAATTGGTCCGTCTGAGACCTGCCCGCTGTGTCTGAATCTTTTGAAAACAAAAGGCCGCAAAAGCCAAAGAATTTAATTTCTAAAAAACTTTGGAAGAAAAGTGGTACCGTATGAATAATTAAATAATTAATGAAATGTAAATTGAAAGAATAGGTCAAATCAATTAATTCATTTACCATAAAAGGCCGGTGGGCGATTATTATTCTTTTAATTTTAATTATTTTTATCAATACATAGTAAATAAAATAAGAAGTTTCTCTGTTTTCAGACACACTCAACTTTGATATATATATATATATATGAGTTTTCTAATGCTAGGGGCATAGATTTACTGACAATTTGCTGAACCATTTGACTAATATCACACTCATCCGTTTATACAAAGGAATTCAACGGTTAGATAGATTATAGATAATCCATGTGACATTATAAAATTAATGAATTTGACCCTTTAAAAAATATTAAAATAATTTATGGTTGGCCTAATTGGATGACAGAAGACAGATTATATTTTAATCCCATGTAACCTTTTGACGGGGTGCGACATCCGATTAGGCAGTCAACACAGCTCGACTTGGGAAACCAAAACTAAATCCTTCATTTAAATCTTTCTTTACTTTTAAGTTTCAATATCCTTCATTATTATTAATTAATCACTTTTTAAATAAAAACATTTAATAATAATTAAACTTCAAACCAAATAGTATATTATACACTACAATCTCATAAAAAGCACCCTACCTCGTAACGTATTTTCATATATGTATATACGATCATTTTTATTGAAGGTGGGGTACTTTTAATATTAAACATGTCGGATATTTTGGGATATAATAATGCATGTCCGTACACACACTTCTTCAACACGTGCAGGGGGACTCGGGGATCTACAAAGGAAATGGATTGTTTTTAGTGAGTTAATATTGAGAAAATTACTGTCATGACTTTGATTTTGTCCATTTGATAACATAATCTATTTGACACATAGTATTAAATTGCATATGCAACGTAACGTAACAATAATATCGCAATATCACAAATCGCAATCATATATAAGATCATAGTTATTATTAAAAGAAAAAGTACGATACAATGTCTACAAATACGATATCGTGACTGCGACCACACGTGAGATCACAGCTATAATTTAATACTATATTTTGAAAGTAACCAAAGCAAGGGAAAGAGAGAAACGAAAAGACAAAGAGAGGAGTTAGCTTTACGTAGAGTGGTCAATGTATTGGATTTAGACTAAGAGATAATTTGCAGAGTGTGGGAATGCCTGGGCTTTCGGGGGTCATGCATTGCTTCCTACGAGGTCCCCGAGAGTTCCAATAAACCAAGTGGGGCATACTAAGAGAAATATATATATATATATATATATATATATATCAAAGTTTATTTATTATACATGTATAGTGGGACAATGCAATAAATCCTTTAAGTAAATTTAAAAATTTAAATTATTATATTATAAATAAAAAAATTAGATTAAGGGGATCAATACTATATTAAGTTTATATAAAACTTGATCCAAATAAATTGAATACACGTAATTAAACCAAAATAAATAAATTATTATATGGTTTTAAAGGGTTATGAGGGACTGGATTTTCCCTGGTTGGAATTGTGAGTTTGTCTTGCTACAAAGACCGATGAAAGATCCATCTCAAATCAACCCCCGCCGTTGATGAATTGTTTTCAATATTTAATCTCAAAACCACACTCGTGTCCCCTTACTATATTATACAATGAACCCTATCATGTTCAAGTGTTGGAAACTGTTGTTTCCACACTTGAAAATGACCCTTGCAAAATGGGTCTCCTATCAAAGAAAATCTCTTTTAATATACTCATGTATACATACACATATATATACACTGCATATAACATTTTCTTCTCCTTTCATCCCCTTGATCTTCTCTCATGTTTAGTTTTCCTTCTAAAATATCTTAGCTTTAACCAAGAAAGAAACTAAGAGAGAGAAGAAGGGAGATAACAGATCAGTAAAACTCAAACCTAGTCAGTCCTCCCTTTGGTTAACTTTTATTTTTTCCTTTTCTTCACTTGCAGAAGAGATTTGATTTGTTGCAGGGCTGCAAAGGCACAGTCTTCTGATTTGGATTTTGTAATATATACATACATATACATATATATATATATGATATGGGTTCCATGAATTCAAACTGGCTTTTCAATCTAGGGTTAGTGAATGATAACATGGAAAATCCTTCCAAATTCAAGGTAAAATCTCTTATTCCATTAATATCTTCCTCTTTGTTCTTTATTTTACTTTGAATCTTACTCCTGGTTATGGATATTTTGACAGAATGGAACTTGATAAACACTCATGAAAACACAAGTGAAGTTCCAAAGGTTGCCGATTTCCTCGGAGTTTCGAAATCCGATAGCCCGTCGTTAGATCTCGCCGCCTTCAACGAGCTTCATCAATCCAATGATTCTGACTATTCATTTCAACATAACAACATCGTCCATGTGCCGAACAGTACTCTAATACCTGCAGCTGAGTTCCAAGAAGGTGCTAACAATCTACAGTCGCTTACATTATCCATGGGCAGCGGCAAGGGTGAAACCAGCGCCGAAAACAGTACGAATATCGTGGAGGCTCCACCGAGAAGAACCTTGGACACTTTCGGGCAAAGAACGTCGATATACCGTGGCGTAACACGGTGAGCTTCCGGATCAATTTCCGTAATAAAATTTCGATTTTGAAAGGGATACATATAGAATAAAAGTTGTCGAAAGTGCAGACATAGATGGACAGGAAGATATGAAGCTCATCTTTGGGATAATAGTTGTAGGAGAGAAGGTCAATCAAGGAAAGGAAGACAAGGTAGAGTTTCTACTTCTTCTAGGGTTTCATTTCAAGTGAAAATTTCAATCTTTTCTAACCCATTTCTCTATTCTATTTTTTTCATGGCTATTTTGATGATTTCTGCATCATTAACATATCAGTATACTTGGGTGAGTACAGAACTCCTCCTGTATATACATATATATATATATGTATATATATCATCAAATAATGTATTAAGTTGTGCAGGTGGATATGATAAAGAAGATAAAGCAGCTAGGGCTTATGATCTTGCTGCACTCAAATACTGGGGAACATCCACCACTACTAATTTCCCGGTATCTGATATAATTAAGTGAAGCACTGCAAATTAAAGTTAAATCTGCAGTTTTAAATAGTGATTTTTCTTCTTGTGATTTTCTAGATTAGTAATTATGAGAAGGAGCTTGAAGAAATGAAGCACATGACTAGACAAGAATTTGTTGCTTCCATTAGAAGGTACACACACATATATAACAAGAGATTCTGTTTGCATATGTATATATATATATATATATCTTTAATTTGCTTATAATGTTATAATATGTTATATACCAGGAAGAGCAGTGGTTTTTCAAGGGGTGCATCCATGTATCGTGGAGTAACGAGGTATATTATTATTATTATCAAATTGAACAGCTCCCCATGCATGGGCTTCTCCACCTCTAACGAACATGAATCTTTATACAGGCATCATCAGCACCGCCGATGGCAAGCGAGGATCGGCAGAGTTGCCGGAAACAAAGATCTTTACCTAGGAACTTTCAGTAAGTTCCCGATTTCCCCCATCGGTAAAATGAACCTAAACCGTGCTTGGTCATGATTTGTTAGTACTAAAATACAGACACCGAGGAGGAAGCTGCGGAAGCATACGACATTGCGGCGATCAAATTTAGAGGACTTAATGCGGTGACGAACTTCGACATGAATCGTTACGATGTAAAAGCCATTCTGGAGAGCAATACGTTGCCGATCGGGGGAGGAGCTGCTAAACGGCTAAAGGAAGCTCAAGCAGTGGAATCGACGAGGAAACGCGAAGAAATGATCGCTCTAGGCTCGAGTTTCGGTAGCAGGGTACAAGGTTACCTTCTAATGCAAGCCACATTCGATCATCAACCTCAACCGTTGCTGACATTACAAAACCACGACATCAACTCTCATTACGCTCAAGACAACTCCACTTTTCACCAGAATTACATTCAAACGCAGATGCAATTGCACCACCACCACCAGCAATCCACCGGGTCTTATAACTTGCAGCCGTCGAGCCAGAGTTCACAATTTTACAATAGTTACATCCAAAACAACCCGGCTTTGCTCCACGGGTTGATGAACATAAGCTGCTCTTCTCCCTACGTCGACGACAACAATGGCGGCGGCTCTAGTGGGAGCTACAGCGGAGGGTACACGGTGGGAACAACGGAAGAGCTCGGCTTGGTTAAGGTTGATTACGACATGCCTTCCGGGAGCTATGGCGGCTGGTCTGGGGACTCGGTTCAGGGCTCGAATCCCGGTGTTTTCCCGATGTGGAATGACTAACAACACACTGACACAGTCGAGGGTCGATGTTTTGGAGAATTGTGCGAGGGAAATGCGCGGCTGCTGCCTGCTCTGCCAAGACAAATCAAAATCTTCTGTTTCTGCTATGAACTAATAACACTTTAATTTTCCAATGCAAAATAGGTTAATAGACTTGGGTTTCTCGTTGATAAAAAAATGGCCTTGTTCTATTTACTTTTTTGTTTCTGTATTTTGTTTAATGTTCTTTACATGTTACTACAAATTTCTTATCCATTGACAAATGATCCCAAATCCAATTCAATTGGATATGCTCATGGGTTCAAGTTGGACCCAAATTTTGTGTTATCCGGAAATATCAAATTTCGTATTTGAATCTTAACTCAAATGCTACACCATTTCTTTTAAGTTATGTGCATGTAGGAATATAAAGAATATAAATTTTCCGCCCTTTAGGTGTTTTTATTTATGCATTCGTACTAAAAATTTATGATTAGAATTTAGGGTCATAATTTAAGATTAGAGTTTAGAAAATTTGGAGTATGATGTATCTTTTAAGATTTAGAGGTTAATGTTTAGGATTTAGAATTTAAGATTAGGGTTTAAAATTTATTTTTTTTAGTATTAAAACAAAGAAATGAGCACCGAAAATGGACAAAAAAATTTTGTCCAAATCTTAAGGAAATGATTAAGTTACTCCATTTTTTGAACGAGAACCTTATTTTTTAATAAAAAATACTAGGTTTTAACTTAATTCAAACTCGAAAATAATTAATTCAGTTCTTCTCGATTTATTTTACCACACAAGAGCTAACAAAAATTTTATTTGACCAACCAAAAGACAATCCGACCCGTTGTTGGAATTTGGTTGAATTGGTAGAACAAAATATTTGTTTTATGTTGTTTGATTTACAAGATTCGAATATAAAATCTACTAATTTTATATAAAAAAATCATAACGAAAGTCATTTCATTTAATTATATGGTTAATTGACTTCAGTTGATACGTTGGATCAATTATCCAAGGTGTCACCGTTTCGACCTTAGTTTTCTTTTCTTAATTTTGACATTAAACAAGTCATTACACTCATGAAACATATAAATTTACACCTACTCCAGCTTAAAAATTAGAAATTAAAATAAAGTATATACGTGGAAAAAAAAAACATTCGAATCAAAACCACAGAAAAACATCAAAAACTCATGCAAAAAGAAAAGAAAGTTTCTTTTTTTCCCTTTTGTTTTCTTCGCCAGAAATGGAGAATAATCCTTCGTCTTCACCGCCATTTTCACTGGAGTTAAATTTAGACAACCTTAAAGCCATCAAAATACTAGGCAGAGGAGCAATGGGCACTGTCTTTCTTGTCCACGACACCGCCGCCGACCCAACCGTCCGTTCCCCGTTTGCTCTCAAAGTTGTTCAACGATCCAGACACGACGCCGATTGTCGTGCCCGTTTGGAGATTGCGGTTTTGGAGAAGCTTTCCGCCGCCGACCCCGAATTGCACCACCCATTTCTCCCTCGTCTTTTGGGTCACCTTCATACCGCCGAGTTTCTCGCTTGGGCCATTCCTTATTGCCCTGGCTCCGAGCTTCACGTCCTCCGTTACCATCAAATCGACCGGGTTTTCTCTCCCGACGTCATCCGGTTTTACGTGGCAGAGATTCTCTGGCTCTCGAGCACTTGCATTCCCTCGGAGTCATTTATCGGGACCTCAAGCCGGAGAACACTCTCATTCAACAATCGGGTCACGCAATGCTAACGGATTTTGACCTTTCACGCAATTTAAAGAAGAAACGATCACCGGAATCTTTAACCGGCGACAAAAATGACCGGAATTGGTTATTTCGGAATAGTTTCATTCGATGCATCCCTGTCATACCCGATATCAAACTTGAAAGAGCTTTGTGCAAAGCGAAATCGGCACGAGTCAGCCCGGAGAGTCGACGGAAGCTGAGTTTCGCAAACGAGTAACGTTCGAACTCGTTCGTGGGCACAGAAGAATACGTCTCGCCGGAAGTATTACGTGGACACGGACACGAATTCGCCGTCGATTGGTGGTCTCTCGGAATTCTATGCTACGAGATGCTCTACGGAACGACGCCGTTCATAGGGGAAAACCGGAAAGAAACGTTTCGGAAAATCTTGACTAAGGAACCGGATTTCATGGGAGAACAGAACGCTCTGACGGATCTGATCGGACGGTTATTAAAGAAAGATCCGAGAAAGAGACTCGGGTATCACGGAGGCGCGTCGGAGATCAAGGAGCACCCTTTCTTCAAAGGGGTGAACTGGGACCTGTTAACGGAGGTATACCGACCGCCGTTTATCCCGACGAGAGACGAGGATGACTTGACGGAGAAGGTAACGGCAGAAGAAATAGATATAAAGCAATATTTCGAGAAACTGAAGGCTCCGTCGTTAAAGAAACCGTCATCATTACCGCCACCGGAGCTTAGACGGATCGTTTCTTTCACGGAGTTCTAACGCCGGTGTGAGGTTCAGTGTAGATAAGACAACGCAAAAACTGAAGCTTTGCTTTCCGATTAACGCAAATTTTGCGAAGGGCACGTTCATAATCTTGACTACATGGCCTTTCAACTACAAATTCGACCCTTTCTGGAAATTTTTAACCTAGTAGAAAGGAATCATATTTTTACTCTTTTATGAATGGCACGTTCTGAATGTTAATTATTCTATTTAGTTTTTGAATTTTCTGTACATATGTTCGAAAGAAATATGGTTAACGTTTGTTAGAAGTCTATATTATGCTCAAAAATTTATTAGAATCAATGTATTATACTCTGAAAGTTCATTTTGCATCTATTATAACAATGAGAGTTTTAGTTTATTCATGTACCTAGATATTTTAGTTTAGGCGGTCTTTGGATCCTTTCAATTTTAAACTCGAGTAAATTAATTTATCTTAAAACTTTTTTTTAATTTACATAAATTTTTTAAACACTTATAAAATTTAAAAGCAAAACTAATTTTTATTCTAATTTTAAACTCGGTTGTCTTCACCGGCAACAATATTACAATTATAAACACTTATAAAATATTCATTGATAGCAAACGGTCGATTGAGGACAGAAATTAAATTTTTCAGCGTGACGAAACGTTTAAATTCGGTGAAAAAAAATAAACAAACACCTATTTAGTGACTTGTTTAATAATACTTTTTTGTTTGATGCTCCAATCCGTCCCATAAATATTGTTGAACGCAACCTAAATACAATTCTTGCTATTATAGAGTTGATGAAAACAATGTTGATAACAACGACGATAGTACATTTTCTAATTGACTATTTTTCACTTAAATTTCGTCCATTTTTTTTTTGAATTGATTCTACCTAGAGGAGAGAGGAAAATTTTAGAGGAAGGAAATGTTCATGTTGAGTCTTGAATCCGAAACTTAAGAGGAATGGGATGGAGCAGGTGAACAGCTCTGACCAACCGGCTATCAACTTTTATTTGATAAAAAAACAATTTGAATTATAATATTTGATATAAAAACAATTTGAATTATAATATTTGAATGGTTATGGTTTATAAATTTAAAAAATACATTTTTTAAATTGAATCAACTTTTGTTTTTATTTACTTTATAATTAATTTTAATTCTTTTCTTATTGTAAAAGTATTACATATTTAACTAACAAGTGTTGAGTGTAATGGCAAGACACATTGCTCTCGCAAGTAGAGAATTCGGGTTCAAACTTTGGAGACGACATTATTGGGAGTGAGAGCCAGAAATCTCGAACATGAAACATAAAATGAACATGTACTCTACCAAAAAATATTCCATATTTAAAATAATAAAAACAACTTCAATACATTTTATAAGAATTATTATTTTTTTATATTTTTTAAAGAATATTAATATAAAAGATTTTGAAACTTTATCAATTAGTATTAAAAAATATAAAGCAGAGTTGTATAAAAATAAAACAAGATTATCTAGAGTAAACAAAATTTAAAAAATCAAAAATCAAAATTATTATGGAAAAAATCAAAATATAATGGAACCAAGTCAAATTATTATGAATAATTCAAAAAATTTGATCAAATCGAATCAAACTCAGTCCTAATACAAATATTCCATATCATTTGTTCCTCCTCCACAAAATAAGTAATATATAGTTTTCAAAAGATTTAAAAATCCTATATTTGTTATAGAAAAATTATTTAAAATATTAATCAAATACAATTTAAAATTAACTGAGTGATCAAGGATGATTATATTTCTCATAATATATGTGTTCGAATCTTGACATGTGACTTGGAAATATAATTACTTTTCTACTTAATAAAAACTACAACTCAAAATTTGTCCTACTTGAGGCTTTGTTTAGTAGGCTTAAAAACATTGTCACGGGGCCATTACTCTCTTCCCAAAAGACATGTTTAATAGAATGTGCAGCGCCACCGCTTATATATACCAAGACCTCTCTTTTCCTTTTCGATATAGGATTAATGACCTTGCCTCTTCTCAGACGTGACACTTTCCCTCGCTCAATCTTGTAACGCCCTCGTCACGAACTTCCGCTCTCGTGATTGGCCAATTATCACAGATTTTCACCCTACCTACCCCATTCATAGGCGTTTGGCGTAAAATTAGGCAGTCAAAAGATTACTCTGATACCACTTGTCACGGGACCATTATTCTTTTCTCAAAAGAGTTAGAAGGATAGAAAATTAAAATGGGTTTAAAAGTTGAATGATGAAAAAGAAGTATTTTCATAGTCATCGGTAGGAAGGATAAATTAAAAAAAATATTATTTTCATTCATTGTTTTTATCTCACATTTTCTCCCATTTCATTTCTTCTCACTTTTGTTCTAAGCGCACTCAAAATTTATTTTCATTTCACTTCTTTACTTTTTTTTTTTTTTCAAATTTTATATTTTCGCTCAACCAAATAAAACTTAAATGATGCATGATATTCGAAATATTATAGCAAAAATGTTTATACAAATTATAAATTTGTCACAATACCCTATTTTTTTATAACTCAATTTAACCTTTTTATTATCTTTGTTGGAGGTAGAATGAACCTCTGGGAGATTATTTTCAAGCAGCACTACCATCCCATTAAATATGATAATTGTATCAAGATTAGAACCTTGTAAATAATAATGTTGAAAGAAATAATCATGAATTATGAATATAGATGGTGAAATTAAAATAGACTACAATAAAGAAAAATATGATAATTATTATTGTTATTTTACTAATATTTATTTTTCTAATATCTCAAAAATAATTAAATGTAAGAGCAAAATTATGATAAAAATAAAAAGTACTAATAAAACAAAATATTAAAAACTAATGAATAAAAAATAATTAAATAAAGAGTTGTTCCTATATTGAATCTGTATAAAATTAATTTCGAATTAGTCGACTAATAAGTCATAAATGATTAAACAAAATAAAAATAAAAACTAACTCCATATTCTAACATATATTTAGTAGGAGTTAATAGGAGAAACCTAATATAAGCTACAATTAGCATGGATATTTAATGTAATATTATATCGACAAATGGAATTTATATTCTAAAGTTGTTTGAGTTTGATACTTTGGATCTTAAACTCTATAATAGGAGCACAAATAGAAAATTTATATTATGTAACAGGGTTGTTTTTATAATGGAATTTAATCCTTCTCGGCATCTACGTCATTTTGATATCGGATTATATAATTCAAACTTTTATTAGTTCTGAATTTTTTATTAATAAAATAAAATAATTTTAAAAAAATATGAGAACCCATTACTCGAATCTTTGAGTACCTGAGTTTCGCAAGTACTCGGTTAAAGCAGGTCGGGACACCAACCGAAGAATCTAGTACCGAAAACTCAGATACCTAATAATGAACACTCCTAGATATGCTGGATAAGACAAAGTAAATTTGCATGTCGATCGGTAAACTTAATTGGTGTGTCAGTAAACTTGAGATGAGATTATTCGAGAGGTCTTTGACATATCTTACTCCGAAGGTCCTCTTAACTAATGTTTGCTGAGTATGATCGGAAGGATAGTCTTAAAAGTCACTCTCAAATAACATGGTGAGTAGGACATGATACGAAATTTTTTTTTTTGGCAAAAACTATAATAGTATAATAATATTATAAATAAAAAATAGTTAAGAATAAATTATTAAAGACCCACGAGAAGTTATTGGGAGAACACAGCTAGTAACAGGTGTCTCTGTAATGCACTTTTTGTTGGAAAATGTTGGTCCATTCGTATATAATAATATCATTGAATTCATTTCTTATAAACATATTCATAAACATGTCACATGAACCTATTGTTAATCTGTCCGAAATTAGCCTATTCAGTAATGTCAAATAATTATTTATAGATATTGCTTGTCTTGTCCCTTACTTTTATAAAAACATCCCAAAACAAGGGAAAGGGTGCTTTAATCCGAAGAAAATAGTGATATTGCATGAATTATGTAATTATATTCGAAGTCGAATAAGATTTAAACGAAAGTTCTTTCGATGTAATTTCTAAAGATAAACTATATAGTTGGTCATCCAATTATAAAAAGTTATTTTGATCACCAAGAATATAAAATTTGCAAATAAGTTACGAAATTTATGTCTCATTTTCATTTTAGTCATTAGTCACTCAAAAGAGTACCAACATGCTTAACCACTGCTCCCAATTCTCATTTTCTTGTTAAGTAATTTACAATATAATATTTTAGGTAAAATTGGATGGAAAAGTTTTTAAGTTTAAATTAATTACATTAATTGTGCAAAACATTATTTGTCAAGCAACATGTTTCCAGATTATGTATGATTCTTTGGATGTTTTTTAATTTATTAGTTTAAATACTTGTGGTACGATTTTAAGGATTATTAAAAGTTGATGAAACTTTGTCCCAAAAAAATAATACGAAGAAGAGATTTTGAAATTATGTAAATTTTGAATTATTTGTGAATTTGCTTTTAGTTTATTTTTTTTTAAAAAATAGATATTTTCTTATTTTATTTATTTATCTTTTTACTTACTATTTTTAGGGATGTCAATGGGGCAGGTTTTGCTGAAATTTGCCTCACTTTTGCTTTTAATTCGGCAGAGATGGCTACGAAATTCGCGGGTTGTGGGGCGGGGATGAAAATAAAAATTAGATTCGTCATGGGTGGTGGGAAGGCGTGAATATGTCTTTGTACCCCCGCCCCATCCCCACCCGCCTCGCATCATCCCTACTCGCCCCGCATCGTCCCCACCCGCCCTAACAGATCTTATAAAATGTTATTAAAAATACAAAATCGGTTTAGATCATAGTCAAATTTAAGATAATTTATATTGACTTTTTCTTGGGATATTAATGAAAAATTCAATATATATGTATATAATTGAGTTTGAAATTGATCATATCAAATTTATAAATATTTTTAATATATCAATTTGAATCATAGTCAATTTAAAATAATTTACATTGACTTATCTTGAAATATTTATAAAAATTTATATATATATAACATTTATTATGTTTATTAGTTTATTCTTTATTGTTGTATGTCGTTATGCCATTTTTAAGATTTTTTCTCTTCAGTCTTTACTATATATATATGTTATTCTTCTACTTTTTTAATTTTATTTTTTAATATTGTATGTTATTTAGATTCTATCGGTATTTGTTCTTATTTTTTAAGGTTGTTTTTTAATTGTTGTGTTTTTTAGTTCTTTCTGTAATGTTTATTTGTTAAGCGATTGAAATATTATTTTACATGTTATTTGTGCTATTTTCGATCCTTTACAATAGACTTTAGTATATTTTTAGTCTAATCTTTTTTGTTGTACAATTTTAATTTCGTATATTATTATTTTTAAAAAATCGTGACAAATAGAATAATTTCACTATGTGGTGGGAGTCCGAATGACATGTATTTTATATTTTTTCATAACAAATCTGATTTATATTTTTAACTAATAATTATAAAAATATTATATGAAAGAGTTACGGGGCGTTAAAGAGGGGATTAGGTGGGTCTCAGAACCCACGTAGATAATGGAGCAGGGATGGTTTTAGTCTTGCGGGTTGTGGGGCAAAGATGATTTTAGATTTTGTATTTACAACGGATCGTGGGGCGCGGATAGATATGAAAATTCTTGACGAGGATGGATGTGGGAAGAGTACCATTCACACCCTCCCATCCAATTGATATCCCTAACTATTTTTCTGTGTCACAATTTAATAATATTTTAAATGCTTAAACTCTAGCTTAACTTGATGTTTCATACACAAATTAATATAATTAAATTGAGCTCTAAATTTAAAAATTTTTATTCCAGTTTTACATAAAGATTTATATTGTAAACAATTAATAAATGTAAAAACTTAGAGTAGTGGCTGGGACTTTTCTTTGACACTTGTATTCAAATTCCATGTTTTACCCCTTTTAACTAATTAATTAATGGCGATACATTTCATCACTATGTTGAGTGAAAAAGTAAATGTCAACAACTAAAATGAAATAAAACTTTTTTAATAGATGAAAACAAAACTTAAATTTAATGACTTGTTTATAAATATTTGACCAGAATAATTATATTTGATAGTTAAATGACTTGTCATATAAAATATTCGAATTCATATATAATTTAAGAGTTATATGTAAAGAAAAAAACTCTATCTCTCTTTCTCCTTTTTTTTAGGTAGATTTTGTTCAAATTCTTTTTGTCAACAAACAATTTTTTTTCTTTTTTAATGTTCTTCTATGCTTCAATACTATAAAAATTAAATTTTAAACTCTAACCCTAAATTTTAAATTTTAAATCTTAAACACTAAACCCTTAAAAATACATCATGCTTCTAATTCCCTAAACTCTAAATCTAAACATATTTTTTAACGTGTGCATAAATAGGGGCACAAAACAAGTAGAGAATTTTTATTTTTTGCCGACAACCGATTGGTGAACAAAAATTATTTGCCCTTTTCGATATTTTTTTATGCCTCTATCCTAAAAAATGAATTTTAAACCTTAATCATAAATTATAAATCTTAAATCATAAAAAGTACACCTACATCTAATTCCCTAAACACTAACCCTAATCCCTAAACTTATTTTTTTAATGTAAGGCATAGAAAGGGACACCGAAAATGATTGAAGATTTCAATTCTCAGTTGGTTTAGCAGGATGAGACGTCAGATTTCTTAAACAAGATTAGTGATTCGAATATTGGCATTGTAAATAGAAAAAACTGTGTTGAGAAGGTTGTCCTAATATTAGACAAATATAAAACATTGTCCGAATTAATCGAGTAATAAATATATAGATCATTATATAAAAAATGCTAAACTACGAAATAAGTGTCCAAACAATGTTTTTTTTGTAATAGGTACATAAAGTAATTTTTTATTGAAATATGTGTTATAATTTTATTTTTAACTTGTTTTAAAATCAATTAAGACACATACTTAAGCATATATTTCAGTTAAAAATAAAATTTTAAATATCTATATCAGTCAAAAAAAATACTTTAAATATTTATTATAAAAAAATATAATTTTAACACTTATTTTTGTAGTTAATATTCCTAGATATGGCCTATATGGGCATAGCCCCATAGCCTAACTAAAACATCAAAAATAACAGCCGAAGAAGTTGAAACAAAAGGTAGAGTTTCACTTTAAATAACGGATTTCTCTTCACCTGCCTTCATGAATTCCCTCTTTCCCTGCAAATATATGTACCCACTCCCTCTCTCTCTGTGTCTTTGTCAACAACATACCCAATTCCAAACCAAACCCCTTGAAAAATGACTCAGTTTCCGTGATTCTTTTCTGTCTCTTCTTCCCCTAGTAAATATCTTTGTGTGTATAAATCGTTTTCTTTCTTATTTACCATGCCAAGACAAAAAGCATTTCTTATCTTTCACGGGCTGTTTCTTTTTTTTGTTTGATTGTTTTGTTTTTTTGATACAGGGAATGGAGAGTCACATGTTGCTCTATCCTTTAAACTACTACCTGTATTAGTATATTAGTATTATTCAAGCTTTTGTCTTTGCTGCCTTTTAGGACTCTTGTTCTTCACTGATTTCTTTTAGCTTTCTGGGTTTTGTTGATAAAGTTTGATTCTTTTTAATGATTGTTTTCTGGGTTTTAGATAATCATCGTTGGTTTTCCTTAAAGTTTGAGAATTTGTACTTCTGATTCTAAGAAAAATGGATGGGTTTGTTCTGTTTCTAGTCATTTGTAGTTTTTTACTATGTGGTAATGTTGTGAGTAAAGAGTGTACGAACATCCCGACTCAGTTGTCATCACATAGTTTTCGTTACGAGCTGTTGAAATCTAATAACGAAACATGGAGACAGGAGATGTTTTCTCATTACCACTTGATCCCGACCGATGACTCTGCTTGGTCTGATTTGTTACCGAGGAAGATTTTGAGGGAAGAAGACGGATTGAGCTGGTCAATGATGTATCAGAAAATTAAGCACCCTGGTCGTTTCGACTTGGCGGTAGATTCTTTGAAGGAGGTCTCACTTCATGATGTTAGATTGGATTCGAGTTCGATTCACTGGCGAGCACAGCAAACGAACTTAGAGTACTTGTTGATGCTTGATGTGGATAACTTGGTGTTGAGTTTTAGGAAAACTGCTGGTTTGCCAACTCCTGGAAAACCATATGGAGGATGGGAGGCCCCGGATGTTGAACTCCGGGGTCATTTTGTCGGTAATCATGGCTTTAGTTAGATGTATTTGCTATCCAAAGTTCTTAATTATACTGCATGTTAATGTAAATTATTGTTATTATGAATTTAATTACTTGTTGCTCTTTTAGATGGAGTTACTTTAGAACCTTTAGAAGTCTAAAGTATTGCTGTTGTTATAATGTGCTTGAAGCAAGTTCAGTTCTCGAGTTTTATTAACTTTTCGAAGTTTATTTCATGTTGGTTGTAAATTTATAACGCTTAAACTGTCTTTTGAATGTTGAAGGGCATTACTTGAGTGCAACAGCACAGATGTGGGCTAGCACTCACAATGACACTCTCAAAGAGAAGATGTCGGCAGTCGTGTTCGCCTTATCTGCCTGTCAGAAGAAAATGGGGACAGGATATCTTTCGGCATTCCCGTCTGAACTTTTTGATCGATTCGAAGCAATAAAGCCTGTCTGGGCCCCATACTACACCATTCACAAGGTGAATTCTATGGTTCAATGGTTTTGAAATATGCTAATGGGGTTTAGTTTTAAGGAGATGCATAATAACTCCGAACTTGGGTGGACTTTGCAGATCTTGGCAGGTCTCTTGGATCAATATACATTTGCTGATAATGCTGAATCTTTAGATATGATGAAATGGATGGTCAAATACTTTTATAACCGTGTTCAGAATGTGATAACAAAGCACAGTGTGGAGAGACATTGGCTGTCACTTAATGAAGAAACCGGTGGCATGAATGATGTCCTCTATAGGTTGTTTACCATAACGGTGGGTAAACCGTGCCTTATAATTCCTTTAGCTTCTACCTGAATTCTTTATTTCATGGACGTGGTTTGGCATTGTCAATCTGCTTGGTTGATTTGACTGCTTTCCGGCATAGCCAGATTTTAAGACATTTGGAACTTTCCAAATGCCTGATGAGAAGCAAGCCTTTGAATGTTCATGGCATGTCTATCGAACTAATCCATGCTTATGAGCTGATAATCAATTAAAAAGAAAATATACAACTTTGAAAAAAGTAGCACCATTATTGCATAAAATTTGCCTGATATAACCGATGTTCAATGCCAACTTACCGGGTTTTAAACCTTGTGAACTTGATAGAAATTTCCATTTGAGGATCTATTACATTCAGAATTTGCTATTATGCTCTGTGCAAACCCTCCAAATTTTTTCACTTGGAGAAAAATTGCTGAATGCAGATTTTTTCTAGGCTGTAAGTTGTCATCTAGCATTCAGAATTGTCGGCATTCTTAGCACTCTCATTCCCAATGTAGCTGATAAGTTCTTCAATAATGGTGAATTCTATTTGATGAGTTTTTCATGTTACTTTGGGCAGGGAGATCCACAGCATTTGTTGTTGGCTCACCTTTTTGACAAACCTTGTTTTCTAGGATTGCTTGCAGTACAGGTAACTTTAAAGACTTCTCGTCTAAAAACTCATGATTTGTATATCAGTCTACTGGTTTTGTATGTATGCAACCAGATGATTTAGCCCAAACCAAGTTTATGATGTTCTGTTATTCATATCTAAACAATTGAGAACTCGGTAATGCCACAGAGCTTCAATTTTGAAGTGTCAGATGAAATTTTCTGCACTTTGGACAAAGTACACTTGTTATTTCCAACATAAAAAATAAGAATGTTAGGAATTTCGTGATGAAATCTCAACCCGAAAATAATTTCTGCAAGTTGAGCATGCAAGGTTCTTTCATGTTGAACATATTCAGTTCTTAGGGTTGCTGAAGAAATATTTTACAACGATGAGCTCTTGAGAAAAGGCAGAAAGAAGATAATTAAACGGATTATTATATATGATACCATGTACATTATTCGTAACCTTTTGAAGTTTTCTTCTTTTTTCTTCTAGGCTGATGATATATCAGGTTTCCACGCTAATACACACATTCCGATTGTTATTGGAGCTCAAATGCGGTACGAAGTGATGGGTGAGCCACTTTACAAGGTAAAAATATTGATATGAAATAACACTACTCTCATCCCTCCCCCGAGGTAGCTACTATATGTATTCGTGCTTATTAAATCGATGTTGACCTGTATATAAGTCAGATGTTAGAAGGGGAAGCTTCCCACAAGTAATAACCCTTAGCCTTTATTATAGTATAGCTAAGTAGCTAAGAGCTTCTGGTAATTTAAAAACGTAGGGATCGAGTTGTTTTGCGTTAATGGGGCTTTGAGGGATGTCTTCTGTTTCCCTTATCAAGCAAGCCACACTTAATCGCTCTTGATGCCATCTTGGCGGTATCGGTGTCCAGTCCCCCCTATTAGTAAAGCGAATTTCTGTTTAAGGTGGTTTATCAATGCTTAAGTAAACATTTTAATTGCATTTTTTGATTTTTTTTCTATGCCAGACTATTGCAACTTTCTTTATGGACACTGTTAATTCTTCTCATAGCTATGCAACAGGAGGAACGTCTGTCAGCGAGTTCTGGTACTAACTTTGTCATTTTACAGATTTAAGTTGCTGTTTCTTATCAAATAATCTTGTTCATCTACTTACTTTCAATGTGCTTTCCCAATGAATGGTTTAAGGCAATTGTCTGGAGTTAATCGAATTACCTTTGTTTGTTTGTGCTGGCTCTACCCTCTTGTGGTTCGTTGCATTTACCTTTGAGAAGGTCTGACCCAAAACGATTGGCAAACACGTTACAGACAGAGAACGAAGAGTCGTGTACTACTTATAACATGCTGAAGGTATGCCCGTCACACTTTAATCCTTGAAGGTCCTTCGCTGATACACTTTTGGACTTCTATTTAGCTAATGAGAAGTGACTTATATCTATCAATTGTATGGCGTCGCTGTTCCTTTCTTCCTATTTTTTTTCCGAACAACCTTTCTTCCTATTTGAAATGAATCGCATTTTTGTGTGTGGCATTTTAGGTCTCTCGCCACCTGTTTAGATGGACCAAAGAAGTGGCATATGCAGATTACTACGAGCGTGCCCTCACAAATGGTGTACTAGGCATCCAAAGGGGAACAGAGCCCGGAGTGATGATTTACATGCTACCCCAAGGTCGCGGGGTCTCTAAGGCTGTAAGCTACCACAAGTGGGGAACACCATTTGGTTCTTTTTGGTGCTGCTATGGTACAGGTGCAGGATCATTTCCCATAATTTAACTACTACTTTCACAATGAATGAAGTGATAAAAGTTTCTACGAACATCGTTAATATATCAGTGATATCTCCGGTTCTTCGCATCAATAATAGTTTTTTTCTTTCTATCTTTGCAGGAATTGAATCGTTTTCCAAGTTGGGGGATTCTATATATTTCGAAGAGGAAGGGGGTTTTCGTAGTCTTTACATCATCCAGTATATACCAAGCACTCTTGATTGGAAATCCGGAAATCTTGTTCTCAACCAGAAAGTTAATCCAGTTGCTTCTTGGGATCCTTACTTCAGCGTCACATTGACTTCCTCTTCAAAAGAGGTATAAAGCAACTAATTTATTTTATGGCTCAAGAATTGCTTCATTGCATACACAAACACGCACAAATGTATACATATACATATGCGTATTTACATCCGTTCATACATATATGTTGGATTTTAAGAACTACACATCCTTTATAGAATTCAAATTGTAAAATGGAACCAGATGATAGTTATCTCCACCAGTTCCTTCTATACGCGGTCATTGTCTTTTTACTCGAATAGAAGTATACATCCTCGTATTCTTTGCCTCAAAATGAAAAGGAAAATTGAATCTAGGATCATGTTAACCTTGCATTTTACTCGGCTCCATGCAAGTGTGCACATACTTGATTACTTGTAACATGGAAAGTAAACGTATATCGATCATTTCGAATCTTATTTATGTAGGGAGCAGGGAAATCATCTACCTTGAATTTAAGGATACCAATCTGGACTCAATTGAAAGGGGCCAAGGCAACATTAAATGGTCAGAATCTAGCCATACCGGCACCAGGTGTGAAACATGATCATAGTTTTCTGCACTTCTTTTCTAAGAACATTGTCAGTTCCTTTAATATGTAGATGTTTTTTGTCTGTTCTCTGTCTATGTTATAGAATAACGGGAAGTAATACGTATTGCCGTGTTTCAGGTACCTTCTTGCAAGTAAAATGGAGTGCTGGAGATAAATTAACCCTCCAGTTGCCAATTGATCTGAGAATGGAACAAATTAAAGGTATTGTAGTTGTATGATAAACTCTCAATTCCCCGTAATCCGTAAGTGCTTCTATAATCTGCAAAATTTGAACTTTTTTTCTTAAAATAATATTTCAGATGATCGTCCGGAATACGCTTCTGTTCAGGCAATACTCTATGGTCCTTACCTACTTAGCGGTTATAGCAGTGGTGACTGGGACATAAAAACTGGTTCAACAGGTTCATTTGCTGACTGGATAACCCCGGTTCCTGCTGCATATAACAATCATCTTGTTACTTTTTCTCAGAAGTCGGGTGACTCGACTTTTGTCTTAACAAACTCAGACCAATCAATCCAAATGGAGAAGCTCCCTGAAGCTGGTACCGATGCTGCTATGCATGCCACATTCAGGCTCATCTTTGATGATGCACCGGAAAAAATCTCAACCATTGGAGAAGCCATTGGTAAAATTGTCATGCTTGAGCCATTTGACTTCCCAGGAATGGTTTTAGTGCATCAAGGAACGGAAAACAGCCTTGCTGTTACCGATTCTCCTAATGACGATGCAACTTCTAGTTTCCGTTTAGTTTCCGGGTTGGATGGAGACGATAACAGCGTGTCCTTGGAATCCATAAGCCAAAAGGGATGCTATGTATATAGCGGTGTAAACTATAGTTCCAGTCTTAGAATGAAGATCAGCTGCAATTCAGCATCCTCCGAGGCCGGATTCGAGCAGGCAATCAGCTTTGTAATGAACAGAGGAATAAGCGAATACCATCCGATCAGCTTCGTTGCAAAAGGGCAGAGGAGGAACTTCCTTTTGGTACCATTGCAGAGCTTCATAGATGAATCCTACACCATTTATTTCAACATTCAACCATAATGTAGTTAGCCACGTATCGAGACGGAACAACACGTCAATACTACCAGCAGACAATAAAATTCATCTTTCCGGTCTCGGTGGCAGCCATCGCAGCGGAGTCCGTTGTAACTCATGCTGTGCAATTGTATTTTCATTCATTTACGTTACTGGGAGTTAGGTTCTTAGTTGATTGTCTTACAAATGAATTAAACAGGAAAGAATGAAGATATTCTTTATTCCGAGTATGGAATTGGTTATCATGAATAGACCTCTGAATTGGGTGAATCAAACCGGTTTAATTATTAATTCTCTCCCGTTGAGTTTGAATCCCAATTACAGCTGTTAAAAAATCTGAGAAACCGAACTCGAAATTTGAAAATATAAATCCAAAAATGTTGTTAATCAAATTTTTAGAATAAGTGGTTAAAAGTTCTTGACGGACACTTTTTGTCCTAAACTGTGAGTTCAATACCTATTATAAGCAAAAATTATCGTTATCTTTTTAGGTAGAAACTGTTCGGAAAAAAAAACTAAGAAAATTGGTGTCAATAGTTTTTCCTTTTTATTTCAGTTATGGTTCATAGTTTGGATTGACAAGTTATCTACTATAGTTGTAAATTTTATGCAATAAAATATATATTGTAGCTTAGTGGTTTTAAATCACCTCTAATTTTCTAAAGATTTTTTGGTCCTAACTTCGATTACTAGGAAGGGTAGTTTTTGCACTTTTACTGCAATCGCGTCATCATTAAATTTAATATTTTAATAAGTAATATAAAAAATCGAATATTTTAATTAACTGTTTTTTCAGTTATTTAATTTAATTGATACTGTTTAGAATCAATAATTAAGCAATTTAAATTTATTAATTAACCAAAATAATTTATTAACGGAATTCGATTTTACACTCTCTAATCCCAATAACTTCAACTTTTTTCTTATAAAAAATAGTCGATATTGGTCTTACCGGCCCATACAAGTCATTCGGATACCACTACCCTATTCTTACCTCTATAGCCAATTTTTTTTTTTCGATTTCTCTTAATAATATTGTCTCAAAAACTTGAACTTGGTTTATTCCGTATTAAAAATCCAAATGATAAAATCTCTAACATTGAGTTTATTGAAGGGAATATAACCTTTGAGAAGGACATATATAAAAGCACAAAGCCCCCACAAAGGGTTCACATTATGAACTAATATTAATGTATTATTGAGGTGGAAGTGGCACAATGCTGACAGGAAAGGGTATTGATCCAAGTTGGACAATATGCCCAAAACATATGTCTTCTCAATTCTCAATCTCACTGCTTTTCACAAACAACTAAATTCCACCACAATTTTGGCAACATGACCCCCCAAGGAACAGTCCACATCATGCAAAAATAAATGCTTCACATTTTCACTATAAACTTACAAATGCTTTCTCCTCTCCAACAAATCCCAACTTTCTCTTTTAAAAACATGACATTTAAAGAAAGTTATAAGGCACCTAGTAATAGTGTTGGTTGGACATGAGAGTGACAATCGAGTGGGAAATAATTCTCGAAACCGTATTTGTAAGTGTTGGAGATGGAATAAAAAATGTAAAATCGTCCCTAACTCGTCTGGTTGCCGCATCTAGTTGGACATTTGTATTTTTTATTCTCGAATTAAATGTTATTACTTTTCAAATATTCAAGTTCATAAAAAAAGTTGGAATTCAAATTTTAAAAATATATGTCGAATATCTGAAAATGTTAGAATTCTGGATGACCAAGATTTGAATACCTTCAAAAAAATAAGTATATTATTTATTTTGTAATTTAGAGTTTAGTACAAATATATAGATCTACATCCACGTAAATAATATAAAATTATATAAAATATTCAAGAACATTTGTTGAAATAGGCAACAAATAATAATTTTAACATCCGAATTCGTAACTTAAATCGTCATCCCTAAACCCTAAACCCTAAACCCTAAACTAAAAGTGAGAAAATTGGGCATTTGGTGGCATAAAATGGGGTTACCAAAAGTGGGAAAATTGGGCATTTGGTGGCATTTACATTTTGGGTGAGAATCTGTTCCTTTTGAGTGATGGATTTGGATCCAACTCAAAAATAATAATGATAAATGGCAAAGTGATTTTTGACTCTTGTGTTGGTCCATCATTTCATCCAACATTGTGGGAATCTACTTTCCCTAATTCTATGCCCTTTGGCATTTCACAACTTTGCATTTACATTTATCCAAGTTATTCATTTGACTTTATTCCAAGAAAATTATAAATTTGAATGTTCACAATTTAATTTTAATTTATTTATATTTTAATTCTAATATAAATAAATGTTTTTTTAAAATATTTAAGGGTAAAGTACACAAATAGTCACTAAACTATCTCTAAAAATACAAAATGATCATCAAACTTTCAAATGTGACATAATGGGCATTAAACTTTAGTTTTTGTTACAAAATGGTCATTAAGCCATTAATTTTCGGTAATTGGATGACGTGACAGTTACAGAAATTTGAATAACATAAAATTTAATACTCCATATTGACAAATTTAATTAATTTTTTCCTAATTTAACCCTCATTATTGATGCCTAAATTGATTGAATGTGTAAATATTTAAGATTAAATATGTTATTATATAAATTTTCTTAACTGCCACGTCTCCCAATTAACGACAAATAACTGTCTAGTGACTATTTTATAACAAAAACTAAAGTTTAACGACCATTATTTAATTTTTGAAAGTTTGGTGACCATTTTGTATTTTTAGGGGTAGTTTAGCAACCATTTGTGTACTTTATCCAATATTTAATATAATTTTTGAACTGATATTTAATATAATTTTAAACAATGTTTTGAGTTTTATTTTATATGCCATGAGTATGACCCTATCTCAAAATATACGTTTTCATTTAATTATAAATATCATCCTTCTACTTTACGAAATTAAGAACTTAATTACTTTACATTAATTTGTTAAAAATTGAAAAGTTATTCCAATGGTCGGTAAACGCATAGACTTAAACTGCTAATTCCTTGCATATAATTTGTTACAATGTGGATTTTTATATCAAAATTTAATCGCAAGTTTTAATAGTGTTAATCAATTAGACTAATCTTTTAGTTTTTGTAAAGTACACTGACTAAATTTCCACAATTAAAGTAAATGGATTAACTTCTCAATTATCGTGGAGGGATGAAATTCATAACTCGACCCCTTGAATTTCTATTTTTTATACAAAGCCTAAACTATTCGTAACCTATCGGACACTTAAATCGAATGTAAATACACGCTTAAATACATTTGAATCTATAAACTTTAAAATATTACAACAGTAACAATATCAAACTGATTAAAACTCGATCATTGTTTATAGAAGATTCACACGTGAAAAGATTTGGTGAATAATATCCCAAGAAATTAGGAAAAAAACTAAAACAAATCAACATTTGGTTTGACTTGTTTTGGGTGAGACTTTGGTGGTTCAACGTTCAGATTATAATTTAGTAATATATGATATGATTTTGTCGTGTGATTCCTACACCTAAAACCCAGCAGTCTTAGTCTGATCTTGTGAGCAGGTGAGCTGTTTATATCCTTAATTAATACTAAATAGTTTGTTAATATTGTAAGAAAGTCGATCATTATTGTTCTCAGAACCATTGTTAGTGACGACAATGAATTCTTTTGTTTTCATGATAAATTCACCAAACTTGTTCCCAATTTAGGCCATCAAATTTGAAGCAAATATGGAAAGAAAAAAAATTTGGAAAGTGTTTTTAAAAGTTAAATGTTTTCTATTAGTAGGGATGGATCGAGGGAGGTCAGGTGGTGGTGGCCTCTGAAAATTTGAATGTATATAATTTAGGGATTTTTTAGAAATTTTTTATGTACTTTTATTGAAAATCTATTTTCACCCCCTAAAATTTTATAAGTTTACTCTACTAACATAAAGATTTGCGTCCGTCCCTGACTATTAGTCCTTATACGGAGTAAGCTATGGATTTAGTCTTTATATTTAATCTGATCAATTATAGTTTCACGTATCTTTTTTCAAAATTTGAAATTTCTACGGGTGATAATGAGCCTGACCGGCTCGCAAGCTACTCGGGCTCGGCTCGGTCAAAACTTAGCTCGAGTGAGCTCGACTCGGGCTTGGGCTCGACTCAAGACCTTAACAAGCCGAGCCGAGCCTACCCAAGCTCGGCTCGAAAAGCTCGGGCTCGGAATAATTATATATATATGGTACATATGCACTAAAAATAATATGTTTAGCAAAAGAAAAGTAATAAAATAAATTAGAAAAAATCCACTAAAAGCAAATTAACTAAAATAAATTAGATATTTTTCTTAGTTGATTGTTGTTTGATTTTGTATTTTATTTAATTATGTGTTTGTATTGTATGAATATTTATTGGTTATTTGGATTAATCTAATTTTTGTCACTCTTTTTCCCTTTCCGGTCATTGAATTTCATTTTAGTGCTGGTTACGAGATGAGCTTTTAATGAATCTTTTATATATAAAAACTATAGCAAAATTGTCCATTTCGAGCCGAGCCTGACGAGCTTCGAGCCCGAACTAATCCCAATAGTATTGTTTCCGAGCCAAGCTTAAGCCTAAAATTTCGAGCTTGACGAGCCTCAAGCCCGAGCCGAGCCCAATAACACACTTTTCAAGCCGAACCTAGCCAGACTCGGGCTCAGCTCGGCTCGTTATCACCCCTAGAAATTCCAATACTAACCTCAAATAAGAGTTGTTAAATCTATTAAGTCAAATTCTAATATTAGTCATTGTATTACGCGTAAGTTGTATATTTAAGTCATATTCTTAATTTTAATTATTTTAAGTCCATGTAATTTAGTTATATTTTTTGTTATATAATGACTAAATTGATCAATTTAGAATATAATGACTAAATTCATAAATTATACTTAATACATGATCTAATAATATAATTTGATCTTTTAGGTACCATCGGCGGTGAGAAACAGATAAAGTACAAAAAATGGTTGATCAAAATGAAAATAGAAAGACTGAATTGATTTTTTTTTGCCCACTCATGAGAAAATTTTTAGTGACATGTGTCACTGTTTCATAGGCTAAGAAAACTTTAAAAAAATAATTTATTATTTTTTGCTTACCATAAAAAAAGAGAAAGGCTGAATTGATTTTTTTTAATTACTTATAGATTATACGCAATGTAATCTTGCAAATTAAGAATCACAAGAACCATACTTAAAGTGAAAGTGATGATTAATTAAAGTCACATCTATCTATGAACTTCCTTTTCGAGATTTGAGGGTTTGGATTATCTAAATTAATTATCCAAAAACATTTTTTAAAGTAAAGTAAACGGATTGTTATTGGATTAGGTTGAACTGATTCTTTTGTATTGAACTTTCAAAAGTTACAAAATAATTATTAAATTTGTAATTCAGTTAGAAAATGAATCTTACTAGTGATAAATTTTTGAAATTTTTTGATAAGTTCAAGGATTATTTTGTAAATTTGATACGTTTGAATGACCATTTTATAACATTAAAAAAATAATGGCAATCTCATTACGAAATCAAAAGTTTAATTATCATTTAATAACTTCTGAAAGTTTATTGGTCAAAAGGACAATATTAATATAGTTCAGTGACCATTTGTGTAGTTTTCTCAAAAAATACTAAGACAAAAGTTTATCTTTATTCTTAGAAAAATAAAAAGAAATTCTTTACCCCCCACATCTGCTAATATACATTTAGATTTATTTTGGTTGTTTGTACATTGTAATTATTGATTTTAGTCGTATTATATGAATGTATTAGTTTTAATTTTACTTGCAAATTATATTGATTAATTGTAATTGTATAGATTTATATTTATTGTATTTTTAAGATAAATAAATTTGTGAAATTAATGCACCTTACATTAAGTGATGAACATTTAAAAGAATGATATTTCATTTTTTTTAACTATCGATATCTAATTTGTTGGCTGACTAATTCAGATCATGTTCTATAGAGATTTATTATGGGGCGATCTTCTCAATCCAGTTTTCTTCATTCATAATACTAAAATTTGAAGCTCTAAATTTGCTTAAAAGATTTAATGATCTAATGTCTCTTCTCATTAAACTAACTGGTTGTTGCTTAAAAAAAATTAGTATAAGCATAGATGACTTTTAAAATTGATGGACGCTAAATTTTGTCACGTGGCATGAAATGGGTTTATGACATAATAAAATAATATTTTGAAGAGAGAAAAAATAGTGTCATCGTCTTTACATAATTTGGACCGTCTCCTTTGAATATGCAACATTGTCTGCAAAAGGAAAGTGTATTCAATGGTGCTTAAATTTCTCTCCACTCAATGATGTTTGTCATTTAGTGGCTTGAATTACACATAAAACAAGATCTAAAACAAACCAAAAATTAAGTTTTAAGGCATTATGAGGGAAGATTAACAAGCTAAGCAATGATATTTTCTAGAAATCAAGTAAATTATGCCATTAGGTTTCCATCACAACTTTCCTTTTTCTATCATGTTTTTTTATTTTGTTTTTTTTAATTGGAACAAAAATGAAGTTCGAAATTTAAATAAAAGACATTGATTGTAAAATACCACTTATTTATTGGGACAATGAAATTGTTAGTTAATTTTCTTAAATTTTGGTTAATTTTACATTAATCATTTTTTATTAAGTAGTATTACACTAATATTTTTAAAATTTTTCTTTGTTTACTTTGTTCGTGTTTAATGGAAGTTTGAGGTTTGAACCCACGTAAGGGATAAAGCAAATGAGCATCTACGGCCACTAGATCAATTAGTGGATCTCTCACATTCTTCACTTTATTATACATGAATAATTATTTAATACTTAAGTAATTATTTGATGCACCGTCAGTGTAAAGTTCTTTTTCACAAGTGAGTTTCTATTTTTAAACATTAAAACCTATCCACAAATACTAAAACTCTAACACTAAACCTTAAACTTCTAAACCCTAAAAACTAGATAATTGTGAAAATAAATTTTTCACCCTCAGCGTATAAAATACTTTCCTAATACCTGATTCGAACTAAATACAGATGATTATACTAAAATAGAATGGGTGGGTATTCAACTATTACTAAAAGAGTGCTGACAATTAGATAAGATTAATAACTATATAACTCCATCGCTGACTTGTTTTGCACAATTTTCACAGATATATACAAGTATTTAAATAATTAAGAATCATATTTTTTTAGTGATATGATGATTTCACAGCAATAAATTAAATTGAATGGATACAAAATTAAAGGTCAAAATTTTAATTTCCTTTTCTTTCATTTTAAGAAAATTGAAAAATTAGTATGTATTTTTATTTAGGCATAAAGACAAAAAAATGCACATAACGTTTAACTGAATAATTATTTTAGTCTCTACTCTTTTAACCAATTAACCCCAAATATTTCATTTTGGGTTAAAATAACTCATCTGCGGATGGAATATGTTAGTTAACTAACGGTAAATGGCGTGACAAATCTATATGGCAATGCACGCTAACATGGTAGTGTCATATAGACAAAAGTGATGACTTGACAGAATATCACATTAGTCAAAAAATAATTTTATAAAACTATATAAAATATAAAATTATTCTCCCTACTAACGTGTCATTCACAAGTCATTTCAAGTTGTTTATCGTTAATTGACTAATAGTATTTATCCGAGATGTGTCATTTTGACCCAAAATGAAACGTTGATGGCTAAATTGATACAAAAAAAAGGCCAAAAAGGCATTTTTGACATTATGCCTTTTATTTATAAAAAAAAAGTTAGTATAAAAACTAAGAAGATAGTTCAATTGGGTAATCCTATTAAACTTTCCGTTAATTTATTTACGTGAAAATAAAAAAATCGAACTTAACAAGTAGTTCAGTGAAAAACAAATAATGTTTAATGTTCATTTTAAGAAACTCCGGTTCAATCGCTTTGTCTGTAAGATATGTATTATCAAAAAGTTAAAAATTTGTATTAACATGTACTACTTTATAATCACTGTATACTATTAAAAAAAATTAAACACTTTATGTGCAAAGTTAAAAAAATATCAACAGTTTAAGTTTACTTGTTTTCCTACAATTGGACTAACCTCTCGACTTTAACAAAATGGACAGACAAATATCTGATAAACTATATGATAAACGAACTAAATTCTCAACTCTTATAAAAGTAAAGCGATTGAAATTATAATTGTACCCAAATTAAATATTTTGTCAACGTATTTTCCTTATTCGTTTGTGCAATCTCACATTTAAGTTGAATTTTTATTAAAATTTGCATTTAAGATATGTAATCACATTTAAGTTGAATTTAATATAATTACGTTGAGAGTAGGAGGAGTAATTGTCACCAACTTTAATAGTTTAACTATATTTTAGACTATTTATAGTTTTAAAATCATTTCAATTAAGTATGCGCCCCTTCCAAAATTGTTTTTGGTATAATTTATTTTTAGGACCTTATCAATTTTAAAATTAATTGAATTAAGCATTGACCCTAAATTTTTCTAGTTTAATTGCTTTTAAGACTTTTTAATTTTAAAACCAATGCAATTAAATCCTACCTCCATTAATTTTTATTGTTTAATTCGTTTTAAGATCCTAATCATTCCAAAGTTAAACAATTTGTCCCCTCATAATTCAATCATAGCTTCGTACCTAATATATGAGTTGTGATGTAAAGCATAGATTAGTTCTTATATTAGTTTTTTTAATAAATTCTAATCTTAATCCTACCTAGAGGGGGAGGGAAGACTCTAGATGAGGGAAGGGAGAACGCTCTTAGTAAGTCTAGAACTCATGACCTAAAAGAATATGAGGAACAAAGATGAGCATCTTAGGCAACCGCCCAAATGTACTTGCTCATATTAGTTCATTGGCATAATGCCAAAAAATGTCCATAACGTTTGACTGAATAGTCATTTTGGCCCATATTCTTTTTTGACAAAAGGTCAAAAATAGCCCCTTACGTTTCATCATTTGGTCATTTTAGCCCTATTCTCTTTTTTGGTGCAAACAAGCACCCAACGTTTCATTTTCATTCAAATTTTACCCTTGTTGGATGAAAATCGTTAGTCAACTAACGGTCAACGCCTGAGACTGACGTGACATGTCTGCATGACATGGGGAGATGACGTGACGATACCACGTGGGACTTTGCTGATGTGACATTTTTTAAAAATTAATTAATTATTTTTTAAAGAAAATATTTTTAAATATTTTTTATTATTGGATATTAATACTGTAATTTCAATTTATTTTATAAATGTAGGGATGTTTGCTGATGTGACATTGATTAAGGTCAATGCATTTCAAGTGACAGACCTAGATACAAAACAAGGAAATATGAAATTGCAAAAAAATGTACTTGGTGTTTGTACACCAGACATGCAATTTATTTATGTCTTACCTGGATAGGAAGGTTTTGCAGCTGCCGGTAAAGTACTAAGGGATCCTATTAGTAGAAGAAATGGTTTAAATGTTCCACAAGGTAATGCTTAAGTAATGAACATATAAATAAAATAAAGTAAAAATTGTACTAAATTTTTTTATATTAATGCACTTCTTAACTTGAAATATAAATGTTACTACTTATGTGATGCTGGATACACAAATGGAGAAGAATTTCATGCACCATATAGAGGTCAAAAATATCACTTGAATGATTGGAGACAAGGACACCAACCTACCACAGCTCAAGAATATTTCAACATGAAAACTGACAAGCACGAAATTGCATTGAAAGATATTTTGGCATCTTGAAAGTGAAATGGGCCATTTTAAGGGAAAAAAATCATTTTATCCAGTAAAAAACAATGTAAAATCATTTTCGCTTGTTGTTTTCTCCATAACTTCATTAGATCTGAGATGTTAGTTGACCCTATAGAAACTAACTTTGCTAAATTAGATAGTAGCTAAGTTGAAAAGATTAATGAGTCTGAAATGATCAGACATTGTGAGCCAAGCACTGCTTGGACTAAGTGGAGAGATAAATTAACAGCTGGTTTGTTTACTAGTTGGTTGGCCTCACGTAGTTTAAGATAGATTGTATTTTACATTATCTTTTGACAGTACTTTGTATCATTTTCAACAATAGACAAAGTGTAATGCATTATTAAGTGAAGTTGTATTTGTAACCCCCTAGACCGGCCTATGCGGAAGGATCGAGCCAAAGGGGCACATCTCAACTTAAATATCTGAATTAAAAATCTGTCAAATATTTAAGTATTTAATTTGAATTGATATATATATATATATATCTACGTAAACTGATAAAGTCATCTATATAAACCTGACATATAGTGATTACAAAATAGGCAACATCAAGTAATGTATCAAAAAGATCGTAACAAAACGTCATATCTCAAAATATAGGCACATGTCACCCTGAAATAACAAAATGGTGGATGGAAACATTACAATCTATATAGAATACAGAATGTGTCGATCCTTCGAGTGTCAGGTACAGGGTAGCCTATCCAAAATATCTGAAAAGAGAGAAAGAGGGGATATGAGCTAGAGAGCTCAGTGTGTTCCAACAGTGCAAGTAAAAACATTTATATCGATAGCATAATAAAACATTTCAGTAAGACATGTTCATTCGCATGCAAGGTTTCATAACTTAACTACCCTCCAACCAAACTCTATGATACAACCAAACTCTATGATACGGTTCCCCAAAACGGTATCATATACAGGCGTTAACCCGGCCCATTGGGCATGGGTACCATCCTAAGGGAATACCTTAGGTCCAGGCAGAATTACCCTGGCCGAAGCGTAGGAACCGAATATAGGCGAAATTACCCTAGCCGAAGCATAGGAACCTCATATGGGCAGAATTACCAGCCGAATCAGGGTTGAACCTTACGGTACTTCATATCATAACCCAAGTACCCCTATCAATCAATCCAGGCAGCATCATGGTATGCAGTGGTAAACAGTAAGAACAACACTCGATGAACATAATTCTATACTGATAAAAGGTAATTATAGAACATGTTTGTCATATCGGGTACTGAGGCATATATCAATCATATAGTATAATCATGCTTACTTCAGAAAACATGCTATGTTCATGTGAAATCAAGTAAATAATCATGTGCACATAATCGGTTTGATAGAACATATAAAGCAGGTATAACAATTAGAAATTAGTCATATAGCACATAAGGAACACACCTCAAAAGTCAGGCAGGTCCGAATCTACTGGTACTGGACTACGCTCCGTTACGGTACTGGAACCTAGATCGACAAGGATTACGGTTACTAACAGATTCACATCTTGATCAAAATAAAATAGTAAGTTATGGAACCGTACGAGTGACGATGGGATCACGGGGCTGTACTGATCGGGACGAGCTGGGGTGGGCTGGGCGAAGGCACGATCGGGTGATCCACGAGTACCTTTAATCAAAAGATCAATGTCAGTCTTTTGTTCTACAATCTTTCTCAAATAATTTAACTTAAGACAAATGCATGTTCAAGTTCAATGTCCCATTTGGAGGCTTTCTGGTTAGAATTTCACGAAACAGGTTTAAAATCAGACTAAGGACGTCGAAAAACATAAAATATGACATTTTGGGAAAATTTGACTTTTTGGTCAACGGTCAACGCTGACGTCAGTAGTCAGCTAGTCAATTGAGTTGACTCGGAAGAGTTGACTCAAACGAGTTGACTCGGTTTAGACCGGTTTAACCGAGTTGGACCGGTTTACTTACCCTAATATTGAACCGCCGGCGATCACCGACAGTTGCCAAAAAATTTCGCCAAAGATACCCTTTCTGGTTGTTTCTGCGGAAAAATAAAAAATTGTTAGACCCAGAATCAAATGAAACCTATAATATACTGAAACAAGCCAGAAATATGGTTGGAATTTACCCTAGAGACTTTAAACGGTCAGAAAGTCGCGTAACACTGACGAAGCCCTTGCTGGAGTCGAATAAACGATCAGTCGACTGGGTTTTGATCGAATCTACACGACGAAGGCGGCGGCGGTACTGGACCGTCAAACGGCTAGCCACGGCAGCCAGAAAAAGCCAAAACTCGAAAGAGCTTAACCCTAGGTTCGACGAACCTAGATTCTCTGATTTCCGGCGATTACAGCGGCGGCCGAACGCGTGGCTTTAAGGGTTTTGGTCGGTGCAAGGCGGTGATCATGGGGGTGATGGCGGTGCGCAGCACAGTGGGGGCAGATCGGGGGTGGCCGAGGTTGAGGGTTGGTAGGAGAAAACTGATGAGATTAGGGATTTTTGGATCTAATGGTATAATTTTAGTAGGTGGAAATGTAGATTGGGATAATAATTATCCTTGATAAGAGGACTGGTAGGATTCAAATAAAAATTGGGGAGATTAAAACATCAAGAGCTATTTAGCTCAGTTGGCTGGGTCACTAGCCAAGGTATCCTAAGGTTGTGGGTTCGATTCATACAAACAGCAACCCCTTCATTCATTTTTCATTTTTTTAACCTTTCTGGACCACGAATGCTAGCCTAATAGCTGTTGTTGTAAGCAAACTCGGCCAAGGGTAAGAAATCCTCTCAACTGTCGCGAAAGTCGATCACACAACCTCACAACATATATTCAATGATCTGAATCACCCTTTCGGACTGACCATCGGTCTGCGGATGGAAAGATGTACTAAAGTTCAGTCGAGTACCCAAAACACTATGCAAAGCCATCCAGAATCGAGAAGTGAACCTCAGATCACGATCAGAGATGATGGATAAGGGTACACCATGCAGTCTGATGATCTCAGAGATATACATTTTAGCTAGCTTTTCCAAATAATAAGTAACTCAAACAGGAATAAAATGAGCTAACTTAGTGAGTCGGTCGATAATCACCCAAAAAGAATCCTTTTTAAAAGGATTCAAAGGTAGTCCTATAACAAAATCCATTGTGATATGCTCGCGCTTCCACTCGGGAATCTTGATGGGTTGCAACAGACCAGAAGGATGCTAGTGTTCTGCCTTAACCTGCTGGCAAGTCAAACACCGTGACACATAGTCGAAAATGTCCTTCTTCATACCAACCCAACGATATCTCTGCCTCAGATTCTGGTACATCTTGTCCCCATCGGGGTGCATAGCATAAGGGCTGCTATGAGCCTCGCTGAGGATAGCTCGTTTCAACTCGGCATCATTTAGAACATAATATCGGCCCTTAAAGCACAAGACCCCATCTTGGTCCAAAGCATAAAAGAGGTAGATCCTTGCTCAACCTACTATATGACATAAAACAAGGAACTATCATGGAGTTTCTTGGCCTTAATCTCCTCGACCAATGTCGGTTTAACCTGTAACTCTGCTAATAGACTGTCATCATCATAGATACTCATCCTAGCAAACAAATATATCAAGTCTGAAATAGCCTTACGGATCAAGGTATCAGCAACAACATTTGCTTTCCCCGGGTGATACTCAATCACACAATCATAATCTTTAAGAAGCTCAAGACAACGACGCTGTCTTAGATTAAGCTCTTTCTAGGTAAGAATGTACTTCAGGCTCTTATGGTATGTATAGATGTAACATTTCTCTCCGTAGAGATAATGCCTCCAAATCTTCAAGGAAAAGACTACAGTAGCCATCTCCAGATCATGAGTAGGATAGTTACACTCATGTGGCCTCAACTGACGAGACGCGTAAGCGATCGCTCTTCCATCCTGCATCAAAACACAACTAAGTCCAGAGTGTGATGCAAACAGTGAAATCCTTCCCAGACTCAGGCTGGGTTAAACTTGGAGCTTGCGTCAAAGCTGTCTTCAAATTCTCAAAGCTGTTCTGCTAAGTATCAGTCCAAATAAATGGAACATTCTTCCTTAACAGCTTCGTTAGAGGGGCAACAATGATGAAAAACCCTCGACGAAGCGTCTATAATACCAGCTAAACCTAAGAAACTACGGATATTAGAAACATTCCTCGGTTGTTTCTAACTTATAATGGCCTCGTTCTTGCTCGGATCAACCTGGATACCTCGAGCCGATACCACATGCCCAAGAAAGGTCACATCGCTGAGCCATAACTCACACTTGCTTAACTTGATGTACAATTTGTATTCTCTAAGGGTCTGCAGAACAATCCTCAAATGCCCAACATGTTCCACCTCAGTCCGGGAGTAGAACAGAATGTCATCAATGAACACCACTACAAACTGGTCCAAGTAGGGCTGGAATACCCGGTTCATCGGATCCATGAAGGCAGCAGGAGCATTAGTCAGACCAAACGACATTACTAGAAACTCGTAATGCCCGTATTTGGTGCGAATGGTCGTCTTCGCTACATCGGACCCTTTTATCTTCAACTGATAATACCTGGAATGAAGATCAATCTTCGAGAAAACTGTAGCTCCTCAAAAATGATCGAACAAGTCATCGATCCTGGGTAACGGGTACTTATTTTTTAGTGTCAGTTTATTTAACTTTCGGAAGTCAATGCACAGCTTGAGAGAACCATCTTTCTTTTTCACAAAAAGAACAAGGGCTCCCCAAAGCGAAGAACTAGGTCAGATGAATCCTTGGTCTAGGAGCTCTTGCAACTAAATCTTCAACTCCTTAAGCTCCTTAAGAGCCATACGGTAGGGATTAATAAAAACTGGCACAGATCTCGGATAGGTCTCAATCTCAAACTCGATATCCCTATCCGGAGGTAACCCGTAACTCCTCGGGGAAAACATCAGAAAACTCAATGACAGTGCGAATCTCCTCAATCTTAGACAAAGAACCTTTAGTATTCAAGAAATAGAAAATGAAGGTCTGATACCCCTTTCGGATCATCCCGTCGACAACCAAGGCAGATATGACATTAGACAGATCCTCTCGGCGTTCACCAACGAGAACTATTGTCCGATCATCAGAAGTCTTCAGAAATGATCTCTTGGACTCGCAATCTAAGTTAACTCGGTGTTCAGTCAACCAATCCATGCCCAGAATCAGATTAAACTTTTCTAATAGTAGCTCCATAAGGTCAGCTGGGAAGATTTCCCCTTGAACTTCGAAGGGTATGCCGGAACACTCTATCCACAACCACTGATTGGCCCACCGGAATCATAACTATAACTGTACTCTCTATGGTCTCAACTAGAATCTAGAGGTCTCGGGATACAGATTTTAAAACATAGAATGGGTGGAACCGTTGTCAAGCAAAGCAAAGCATGGAACAGAAAATATAGTAAATGTACCTGCAATGATGTCTGGCTCATCTATATCATCACGACGTCTAGTAGTATAAACAAGTACAAGCTACCTGGCCTCAGTCATGACCGGTCCCCCACTCTGATGTGATCAACCTCTACTATCAGATTTAGCAGTAGGCTTGGGAGCTCTACTCTGGTAATGCCCTGAACCCGGTGTCTGAACAGATGTCTACGAACGGGCTGGAGTCTAGAAACGGATAGGGGTTTGAAACGACGATCGATTTACAGAAGGTGGGTGCGGACACTCTTTCTTGAAGTGCTTAGTGGATCCACAACAGAAGTAAGCACCAGACATCTTCTTATACTCTCTTCGGTGTAACTTACCACAGTACTCACACAAAGGTATAGGAGTGAACCCAGATAAATCACCTCGACTAACAGCTGGGCCCTATGGTGTTGGGGGGCTATAACTCGAACCACCCCTCTGATATGCTACAGTACGAGCCCTCTTATCAGGGCGCGCGTGCGACTCTCGCTGGCCAGAGGGTCTCTAAGATCGATCTCGGTCTCGGTCTCGATCACTGCCTCTATCTCGGTCTCTATCTCTACTATTCTGACTAGCTGCTAAAATCTCAATCTGTTATGCAGTCTTAGCCCAGTTTACCAAATCCTCAAACACCTCATCATGGTGTGTAGCCACCCGATCACATATCCCAATACGAAGGCCCTCTAAGAATTTGTCGCATCTGTCATTCTCGGTAGAAACTAAACCAACACCGTATTTTTACAACTCTAGAAACTGTATCTCATACTCAGCCACTGTCATAGGACCCTACACCAGGTCCTTGAATATCCGACGTCTCTATCTCAATAACCGCTTGCCCAGGTAACGGTTTCTAAATTATTCTTTGAACAAATCCCATGTCAACTTATCAGAAGGAACGCTACTTATAATGGATTCCCACCAGGTGTGGGCATTCCCATTCAGCATAGATACAGCACCCAAGTATTTCTTGGATAGCTCAAAACGCATCTCATCCATTTGTCGCTCGGTGTCGTACAACCATTCCTTAGCCTCGGTCGGTGTTCAACTAAGAGATCTCGAGAAAGTCCTAATCCCGTTAGCAAACAAGGTTTGGGAGATGTGGACTTTTGGAGTGACACCCGATGCTCTAACTACACCCTAAATTAGCTGAAGAAACTGTCTACTCAAACCCTCATCAGTAACTCCAGTCATAGGCTCAGGCCCAAAAACTGTCGCTCCTCTGACCGGAGTAGTCATATCAACACCAGGAACAAATGGTGGAACCGTCGAAACTGAGGGACCACAAGGGGTGAGAGGCTTTACCGGAGTTGAAGGATCAACGAGGGCTGAAGTATCTGCAGGGGCAGTTGGATCGACCAATGGATCCTCAATCGGGTCCACAAATATAGCGGTTCGACCTCGCCCACGGGCGGGTCATCGGCCCCTTCTGTTGCTCATATCAGAGGACCTCTACAAGAAATAGAACCTAATATCAGTTTATGACACTGGAGAATCGAACACAATTAAACATGAAACTTGGTGACATGGCCCATTTCATAAAACTTTGTAAAACTTTTCAAGGTAATACTTTATATGAGCTCACCCATGGTATGAGGTTTTAAAATCAAAAGCTCTGATACCAATCAAATGTAACCCCCTAGACCGGCTTATGCGGAAAAATCGAGTCAAAGGGACACATATTAACTTAAATATCTAAATTAAAAATCTGTTAAATATTCAAGTATTTAATTTGAATTGATATATATATATATATATATATCTACGTAAACTGATAAAGTTATCTATATAAATCTGGCATATAGTGATTACAAAATAGGCAACATCAAGTAATGTATCAAAAAGATCGTAACAAAACGTCATATCTTAAAATATATGCACATGTCACCCTGAAATAACAAAATGGTGGATGAAAACATTACAATCTATATAGAATACAAAATGTGTTGATCCTCCGAGTGTCAGGTACATGGTAGCCTATCCAAAATATCTGAAAAGGGAGAAAGATGGATATGAGCTAGAGAGCTCAGTGTGTTCCAACAGTGCAAGTAAAAACATTTATATCGATAGCATAGTAAAACATTTCAGTAAGACATGTTCATACGCATGCAAGGTTCCATAACTTAACTACCCTCCAACCAAACTCCATGATACGGTTCCCTAGAACGGTATCATATACAGGCGTTAACCCGGCCCATTGGGCATGGGTACCATCCTAAGAGAATACCTTAGGATCGGGCGAAATTACCTTAGCCGAAGCGTAAGAATCAAATATAGGCGGAATTACCCGATGAAGTATAGGAACCTCATACGGGCAGAATTACCAGCCGGATCAGGGCTGAACCTTATGATACTTCATATCATAACCCAAGTACCCATATCAATCAATCTAGGCAGCTTCATGGTATGCAGTGGTAAACAGTAAGAACAACACTCGATGAACACAATTCTATACTGATAAACGGTAATCATAGAACATGTTTGTCATATCGGGTACTGGGGAATATATCAATCATATAGTATAATCATGCTTACTTCAAAAAACATGCTATGTTCGTGTGAAATCAAGTAAATAATCATGTGAACATAATCGACTTGATAGAACATATAAAGCATGTTTAACAATTAAAAATCAGTCATATAGCACATAAAGAACACACCTCAAAAGTCAGGCAGGTCCGAATCTACTGGGCACCAGGACTACGCTCCGTTACGGTATTGGAACCTAGATCGACAAGGATTACGGTTACTAACAGATTCACATCTTGATCGAAATAAAATACTAAGTTATGGAACCATATGAGTGACGATAGGATCACGAGGCTGTACTGATCGGGACGAGCTGACGTTAGCATTGGCTGCTGATGTCATCAGTCAACTGGTCAACTGAGTTAACTCGAACGATTTGACTCACTGAGTTGACTCGGACGAGTTGACTTACTGAGTTGACTCGAACGAGTTGACTCACTAAGTTGACTAGGACGAGTTAACTCGGTCGAGTTGACTCAGTTCAGACCGGTTCGGGCCAGGCCGGTTTAACCGGTTTGGACCAGTTCACTTACCCTAATATCGAACCGCCGGTGATCACTGACGGTCGCCGGAAAATTTGCCTTGAGATGCCCTTTCTGGTCGTTTCTGCCATAAAATAAAAGATCGTTAGACCCAGAATCAAATGAAACCTATAATATATTGAAACAAGCTGGAAATGTGGCTGGAATTTACCCAACAAAGCCCTTGCCGGAGTCGGATGAATGATCGGTCGACTGGGTTTTGATCGGCTCTGTCCGGCAAAGGTGGCGGTGGTACTGAACCGTCAAACGGCTAGCCACGGTGGCTGAAAAAAGCCAAAACCTGAAAGGGTTTAACCCTAGGTTCGATGAACCTAGTTCTCCGATTTCCGGCGATTGTAGTGGTGGCCGAGCGTGTGGCTTTAGGGGTTTTGGTCGGTGCAAGGCGGCGATCACGGGGGTGATGGCGGTGCACGACACAACAGCGCGGTGAGGACAGATTGGGGGTTGCCGGGGTTGAGGGTTGGTAGGAGAAAACTGATGAGATTATGGATTTTTGGATCTAATGATATTAATTTTAGTAGGTGGAAAGGTAGATTGGGATAATAATTATCCTTGATAAGAGGATTGGTGGGATTCAAATAAAAATTGGGGAGATTAAAACATTAAGAGTTATTTAGCTCATTTGGCTGGGTTACTAGCCAAGGTATCCTAAGGTTGTGGGTTCAATTCCCACAACTAGCAACCCCTTCATTCATTTTTCATTTTTTTAACCTTCCGGGGTGTTACAATATTTGTTTTGTTTTAAATTTAAGTATACATTGTTATTGACATTTGTTACATTTACGTCATCGATTTTATTTGATTGAACATATTTTTACTACTTTAAAGTTTTCTTTTATTTTCATTTGACAAGTGTTATCTTGACTTTATCTTGTGTTATGTTTTTTTGTTTTATTTCTTCTTAGATTTCTTCGAAGTGTAACATGACAACATCAAATATGGAGTCTCAAAAGGGAAAAAATCAAACAGTCAAAAGGACTAAACCCATAGCTTCTAAAAGGATGTGAACTAAACAGGAGGATGTTGCACTTATTAAATGCTTACACACTTTGGTTTTTGACCCACATTGGAAAGGAGACAATAGAACTTTTAGATCAGGATATCTCTCTTAAATAGAGAAAATGTTAGCGACCAAGCTTCCCACTGCACAAATTAGGGCCAATCCACATATTGAATCTAGAGTGAAGTTGCTAAAAAGATAATACAATGCTTTATCTGAAATGCTTAACATTGGAAGTGGACTTGATTGGAATGAAGAAGAAAATTGTTTAACTGCACTGAATGATGGTTTTGATGATTGGGTTAGGATAAGTATGTAAAATTTGATTAAATTTCTCTTTTTTTTATGTTACCTATATATATAGCTATAAAATTATGTTATTTAATATTTGTTTGTTCTCTTGTAGAGTCACCCAACCGTCGCTGGATTGAGAAACACGTCATTTCCATTTTTTGATGACTTGGTTCAAATATTTGAAAAAAAAGCAACACGAGCTGCAAATGAGACAACAGCTGATGTCGTGGAAAATCTTGTTGCTGAAGACAATGCATTTTTAGATGCACTTAATGTTGAAGACAAAATAGTAAAACAATCTAAATCAGTAGATGAGATGAGAGCTTCAAATTGCCAAGAATTTGTTGTTGTTGCTGCTACAATGAAAAGAGATGTATCTAGTAAAAAAGCCTCGAAGTGATGATGGATTGTTTGATCTTGTCGAAGAGATGGGTAAGGTCAGTGTTGCATATCAAAAAACTGTAGAAAGTATTAATGCATTCTTCGAAACAAAAGCAAAGGGTAATGATTGAAGAATGTTGATTTTCGAAGAAATAATGAAAATTGAGAACCTCTCCAAGGATGACATGCTTGTCGTAGGCGAGTATATTAGCAAAGAAGGACATAAGTTAGATTTCTTCTTTTCTTTATCAAAAGATTTTAAAAAGGATTATGTGCTTAAACAACTACTGGGATGTAATCTCTATCAACCATCCTCTCACATTGATCCTTCTACGGATGTGTAGATTCCATGTCTACCTTTAGAATATATGGTTAGCATATTTTGGCGTTAGAATGTATAGTCATCATTTTGTCTAGCTTCACTAGGTTTGATCTTGTCAAGTAGCTTATGATGCTATAATTTTTTGTGTACAACAGAGCCAACATTATGCTTAAGTTTAGAATGTCATGGCAAGTGCTTAAGTTTAGAATGTCAACTAGAACATATAACTTTTTGTGTACAATAGATTTTGCTTTTTTTTTTTTTTTTTTGTAAGCCTAAACATAACTGGCCTTGAATATATGTTATTTTGTTACTTGTTTTTGCTTTCTAGTGCTAAAGATAATTTTTTATAACTAATTATATTCAATAGTTTGCACTTCTCTTTTTGATACACATTGAAAAATAAGATAAGGGTATGTCGTTACTATGTTGATGCTCGTAAAGAACCTACATTGCATTATAGTGCTGGTATATTTAGTGAAGAATCTATCCGTTTCCAACTTTACGTGTTCTTAAAAATGTAAAATTATTATTTTGTTTGTAATAGGGTGAGATTTGCAATTTGAAGTTAATGATTTTTTAGTTGTCTTGATTCTTGGCAGAGCACTCAAGTTTATATAACTACTGTAAATATGGACAAATATCAATTTGTTGGCTTGAGTGAGTCATTAGTACACTGACAACCATAAAGAAACATTATTACATTACATTGCATTGCATATGTTTCTATCTGAAAAATAAGACATGGCCTTATCTACATATGTTCATATGATTTGGAGTGAGAGAAGTGGGAGACATTTCAATAATAGTAAAAAATTGATTTACAAGTGAAATTTTAAAAAAATTATTACATGTATCATTTATTTATTTTTTAAGTTAAATGAAACTAAGAAATTTGATCATGAAAATATAAAAATTCATACCAACAATGATTTTTACTTTTAAACTCAACTTTGTACTAGGAATTTGTCTGATATTAACGATTATGTTTTATACATAAATCAATATAATACTTTTAAATATAATTTTTTTCTATGAATTTTTATCCAAATATTTTCAATTTACAAATAGAAGTTTAACTTGTTAGAAATAAAATATATCACATGGATAGTTTTTGTAAAATTTACTTTCAGGTTAGGGATGTCAATTGGGCGGGGAGGGTGCGAAGGGTATTCTTCCCACATCCATCCCCGTCAAGAATTTTCATCTTTATCCTCGCCCCACGACTCGTTGAGAATACAAAATCTAAAACAATCTCTGCCCCACAACCCGCAAGACTAAAACTATCCCCGCCTCATTACCCACATAGGTCCTGAGACCCACCTAATCCCCTCTTTACCCGTCCCGTAATCCTTTCATATAATATTTTTATAACTATTAATTTAAAATATAAATCAAATTTGTTATGAAAAAGTATAAAATACCCGTCATTCAGACTCTCACCACATAGTAAAATTATTCTAATTGTCACAATTTTTTTTAAAAATAATAATATACGAAATTAAAATTGTACAACAAAAAAGTTTGGACTAAAAAGATACTGAAGTCTATTGTAAAGAATTGAAAATAACACAAATAATATGTAAAATAATATTTCAATTGCTTGACAAATAAATATTACAGAAAGAACTAAAAAACATAACAATTAAAAAACAACCTTAAAAATAAGAACAAATACCGATAGAATATAAATAATATACAATATTAGGAAAATAAAATTAAAAAAGTAAAAGAATAACATATATATAGGTGAGGACTGAAGAGAAGAAAAAAATCTTAAAAAGAAGGCATAACGATAGACAATAATAAAGAATAAACTAATACACATAGTAAATGTTATATATATATATATTGAACTTTTCATTAATATCCCAAGAAAAGGTCAATATAAATTATCTTAAATTTGACTATGATCAAAACCAGTTTTGTATTTTTAATAACATTTATAATAACATTTTATAAGATCTGTTGAGGCATGTGGAGATGATGCGAGGCGGGTGGGAATGAGGCAGGTACAAAGACATATTCACGCCCTCCCCACTACCTACGACGAATTTAATTTTTATCTTCATCCCCGCCCCACAACCCGCGAAATTTGTAACTATCTTTACCCAATTGAATGCGATGTGAGACGAATCCTCGCTAAATCCGCCCCATTGACATTCCTATTTCAGGTAATCTTATATTCTCCCAACCAAACACTGTCAACTAACATTCCTGATAAACAAACCAAACAAGGTAATGTAATATTCTCAGTAATATGTCAGGTAATCTTACATTCTAGTAATTCTATTCCCGGAGGTAATATTATATTTCATGAACCAAACGCACCCTAATTGTTTGAGCATACTATTTGTACTTAAGCAAAAAAAAAAAAAACTTAAATTACAAAACTATCCTCCTGTTTCAACATTCAATTAAAGGATAATTCTGTCTTTCCCCATTAAAGTTTGTAAGACCCTTAAATAAATTAATCCATCTCTGTGCGATAGACAATGGACGCGTGGCTCCTCAGTGGTCCCAATGAAAATCCAAGCCTTATTTAAAATTGAAAAAAGTTCCAAAAACCGTTGCATAATTTCATTAAGTGGGTCCCGTTTGAAAAACAATTATTTAATTAAAATCAAATGTAATTATATAATTGTTATATGTTTAAACAATTATTAATTTATGGGTCTTGTTAAGTTGAGTGCAATAAAAAGCTTTCGATTACACTATCTAATTTTTAAGTATGAGAATATTAATGATATTATTGTTGTTGCAATAATTTAAAAGTCGTGAAATTGTATACATATACATAGGTGAAATTGGAGGAATATTACGTTTGAGATTTTTTTCGGTATAACATATGTCAGATTATTTTCTAATTTATAGTATTTGTTATAGTACTTTTGAAGTCGAATTCTCTACCTTCAAACTTTGAATAATTTTTTTTTTTTTTTTTCATTAAAAAATAAAAGTCATATTCCCTAATTTCCTACTTTAAATAATGTTCCTTTAAAAAATAAAAAAAAATATTGTAGCAAGTCAATTTCTTTTCAACACGTTTTTTAATTTTTTTTAATAAAAAACGAAAGCACTGTTCAAAATTGGGATGTAGAAAATTTGACTTCAAAAGTACTATAGCACATGTAATAGATTAGAAAATAACCCGACATGTGATATATAATTTGAAAAAGATAATTTCAAATACAACATTCCACTAATTTCACCTATAAACATCAAATTGCTTTTAATTGAAATTTAAAAATTAATGATATTTTATACGGAGTATAATTAAATAAATAAAAATTACAATAGTGGTCCAAAAAGGCTGATAATTAAAGTCATTGTATTGGTGGGGGTATTTGATTTTATTCACAAAAATCGTGGCTTCCTTCTAAAATAGGACACATCTGTCTATGTTCCTCTCTGCTGGGGTTATTCGCATTAAATGAGTTTAAAATTGTCAACAACATTATATAAAATGAATCATACTAAATCTAAGTGACCAAATACATTTAGAGGCGAAATTCAAATGTTTACATAAATATATTTAATTTCAAAATATACAATTATTCATCACGTTACAAACTTACAATAATATATTTTACTTATTGTTAATCGAGCCTATAAAATCGAATAATGTTTTTTTATAAAAAAATATGTGTTTTTATGTTTATGTTCGAAATAAATAGGAATTCATCTTTCTACTTTTAATAAAATTCATCTTTCTAGTATATAATCACATTATATATATTAAAATCATCAACAACCAACCAATGGAGGTTGGTCCAACGAGTAAGCAGCTTAATATCGCTTAAGCATGTCTTGAGTTTGAGATTTTGTGTACACAAAAAATTCCTGCGATAAGACTCGCCCACTAAAACTAAGTGTGCTACACGTGTCAGTTTGGATTAGTTAGGATAAAGCATTGAAAACCGAGAGGGTGACCAAAAGAATCACCAACAACTTGTTAGTCTTGTGGGATAAGGTTCTAGATCTCTTAAATAAGGTCATGGGTTCGGATTCTAACGATGTGAATAGAGAAAAATAAATTGAGAATGTTGTCTTGATAATGGGCTCTACAACATCTGATTTAGATAAGTAACCAATAAATCGGATATTGCTAGTTGAACAAAAAATTACTAAAAATTTAAAATTTATTTTTTTATACATTTTATGTAAAAAAAATATAACCCTAAACTAAATCTTAATCAATTATTTTTCCTCTCTCTCCCAGTGCTCATTTGAATCAACAGCACTACGTACACACGCATGGATCCAGAAACACATGTCAAGAGGGAACTGGAGGAAAAAAACAGATTAAGAGAAAGAGGAGAGACATAGAGGTAGGGAGGACATTTTTTTTCTTCTTCTTATTCTGCTGTTGAAATCCAGGATATTCTTTTCACTGAGTGGCTTACTTTTGTTCTTATTATTATTTTTCTCTAATTAATGTTATCTTCTTCACCTTAGTGCTCTGTTTTTTGGAGCTGTGATAGAACTTGAGTTTCAGGCCAACCAAATTCTCGGGATTCCCACTTTGAAGTTCTTGAGACAGATACACGTGAAAGCTCATGTTTCCTGGGTAATCACTTTGTTAAATTTGATGAAGTTTTCCCAGATAATATATTTTTTCTTGGGAAACAAACAGAGAGTTTGGTACTAATTTCTGATCTGATTGGAAATTTTCTTTCTCTACTGCTGGAGAAGGGAAATGGAGTCAGATCTTCAACACCAGAATCAAAAACAGATGAACTCTGGCTTGACGAGGTACCAATCTGCACCCAGTTCGTATTTTTCGAACATCTTGGATAGAGATTTCTGTCAGGAGATTCTAAACCGGCCGTCGAGTCCCGAAACAGAACGAATTATCGCCCGTTTTCTATCGAGCGGTGACGATGCCGGTGGTGGTGCCGGGGATAACCCGGAGAACGTTTCCGACCAGAATCACGGCTCGATAATGTCGAACTCACCGGTTAGAGAAACGACAGTGAAAACCGAGCCGGAAACGCAGGTTAGGACACAAATGAATTATAAAACAGGGGATATTCATCAGCAGCAGGGGAACTATTCCTCTGTTCCACAGAGTTTTTATCAAAGCCAAGCTCAACAGCATTTGTCAAATCAGCAAGCAAATTCAACCATGGATTACAGGGTTCCGAGCTCGACGACGATGCCGCGACCAACGCAGACGAAGATGGGAAATGGCAATAATTCGAGTCTTATTCGACATAGCAGCTCCCCTGCAGGGCTATTCTCCAACATAAACATTGAAAATAGTAAGTCATTTTTGCATGTTTCGTGGCAGTACATACAGATCTTCATTTTAAAATTTGATTATTATTATTATTAGATTAATTGTATGAGTTTGGCACTCAAAATATTATGAAGTTGCAGGCTATTATGGAGGCATTAATAGCAGTAACAAAGAAGCAGCATTTCCTTCGGCAAGCAGGCCGCCTCCGTCGAGGCTAATGAATCCGAAACCGAGCTCCGAAAACGCTGGACTATTGAGACAAAATCTCCACAACAATTTTTCCTCCGGCTTTCCGGTATCTTCTTGGGACGACTTGATGATGGTTTCCGATAACACGTCCGGCCTAAAAGGACTCAACGAAGATGACAGATCACTTTCCGACTTAGACTTCGACGTAGCAGAAACTCAGGTAGTACACATTTAATACAATGTAGCATTTGTTACTTATATAGGAAATATTCTGAGCTAACAACGGGCCTCCGCGGAATAGAACACAATGGTGGCCGGAAACCATCCGCCGCCACTTTTGGCACATCATTTGAGCTTACCGAAGAGTTCGCCGGATATGTCCGCCATCGAGAAGATGTTACGGTATCAAGATTTGGTTCCGTGTAAGATCCGGGCCAAGAGAGGGTGTGCCACTCACCCTAGAAGCATTGCCGAGAGGGTACCGTTTCTTAAGACCTTTGTACAGTATATCCTTTCCCATTCCAATTGCATTTTTGCGTAGAACATCAACAAAAAAAAAAAAACAATAATGCAACCGTAACCCGAAATCGACAACCTTTTATCTTTAGTCTAAGTTTGTTTCAGGTAAGAAGAACCAAAATAAGCGAACGCATGAGGAAGCTTCAAGACCTTGTTCCAAACATGGATAAGGTACAAATTCTTGATTTATAGATGTATAAATGAGAATTTTCTGGTCGGAAACTGACATTTTCTTTCTATATTTGAAGCAAACAAACACTGCCGACATGTTAGATTTGGCTGTGGATTACATCAAAGATCTCCAAAAAGAGGTGGAGGTATGTTTATAGTGACATCTAAATGGAAATTGGAAACAAACTTGACCAACAATGTACTTGTTTTTACTGCAGAAAACCCTTTTTTTTATATTTCCATTTTGATTCATTCATCTTGTTTTTTCACCATGTTTTTCATGTTTTTTGATCATTTTCAGACACTGTCGGAGAAGCGTGCAAGGTGTTCGTGCGGTTACAAGCGATTCAAACCCTGAAATCCAATGCCATTGGAAATTGTGATAGAGACCGGATTCAGTTGTATAGTAACCAGTGATTTTGATGTTGTAATGATTATTTGTTAATGTAGGACTTTTTTACGTTTAATACTGTTTGTTTTTTAGCCTGTTTTCTTGCATGTTTTTCATTTTTCAATGGAAATAATTCATCTGAAAGAAAGAAGAAAATTGTTCAGAAGAAAATACTACACCTTTTTGTCTTGATATCTGTCATAAGTGTTGTTGTTCGTTTGATGGGAATCATAAATGATATTGAATTTGTTCAAGAGGGGAAGCAAGAACTTGTGGCATTTGTTCAACCATTTGATGTGAAAACCAATAGGGTTTCCGTTGCTAGTCGTTGCATTGATTCGCTTGACCAAAGACTTAGATTTGATAATTCAGTCATCCATATTTTATTTTGTTCTAGTTGTCATTTCGATTCCTCGTGAATTTGTCTTGACTGTAATTCATACCGATATACGTCTCAAATTTAATTTTAGTAGATGAATTTCTCAGCGTAAATTTTTTATATAAACAATGCCTCGAATTCGAGACTTGCTTAAGCAATATCAAGTTGCTTACCACTTGAACTAATCTTCGTTGGTATATTATATTTTATTTTAACGCTCATCAATTAATGTATTGATCGACTAATTTGAATTAGGTATTACATAGACTCATTATTTCAAAAAATCATTGTAATCCGTTTTACTCAATGCACAAAGTCTGAACTCAAAATTTGATCTTACTTAAAGATACAATATTTTATCCCTTTAAACTAACTAATTGTTTATATATATATTTATTTTACTATATAATAATTTCTTTAGATCATGAATTTTAAATCTGTTAAAAGTATTTTTTTTTAGAATTTTTTTTCTCTAAATAAGATTAGAATTAGATTTCGTAAAAAAAAATTTACCACCGTTGATGAGAAACGGTAGCAATTAGATACAATTGTAGAATTGGAAAGAAAAATCTGTAGAAAGTAATGCTAGATCTTAGTAAAAACTAATACATGAGCAAATGAAAAGTTATTTTCTTGTTCTATGACCATTCAGCCATTCGTTGACTTTGAAGAAATATGTGGTGGCAATGTAAACAAGTCATTATTGTTATTAAAGAGGAAGAACAGCCTAGAACTGGCACCGACTTATGAATTAACTACTATATAGTTATTTTTAATTATAAACAAATAATCATATTTATTAATAATTAATAATCTTAATTATTATTATTATTATTGTTATTATTATTAACAAATCTTAATTTTAATTCTAATTCTACCTAAAAGGAATGAGAATGGAAACTCTAGGGGAAGGAAGAGTGTTCACCTAGTGGGTCTATAACTAGGGATGGATGCAGGATTTCATGTAAGGAGGTGCGAACTATCAGGAAGCTATACTAAAAATGCAGAGGTGCAAAATTACAAGATTTTAGGGGTGCAGAATTAGATTATCAATAGAAAATACAAAGGAAATATATAAAATACAGGGGAACTTAAAATTTTTAGGGGGTGCGGCTGCCCCCCACACCCCTTGTGTCCATCCCTCACTATAACCCATGACCTAAGAAATATGAGGGAACAAAGATGAGTAGTTTGGCCAACCTGCCAAATGTACTTGCTCTTAATTATTATTATTATTCAACTTAAAATACATTGTTACACTTTGATCATCAATGGCTCAAGTACACCTACAAAAAACAATTAAGTTAATTTTGGCATCCAAATTGCTTTGGATCTAATGGCGTTAGTCTCAAAAACTTTAGTCCCCTTAGGAATCCATTTTTCAATTACATATTTTTTCTTTGAACAAATTAGTCCCATAGGGACCCAAATGTCCTTAACAATTTTACCTTTGAAAAATCTAGGGGAACTAGATTGTCTTTGATAAAATTTTGATTTTACAAAATTAGATTTAGAGCATTCTCTAATTTCATATTTTTGAACATCTTTGTAAATCAAAACTTTTTCTATTTTAAGATCATCTAACTCCTTTTGATGATCTTCATGAACCTTTGAAGCAAATTTAGTAAATCAACATTCTTTTGTTCAAACTTAATGAGTTTTGCTTCAAGTTCATTCTTGGTTTTAGAAATCAAATAATTTTGAATTTTCAAATTTGAAACCATTTTCTTATTTTTCAAAATGTGATTTTTAAACTCTAAAACCAATCATCGTAGGCATCTTGTAATTCATCAAAAGAATATGAACATAAAGTAGATGAATTAGAAGTTACCCTTGAATCTTTTTCGATGGCCATAAGACAAAGGTGAGCTACTTCATTACTGGTGGAGTCCTCATCATCATTCAATGTAGCCACATATGCCTTCTTCTTATGGCTTGATCATTTCATCTTCATGCCTTAATTCTTCCTTGTGACATTTCATGAATCAGGCAAATTTCTTGAAGAGCTTGGCAATCTCTTCTTCTTCACCATCCTCTATACTTGAACCTTCATGTTTGCTTGTGGAGGATTTGAGAGAAACAACATTCACGTTAATGCCATGCTCAATCATCTTCTTCTCTTCATTTCTTCATGATTTTATGAGTGAGGAGTGACCCCATGAGAGCATCAAGCTTCAAGGTCTTGATATCCTTGGCTTCGGTGATGGCAGTCTTCTTTGAGTCCCATGACTCTAGAAGAGAGTAGACAAGCTTTTAGACAAGCTTGTCTTCTAGAATGATTTCTCCATAGCCTTTAAGTCTATTGACGATGACGTAGAATCTATCGAACATCTTGATGATGTCTTCATTCGGTTCCATTTTGAAGTTCTCATACTCAAGGTTGATGAGTCTGATCTTGGTCTCCTTACATCGTTTGTTCCCTTGTATGTGACTTTAAGCTTGTCCCATACTTCTTTAGCATCTTCACAAGAAGAAACTTTGGCATAATCTTCTGGGCAAAGTACACAAAAGAGAATGTCCAATGCCTTCACGTTAAGCTCCATCTTTTTGCGATCATTTGTATTCTATTCTGCCTTGCTTTTTTGTGCCACGAACGAACCATCAAGAATGATATCCCAAAGACGGTAATCTTTGTCTCTCATGAAGAACATCATCTTATTCTTCCAATAGGAGTAGTTGGTACCGTCAAAGAATGGTGGCCTGTCGATGGATTAAGTCATGATGTTCGATTGATGTAGAATGGTTGAGTTCCTCTAGTATCTAATCTTGGATGTTAATCCGATGAAGAGACAAAGCTTTGATACCAATTGTTGGAAGGCTCGATCTGTAACACCCTAAAAACCGGTCTTGTCGAAATTGGGTTTTGGCGATCGAAAACCCTACACCGTAAATGTCTAAATATTGTATTAACTTTGACCGTATGGTCAATCACATTGATACTAGACTCTAATTGAGTCGATTTATCATTTGGGGACCTTATTGAATCTATTGAAAGTTATTTAGTGACTAAATTGAAAAAATTACAAGTTTGGTGTCCAAGTATAAAGCATAGAAAATCGAGGGACTAACCTTGCGATTAGTTGTTGCGTGTTTTGAGTGCTATGCAAATGGTGCAAGTGAACACGTCACAAGTAATAAATGATAAGTATCGAGTATCGTCTCCTCAGGGATTGGTTTGGGCCACTTTGTTTAAGTTACTATGTTGTAAAAGAAATAGATTGATGATGATGAATAATAAGTAAAATAAACTAAGTAAATAGGAATAAAGGAAAAAGTAATCGATTAAAGAGAGTAGGTCGGGTTATCGCGAGTAGTGGTATAATGTCCGAATGGATTGTCTGGGCAATTGATTATTGAGGCAACTTGATTGCCGTGGCAATTATTCAATTGTCGTAGCAACTATGTTCCTTCATTCAAAGCTCAACGAAGCGTTTTTCAATGTCTTCTTGTTATCCCTAACAGAAGAACTGGTTGTTTGAGCATGCCTTGGTGATACATCCATGCGTGAATCTTAGGTGATCAACAATCGATCTACGCCCCTCTTAGCCATTGAAATCCAATCCTTATTCCTAAGGTGGATTAATCTTCACCAATGATCATTCGAATGAAGATCATGCTCATTCGTTTCTTAAATCTAAATCTCCCGAGTCTAGATAAATGGATAACAATCAAGATCTTCTCTTGATTCTCTCAGTATAAAAAATTAAAGAACCAAGAATGAACAAACTTTGAATTTATTAAAATCAAAAGCCTAAAACATCCTAATCGTTTATCAAAACCACAAACCCAAAATAACCCCAGCCAATTTACATCAATTCATGGTTGGGTTCGAAAGATATAAAAAAAATCCCAGCCGTGGATCACAGAAGAATAAAGAAAAAGAAGGTGTGTGCGTGCTATCTGCTCTCTTCCTATCCCAATCGACTATCCACTGTTGATGTTGATTTGATCCCTTTAAATAGATGAGAAGTAGGGTTTGAATGTAGTTGAAATTCGTCCAGGTTTTATCCTTATCTGATCAGCGGCTGGGGATTTAATTTGGGATTTATCTGCTGCGTTTTGGATAAGTCCGCAGATAAATCATAATTATCCTAAAATTGCCGCGACAATCAACTCGGCAAGTCCTTCATAAATATCATTAATTGCTACGAAAATTCGTCCTACACAAAAATAGGCAAACCAATAGCGAATTCTCCACAAAAACCAACAAAATGTAACACCAAGCTCTTGAATCAAGAAAACTAGTAAATTATGCATGAATGCCTATAAATGCAACTAAAATGAGCCTAAGTCTAACAATAATATGAGTAAAAAAGGGCAATAAAAATAGTACTTTTACACACTCATCACACCCCCAAACTCGAACTATTGCTTGTCCTCAAGCAATGCAAAAACACTAACAATTACCTGCCAAGGCCTTTACCACCAAAAATATGCTTTTTACCTGACTTCAATCTTCAGAACCATAGCACAAAAAGTTGATTCCTTCGGACAACATGAAAAGTTACTCATAAATCAAGCTGCAATGCTCGTGAATGTATGTGTGTACTCAGAAATCAACATAGCGTATCGATACGTCAAAGGGCGTATCGATATGAAATGTCAATACGGGAAATGGTTTGTGAAAATTGCATCGATACAATTTCAAGGTGTATCGAAATAGGTAAACACGTATCGATATGGCTAGAGCTATATTGATACGGGTTTTGGTCACTAGAATCTGATAAATTATAATCCATGCTTTGCGTATCGATACAGATACACACCGTATCGATACAGGCTCATTGACTCTTAACCCGTTTTAATGGTCACGACATAGACGTATTGGTACAGCCTTACGAGTACCGATACCGGTAAATCAGTTTTAAGACAATTGAGATGAGTTTGAAACATTGCATATTGGTCACTGATTATTGTATGGCTCAATTAATAAGGTAAATGAATCTCTTTTGATATGAAAAATTGCATGTTCGTTAATTAAGGACTGAATTTCATTATGGTATTATTAATTACAATATAAGACGTCTAAATATTTTATTTATAGATTAGTCCCTAAAACTTCAAAAAGTTTAAAATTGGTCATAAATTGATAAACATAGCTTCAAATCGGGCTATTGAATTTGCTGAACCATTACTATATTGTTTATTAAGTATGAACTCATTAAATTACCGATTATTGATTAAAAATTATCGCACTATTCATTGTTTGCTTATCGGTAGTATACTCCGACCCGATTTTCGACCAAGCCGGGGAGGGGGTGTTACACGATCGATCAACCGTATGGCCAAGAGGGGGTGAATTGGTTTTAAGGTGATTTAAGTGAAAGTAATGGGAATTTAAAATTGGACACGAGATTTATAGTGGTTCGCGCTTTTAACCAAGCTCTACACCCACTACCTTAGCTTTCTACTAAGGATTTTCCCAAATTCACTATTGAATTTCTTCTCATTTTCTAGGCTACGGAGGAAACCCTTACACACTCAAAGCTTTCTATCTCAAAGCTTGAGCAAGCCCTCTTTTACAAAGAGAAAAATAAAGCAAACTAGGAAAACCTCAAAAGGTAATATGTTTGCACAAATAAGCACTCACCCAAAATCTAAACACTTGAGCAAATGTGACAATTTTGGCTCACTAGTGTTTTCTACAAAAAAATATGACAAATTAAAGCACTAGAATATTTTTTCTCTCATTGAATGTTGACTTGATGTTTCTTGTTTTTCCATGGATGCTTGTAGGTGTCTTTTAAACCCTCTAACAATTTCATGATCGTTACTAGCCATTGGAGGTTGTTTGGAGCCGTTGGAGACTTCAATTCCAGCCATAAATGCTCTGTAACAGGGCGTATCGATACACGGGGTCTGATGCCAGTACGAGTCCTGAAATCGAAAGAGCCGTTGGAGCATTTTACACAGGGGTATCAGTACGCTTGTATAGTATATCGGTACGTACCTACTCGTATCGATACATCTAGGCATGTATCGTATGGGGGTTGGCTACTAGAATTCTAAAAATCATGACGACAAAGGGGCATATCGGTACACTCAAAAGGCGTATCGATATGGGGTCATCTGAGTATCGGTACGGGTTAAACCGTATCAGTACTCATGACTAGTTTTTGACACTTTGGCTATTTAAAATCATTTAAAGTGTGTCAAAAACCCTTTGACGAACTTATTTTTCAAGTTTATAGACTTTTGAAATATTTTTGCAAATTACTTTAAGTCCAGAAACATTTTTCTTTAAGTTATATCAAAATTAAAATATCTCAACAAGATTTGTTACACTCTCAAGAGATTAGATATGAGCTTTAGACGAACTTGAAACATGAAATCTGTCCTAATACACTCCCCAACTAAAACCCATTTTTTTCATCTTCCACTAAATCTAAGGATTCTTACCTTAAAATGTAGATCACGGTGAGGAGATAAATATATTCAAAAATTAGGATGAGGAAGAAAGATTGTGAAGATAAAGCTTGAATCTTTCGCTTTTCAATGGCTATAGTTTTAAGAGAGAATACGAGTGGTAAGAGGAAGAATAAAAGAGTTACGAGGGTGATGAAATCATTGACAACCTTTCAAACGTGAAACTAAGGGGATTAACTGCCATTTTTTTACCCATAGGGAAAATTACCCACATGGTTCTCCATTTCCTCATCTTTTTTGACCAAGCCTTAAAACTAGCCCAAACACAACCTTTCAAAGTCCCAAACGATTATTACCCACATCTAACCTAAGGCCCAAGTCCCGGGTCAACAATAATCCGTTGACTCGAAAATTATGTGTTGTTACACACGTTATTTGAATATTAATTTAGTTGGAAAATGACTAAAATTGATTAGAAATTTTTATGCTATACATAAAAGTTTATTTTATTCTATATACTATAAAAGAAACATTTTAATCTTTTTATTATATCTAAAAGTTTATTTTTACCATCTACTATAGAAAGAGACATGTAGTCTTTGTATGTTTGAAAAGTGGATATTTTATTCCAAAATTTTAAAGTTATAGTTAATTAGCTTAAAAATTATGGTTCACATTCTCTAAGTCTTTGTCAATTTTAAAACTAAGAGAATCTCTCTTCAAAAGGAGAGTAATTCAATGTATATTTTGGTGATTGAATAAGAACAATCTATAATGATGTTGGCATTTTCGTCATTACATGACAAATGTCTAGTTGTGGTTGAATAATTTTTTAAATAAAATACACAAAATTTGAAAATGTTGCCAAGTCCGGTAATTTCTATATTATCGCGCTTCATTCAATATCACCTTTCGTTTGTTTTGAAAATTTGACAACGATAACAATTCATTTGCCAAGCCTTGCTCTTGTGGTGGGTTCTTTTTCGGATGACCCCTACCTTTGTTTCATTGTTTTTCAATTGTCATTTGTTGCTCCATAGGGTTAAGACTACTACTAATAATCTTTGGCATGTTTCGTGTCCTACGAGGTTTACCTAGACCTGGCAAACTTGATCAGAGCCCGAATTGAGACCCGAAATTGACTCGAACAAGATGATCTGAATTTGATCCAAAACCTGAAACAAACCAAACCGAACTGAAATTTAGTTGACCCGAAAATAGATTAGAACTGATTTTCAACCGAACCGAATAGACCCGGACAGAAGGCAACTCGAAATAAAGAAAATATATTAAAATAAAAAAAAAGATGAAATGTGAACTGGCGCACAACTTACGAAAAAGCCAAATACATATGCTATATAAAGTGATATATAGGGTGTAAAAACCTAATTCGACCTGAAAATCTGACTAAAACTAGTCGATCTCCTATTAACCTGATAATGACCCGACCCGAAAATAACCAAACTAAAAGTCAATCGATCTGAAAATTAACCGACCCGATCCGATACCCAAACTAAAATCATCACAGACCCGAACTAAAACCGAACGTCTAAACCAGACCCGAACCGAAATTAAGCTGAATATAGTCAGACCCGTAATGACTCAAACCGAATGACCCGTTTGTCAACCCTAGGTTCACCATTAAAATTAACTGCTGTCACCTTATGAGCCCGCGAGATCTCGCACAAAGACCCACCCTCGCACACCTCGATTGACATTCCCACCGCAAGGGATTCATTCGATTCTTTCTCTCTAGAAACTAAACCTACCTCTTCATCCCTCAATCTTAGGTCCAAACTCTCTGATGTTTCCATTACCCGCAGATCGTCCTAACACTCCTCCTCCCAAAAATAATTAGTCTGCCAATGTCTTGGTTCATTTGCAAACAATTCTTGAACATTACCATTCACTTTCTCATTTACTCGACTCGTACATCTTCCAAGTTAGCGTTATCCCCCAACTCCCTACCTTGTATAATTAGCTTTTCTACCATCCCTTCATTCACACTTTCAATCTCACTTTCATCACCACATCTACATGGTACAACCGATACAGATTTAGTTTCCCGAGCACCTATTTGAAAGACATGACCATTCACATTAAGCATCACCATCTCATTAATTTGTTCTTTAAAACTGGTCTCTATCAACACTCTTCCTCTCTCAAAAGACTTCAGCTCCCTTGTGGTTGTATCCAATTTGACAAACCTTCCCCCACAATCTCCAATTATTGATAAATGATTTGTGTGACCATGCGTGAATCGGAACTCCCCATATCGAGAGCCATGCTAGTCTACATTGTCCCTCAATATCTGGTGTCCAACTTGCCACACTGGATAACCATTTGGTTAAACAATTCTCCTATAAAATACTCCATCGAACCTGTAAACTGTCAAATATTAGAAGAATTCTTGCCCCGACAATCCGCATAATGGACACACCCTCAATCTTTGCAGTACAAATTTCTCGAGCTAACTCCACAATACTATATGGATTTCGACACCATCCGACAGCACATCGTTCCAAAATTACAATTACCTCCTCATCCACCACGCCCATTGTCAATTTGTAATCCATTCTGTTTGTGTTCACCTTATTTTCTAATTTGTCCTCAACAAATACCTTATTCTTTCGTTTCTCTATATCTTCATCCTTTCGCCGCTAGAACTGACCCCGTACAATGTGTTTGGCATGATAAACCCTCATTCAAGTACCATATATCCATGCCCTATTTAAATACTCAATGACCATGTTGGCTTCCTCTTTCGATCGCATCCACACAAAACCAAATCGAAGTCCCACAATTGATTTTTTTCTCAGTATGAATACATTAAGTCCCACAATCGGCGGCGGCGGCCCTTGCTTCACTGACTAAAAACGCCTAATTTTTAGTTTAATTGCTTATTCTGTGATGGTAGAGTTTTGTTGAAAATCGATAATTGATACTATTGTAATGATGTCCTCTTATTTTCATGCTTTCATATACTAATATTTAAAATAAACACCAAAATTTACTACTTTAAGTATCGAACACGAGATCATAGATTTAGCCATGGTTTTTATTTAGGGGCAGAACGAGTTCATAAATGCATGTGACCAAAGTGCAATTTTCTTATTATACTAATTTATAATTGCATAATTTCTTAAGGGACTAAAAAGAACATTTTCCATTTGGTTGGAGACTATACATGTGATCTCTCGTTGACATTTGTTATAAATATATTTAAAAAAAAATATTCACGTTCACCCATATAGTAAGTATGATCAAATCTAATTAACAATAATAATATTGTTATGATTAATATTTAATGTATTAAGGTGTATAATTTTATGTGTCGTCGATATATGTGTCTCTGAATACTCTTAATATGATTACAATGTAGTATATGTTTATATTTTTTCTTTACTCTTTAATAAGGCACACATACTTTACAGACAAAACTGTTCGAACTCGAATCTATGAACATCATCATATTTTCTATTGTGACCATTTGTTAGACTCATGTACCGCAATTATTAAGATGATAATATATCATTAAAATTATATTGAATAGATTTAATGTTTATAATGCTGCATGCATCGTTTCTAAAATACTGATAATATATGTCACCATTATCATAATTGCATATGAAAAAGGTTAGTCTAACTAGTGTTTTCTATTTAATGATTACAATCTTGTTTTGGCTGCCAATCTATTATTTATTTTCTATTTTGGCCACTGAACTATTTACACTTTTTTGATTTTCTGTATTTTTTTTAACAGCGGGTGATTAAAATAGAAAAAACGTAACATAAGAGACTATTTTATCAAAAATGATAATTTAGTAATAAAAGAGAAAAACAGAAATGATTTATTAACCAATGGTGATGTTTACCTTAAAAGTTTAATGCATGTCGCATTAGAATTTTGATACATATTATAAAGATGATCGCCAGAAATGGACAAAGCCAAAAAAAAATAAATTGTGCTGTTAAATTTTAAACATTAACTCATATTTTATTAAAAACAGGTAAAGTCAAATATTAAATATCAATTTATTTACTAATTATCTCCTTGAAACAATAAGACTCACACTCAATTTATTTACCATTATGTGCATACTAATTACATCGCTATCACTCAATATTTTCCCTCAAATAAGTTATTGAATTTATCAACTAGTCTAGGTTCACCGTTATATAAAGAAATATAACTCTTATATAAAGTCTATGTAAACTAAAATTTACACAAACATTCTAATTTTAGGTTAGGGTTCAGAGTTTAGGAGTTTAGTATATATGGTGTAGAATTTAAGGTTTATGGTTATAATTTAGAGTTTAGGTTTTGGGGTGTTGGGGCTAGGGATTTAAGTTTTAAATTTTATAGCTTAAATATGAAGGATTGTGTATGAAAATATAACTCTTATATAAAACGGATAATTATTTTATGCACTGGCGGTGGAAACCACAAGCGCCTTAGTTTAGGGTGTAGGGTTTAGGTTTATAATTTAAAGTTTAAGGTTATAAATTTAGGGTTTATAAGTTAAAACCTAAATTCCAACCATATTACCCTAAAAATTGAACCTTAAATTCTAACCACTATCCCTAAATTCTAAACTCCTACACCCTAAACCCTAAAACTAAGGCATTTATAGTTTCAGTTTTCACCTCCAGTGTATAGGATAATAATCCATATAAAGCTCCATTTTCTATAAGAAAAATACTTTGATACACAAGCTTGTAAACTAAAGTTTACACAAGCCTTTCAATGTTAAGGTTTAGATATTTAGGTTGTGGTTTAGGTTGTAGGGTGTAGAATTTAAGGTTTAGTGTTAGAGTTTAAAGTTTAAGTTTTAGTATTTCAGGAATAAGAATTTAAGTTTTAGATTTTATAGCTTAAATATGAAGGGTTAAAAGATCAACAACAATGAGTCTCTTTTTCCAATTAAAGCTTGAAATATTCCTTATTTTTTTTAGAGATAATTTGACAAAATTAATGTTGAATTCTTAGTAAGGAATATCGTTATATCGTTTTGAACTCATGATTAGGTCAGGTGCGACCGGTCAATAACCTTTAGAAGTAGTTAAAATTCTCAATTAACACACCTTTTTTTAAATTGTAAGTTTGAAACTCATTATGAGCAATTTTTTTCTCTCCTCTTCTAATGTAAAAATTATTAAAAAAAAACAAAAGTCAAGTGCGACCAAAGTTCGGGATTCTATGATAGTCATGAATGAGCAATGATCAGGTAAATCCGACAACCAATAGTATTGAATTCTTCACAGTGGGTGTCGACTCTTTTTTTTTTTTTTGCGGTTAGAACATGATAACAACCATTCTCCCTACAGCCTTATCGCACCTTCCTTGGCCTTTTACGACACCATACATTTTCATAACATATTAATCTCTACAACCCCTCAACAACTACGGCGCCACGTTTTTTTCGGTAAACTTTTTTGTTTACTGATACGTCTTTATTTTCTACTTCATCACCACTTCCTCCAGTTATTTGTATAAGTGTATGATCGTAGGAGAAGGATTGTTGAAAGGGGTCTAGTTGGGCCTTCATACTCGTTTTCCTTTGTACGCCTCTTGTCAATGCCTAAAAAAGTTCGCTAAAACCCCGAACAATAAAATTCGACGCTATCTATAGTCTAATCCCTTGAATAATCACTTAATAATGGATTGATGTCACGTCTCGTGCCCAAAAAACGGAGCTTGCATCCACTGCAAAGAATTCAATACTATCGACTGTTAAATTCACTTGATCATTGTTCAATCATAGGTTTCGAAAACATAATTATTTCTATAAAAAAGTCCAACAATTACACCTTGCATTATTGGAAGACACTTTGGTCCCTTTTTTTCCCTTTGTAAAGCAAATCTAATAATTAAGTTAGCCTTAAACACATATCTAAATTAGATTAAAATTGTTATATATCTTAATCTGTATACGTCATTTAAAAGGCAAACTGCAAGATTCGAATCCACTTTAATCACTAAATTAATTAATAGATCTTATAATCTAAATACTTTTAATCTTTTTACTTTTTCAAATTTGGATCCACATTCAAACTGTAACAATGAATTTTGTTAATTCAAAATTTGCTATTAATCTATTCATGATGTATAAGTTATAGATTTAATGGAACATATAGGACATAACTGGTCAAACAAAGAATCAACCGGAATGATTCTCAATGTCACCTAGTCAACTGCGCAGTTTGGACCGAACCAAGTCCAGTAATAAATTCTATTCTTCTTTTTTCCGGTCGAAGCTTCTTTATCATGTTCAAATTAAGCATGGTTAGGAATTTGGATAGCTTTTTGTTTGGTTCTTTTTAAATAAAATAATAATTTAACTAACCAATAAGTTTAATGTATACACATTAACCAACAAAGTTGTGTTAGTTTCCTATTTGAACTAAACAAGGTTGAGTTTAGAGATAACGAATGGTTTAATTAGGTTGTTAGTAAATTTTTTAGGCTTAAAGGGTGTAAGAAGCTCTTGAACTTTTGAAGAAAAAAAATTTAATTAAGCTCCTAATTTTTTGCCCCTAATTAAGCCTTTGAACCAAGAAATTTAATCAATTAAGCCTTTGAATTAAGAAATTGAATCAACAAAGGCCTTTGACCAATTTTGACCATTAAATCTTGACAGTTTTTTTCTTAAAATATTACCGACACATGATAGACTACAGTTCTATTATGTTGCATTTACAAAAAAAAAATTCAAAAAGTATTTTTTATAAGTTTTTTAGAATTTTTAGAACCTTTAAAGAATTTTTTAAATAAAATAAATTTTCTAAAAACTGTTAAGTGGAAACACTGTGACATAGCGCACTGCAACAATGGATCTAACAAAACTGTTCAGATTTAATGATCAAATTAGATAAAGAGCTTAATTGATTCAATTTATTAGTTTAAGAGCTTAATTGATTAAATTTTTTGGTTTAAAGGCTTAATTGGGTGTAAAAAGAATTTAATTAATTTGTTTTCAAAAGTCCAAATAATTCTTACACCTTAAACCTTTTTTATGAACTTGGTACGATTGTATTTTTTAAAAAACATGCTAATAATAAATCAAAGAATATTTTACAAGGTTATAAGTTTATAATATTTTTAATCAATTGGTGCGCTTACGTTCATTAATCATAACCTTTAACAATATATTCTTTCTACTAGAATCCCACCGTACAGACAAAAGATTGGAACTTATATATATATATATACGGTGGATGACGGAGAGTTAGCAAATTTTGGATGTGTTTGTTTCGTATAATTTGAATTTCGGAATTTAATTTTTATAATTTATAGTGTTTGGTTCATATAGTTTGAATTTCAGAATTCAATTTCCACAATTTACGATGTTTGATTCATGTAGTTTCACATTATCAAAGGAGTTTAAATTACAATTATTGTTTTTTTTTACATTCTTTTATAGTTTGTTTTACCATATTTTTTCCGTAAAAGAAACTACATTCTCTTCAACTCTAAACCCTAAACGCTAATCTAAACCTTAAACCCCAAATATTAACATAAACCCTAAACAATAAATGCTAAACCCTAAACACTAAATCATAAACCTTAAATGCTACCATAAATCCTAAACTATAAACCATAACCACTAACATAAACCTTAAACCTTAAAAACTAAGCATTAACCCCTAATCCCTAACATAAACCATAAACCTTAAACCCTAAATAATGCCCTAAAACATAAACCATGAACCCTAAACACTAATATAAAACATAAACCATCAAATCCTAAACTAAACCATAAACCTTGAACCTTAAATGTTGAACCCTAAACACTAACAAAACCACAAATCCTAAATCCTAAACACTAAAAACTAACCTAAATCCTAAACCCTAAATGACAAACCTCAAACCCTACCCTAAACCCTAATTCCTAAATCCTAAACCTTAAACTCTAACTAATAACCTAAATCTTAACCTCTAAACCCTAAATACAACCATAAACCATAAATCTTAAACACTGTACTAAACCATAAACTCTAATATAAACCCTAAAAATTAACCATAAACTCTAAATGCTACCCTAAACCCTAAATAATACCCTAAACATTAAACCATAAACCTTAAATGATACCCTAAATCCTAAACCTAAACATTAACCTAAACCCTAAATCATATTTTGTTGGAACTTGTTTTAGCATTATCGATGCTTGTTTGTGGACTGTTCACGAAATTATCAGGAAACTCTACCAAACAGCGAAAATGAATTGCACAACATTATCCAAACACCAGAAAATACTTTCTATAGTTTGTTTTCTAGAAAATGTAGTTTATTTTTCAGAATTCATTTTTTAAAAATAAATTTCAGTGAAACAAACGGACCCTTCATTTGTTTATTTTTGTTAGTTTAGACGGTATGGAAACGGCGATGTCATTCACACCCGTAATAATTGAAGAACGCATCATATTCATGCGCCCAATTATTATACTTTAGAAAAGTTCGAAAATAGACAAAATTGTATATGGAAAATGAACATTAGGGGTGTAAACGAGCCGAGCCGAGTCGAGCTTGAGTTTGAGCTCGAGTAATTTTTAACGAGCCTGAAAAATCTAAGCTTGACTCGGCTCGTTAAGAACTCGAGTCGAGTTTGAGCTTGATTCGAGCCCAGTCGAGTCAAGTGTTGACCGATTTTTGACCGTGTCGGACTAGAGTAGCTCGCGATCTGTCGCATCTCATTTAAAGCCCTATTGAAAAAAAAACTTTGATGCACAAGTTGTATAAACTGAAGCTTGTTAATTTTAAGGTTTAGGGGTGTTAGTTTAGGGTTTAGAGGTTTAGGTCACTGTGTTTAGAATTTAGATTTTAGTGTTTAGGACTTATGTTTAGGGTTTATGTTTTAGGGGTTTAGGTTTAGGAATTCAGATTTAAAGTTTTAAAAATTAAAAAATTTAGTATATTATATTTTTTAGTAGCTCGCGAGCTTTTCGAGTCGGGTATCAAGTGGTTCGGCTCGTTAAGAACTTGAGCTGAGTTCGAGTTCGAGTCAAGTCTAATCAAATCGAATTTTGACCGAATCAGACTTGAGTAACTCGAGATTTGTCTCGTTTTATTTATAGCCCTAATGAACATCATGCTTGTAAAGAATAAAACGGAACAATTACACGGCTTAATACCAAAATATCATTTTTTGGTTAATTTTTATTTTGTAACATTTTTTGCTATTATTATTTTTACTTGCCCGTTAACTGATGATGTGACACACTCTCACAAAGCCATATTTCAATTTACATCTTTAAGATTGGGGAAGAAGATTCAACAAAGAATTGCAAAGACATCAACCCGTTTGAAGAGGCGGATTTCAACCAAGTTTTCAATCCGTTTGAAGATGTGGATTTTAACAAAGTTTTCAATCCGTTTGAAGAGGCATATTTCAACAAAGTTTCATTTGAAGAGGTAGATTTCAACAAAGTTTACCAGTTCGTTTGCTGAGGCAGATTTCAGTAAGATTTTCTGATTGTATGTACAAGACAGATAGTGTATTACAATCTTAAATCTTTCGGGTCATCAGTAAGTCCTTCGAGCATGATGTTAAATCCTTCGGGCCATCACCTTCGGGAGTGATGTTTGATTGTTGGCACAAGAAAGAAAGTGTATTACAATTCTAAATCCTTCGGGTCATCAGTAAGTCCTTCGGGCATGATGTTAAGTCATTCGGGCCATCGCCTTCGGGAGTGATGTGATTGTTTACACAAGAAATGAAGTGTATTATAATTCTAAATCCTTCAAGTCATCAGTAAGTCCTTTTGGCATGATGTTAAGTCCTTCGGGGGAGTGATGTTTGATTGTTTGCACAGGAAAGAAAGTTCATTACAATTATAAATCCTTTAGGTCATCAGTAAGTTCTTCGGGCATGATGATAAGTCCTTCAGACCGACTTCTCTAGAAATGATAAAAACTTTTTTGGATGGTTTCACAGTAAGACAGTTGAGGCATGGTATCGACAAAGATATTAGTCAGTGGGTCTTCAGCTTCAAAAAGTGAAAGAAAGTAAAAAAAATGAAAAACAAATGAGGTTTAGGTTGTCAGGTTTGAAAGCAAGATAGATCAACTTCGGGCTCAAAGGAGGAAAATTCACAGTTTAGCCAATCAAAAATTTCAACCTTCCTTGTTGAAGCGCTTGAAGTCTCTTAATGATACACCCAAATTGTGCATTTGCTTTACAATTGATGATGAAAAATTAATGATAGATTTGACTTTTGCATGTCACACGCACGTCCCAATCATAAAAAAGAGATCGATTAAAAGAGGAAGAGAAAATAAGAGACCTTATGCGAGTTTCAGATCTAAAGAATGAGGCACTTTAGTCAAAAAGTAATGAATCTAGAGATCCAGCGCTTCAAGTTGAAAATTGAGGATATTTCATACTACTTCAAGATGAATTCTTATTAATTGATGATATTTCTTTTACAGATTTAGTATTTCCTCAGATGAAGAGTTGAGTCAACATTCCAAGAAAAGAAAAAAACTCCTAATATGAAGAGTTCATCCCCAGCGAAGAAAGAAGTCCTAATCAGAAGAGTTTGCCCAGCGAAGAAAGAATTCCTAATGAGAAGAGTTCGCCCAACGAAGATAGAATTCTTAATGAGAAGAGCTAGTTCAGATCCTACGGTTACCCTTGGCAGGAAAGATTGGGAGGTTCCAAATTTCTAGAAGGGAAGAAGGAAAGAAAGTTCATGAGAATAAGACCTTGTAGCTTAGAGCAACAGCTGAAAAGTTCGGACAAAATTCGTGTTTTTTCAGTCTTTGCTCTATTCCTGTTCCACAGCAATGAGCAAAGAGGGGCAACTGTAATACCCTAATTTTGTCTGGGTAATATGTATATATTTCTATAAATAAAGTCAAAAATAATAATAAATAATAAATAAATAAATAGTAATCCATTATATAAACAAATATTCATAGAGTCCATTAGTACAATATAAATACCCATTATATACTAAAAGTCTAATTTTATATGCCAAATACCCAAAAGCCCAATTAAATCCCAAATTACAATCCATTCTTTCTCATTTTACACCCAAAACAAACACAAGTCAACCCAAATTTTAATGTTTCCCACTCAAAACCGGTACTAAAAGGACACGTGGCAGTCTCTAGTTGGCCCGTTTCACCACCACATGGATTTTGGTTTTCTTCTCAAATGACATCATCACAATGACACTATCAGTGACATCATTAAAGCTGACCCCTATAAATATGAGAGAAAAAAGTTGTTAGTCATTAATACTCATCGTTAATACCACTTATTAAACTAATAATAATAAAACATTAGATAATAAAATGAGGATGAGAGTATTTTACCCTCGGGAGCCGAACTGTCACCAAAGAACGTCGGTGATTACCGTGAAAGCTTATCAGATCACTAGAGAACGTCGTGAAAGTTGATCGGAAGGTATCTTCTTATCTTTTCTTTATTTTCCTACAAAAAACCAAAATATCAGATCGAGTTAAGCATATAAAAAATAGTAAAGGAAAGTAAGGTCATAAATAGTGGTTATCGGAGGCTTTTGCGGTGGTCGGAGTTTAGTGAAACGACCGGAGTTGAAAATGAGTGGACGGGTTTCAGGTAGATCTAGGCCTATATCAGGGAAGTTGGAAGGTTCTAATGAACTGAGAGTATTTTAGGGTTAAAGAGCTCTAAAATCAAAATTTAGGGGTTTTTTAAGGTTTCGGTCGGCGGTCGGAAATCGCCTCACGGCGGCGGCCGAAAAGGTGTGATGGCGGGAAATCTCAGACGGTGGCTGGCGAACAGCTTAGGTGAATAAAATGTGGTGGCTTAAGATTTGATGGCGGTGTGGGCGGCGGAGCTAAGCCGAAATTGTTAGTGTTCATCTTGTTCATTATGAACAAGGATGAACACCATCCAAAAAGTGTATATTTTGATCCGATTTTGGGTAAATTTCAGGAAAATGGTGTTTTAGTTCAGATAATTTAAGGGTGAGATAGAGAAGAGAAAGAGATGTTATAAAATGGGCGAGTCAACTCAGATTTGGGCTTTTATAGTGAGACCCGAGTTTGACCCGCGAACCAGACCCGACCCGGATAGGATTCGCTCCCAATTTCTTATTTTTCCATAGTTTTGGCCATTCATTTTGTAAACATTCCGGTTTAGCCCTTAAAACTTTGTAATTTGGCTCCGCAGTTCGAATTTAATGCAATTTGGTCCCCTTCCTTTAATTGTTTAGTGTAAATCAATTGTTTAAATTATTGTATGATGCATGGTTTTAACCAAAGCATATAGTGTAATTGTGTAGATAATTAAATCAATTAGTCAATTAATTCTTAGAGCTTTAATATTAGGTTTCTTAATTAATTTAGATAATTAAAATAGCGAGATAATTTTAGAAAATAAATGATAGTTAAATGGAAACTTTAATGTTCTAAGTTGATTAGTGTCTCATTGTAACGCAATATTAATAAAAGGGGACATTTTAGTAGAACATTTAATATTTCATTTGAACTTAGAAAATGTGATCACCTAGTTAATTAAATTAAAATTAAATTAGGATTAAATAAGTAGAGTTATCTAATAATTAGGAATATTATTAGTTTAGGGTATAATATGAATAGTGCCCAAACATTTGGGTGTTGTCATATAAATCCCTAAATTTGATAGTATTCATAGATTATTTAATTAATGTAATCAATTGAAGCCCTAATTAGGTTTTGGACTTAAAATTGACAAGAAAATAAATGGACATGCATTAAACCCTTTGTGTTCGGATACATTTTTTAATATAAATTGAAGTATCCTAAAGTAACTGGATGTTTCAAAACTAATATTCGTTTAAGGATGTATTTCCTTACAAAGGGATACTTCCATTCGGAATAAAAATTCATTTAGCAATTAAGGATTGAATTAAATTCAAATTAATGTTCAAATGCCAAAATACCATGTGGAATTAATAAGGTACCGATAAGGGGCGTTTGTGGGAGTGCTAATCCTTCCCCACACATATTCGACTCCCAAACCCTAATTTTAAATAAATAAATCTCTGGTTGTTTTTTATGGTGTCCGATGGTGGAGACTCCAAAATATTTTCAAGATCAAATAAAATGGGTAATTTTCATGATTAATTAATAAAATTGATTTAATATAAAAATCCCTATTTTCCAAGATTAAATGGAAAAAATCAATTTTATGGTTAATTAAGTTAAAAACCTGATTTAGCATGAAAAACCCTAATTGTCAAGGCTAAATGAGTTAAAATGGAAAAAAAACCCTAAAGAGATAAATCGTCAGGCTATTTTTCTTTCACACTCGGTTTTAAAATGGTTGCGACAATCCTAACACTTTCTCTTGTTTAAACCTAGCTCAAGAGTTGGAGAAGGAAGAACCACCATCTCCATATAAATCTAGGAATAAAGGAGTTTTCATATGAAATCCATAAGAGCTTCAGAAAACAAGGTGAATGTAGTCGGAGTCTCGGGAATAGGCTAAGTGCTTTTCCCGAATTTATCGATATTGGTTTTTACATAGCTAACATTGTGTCTAAGGATATCACATCGAATCTCATAGGAGACTATATTGGTAAGCATTGGTAAGTTGTTGCACCGAATTATTGTTTGTAGAAACATTGCTACTGTCATCGATCTCATTGAAACATTGGAATATGGAAACATTAAGCATCGAACATTGATATTGTTATTACCATTGAATATTGTTAGGATATTTTTTTGATATAATAATTTAAAAAATATTTTGGACTTGCTTGAATATTTTGAAAACTTATTTAAAGTTCAAACAACTTGAAAATTTGTTTGATGAGTTTTATAAGGCTTTGGAAATATTTAAAACATTTTTAAAGTAGTGAAAACCAAGTTTTCAGCTTAACCGTACCAATACGGTGTACCCGTATCGATACACTTAAGGGTTTCAGCTATAGTATTTTTCCAAAATCGAAAATTGTACCGATACGAGTAAAGGCGTATCGGTCTCTATTTTCCAAACCCCAACGGCTATTTGAAAAATAGTCCAACGGTTATTTCTATGACAAGGTGTACCGATACGCTCCTTAAGGCGTACTGATACGAGAAGCCTAAAGCGCACACAACGGCTATAACGGCTAGTAGACGTACCGATATGGGTAACCTGCGTATCGATACAGTATGCACTAGAACTGCAATTTCAGCATGGAAATTAGTCCCCGGCAACTCTATTTGATCCCCAACGGTCTCCAACAGCCACAAGCTCATTCCTAACTATATTATGAAGGCTGGAACACTTGAAGATAGTAAGAGAGCACATCCAAGCAACATGATCAAGAGAAATTAGCTTTAAGTCTTATTCTTTCATTTCTCTTGTATATAGTGTTTGAGAGAGTGCTTAATTGTAAATCCTTTGTGCTCTTATGAGCTTAAATTCTTGTAAACACCCACATAGTGAGGTACTTAGTTTACCGAACAAATTCTATGTAAAAGGAGAGGTTCTAGTTTAGCCTTAGACAAAAACTAAAGTGGTTCTATCTTAGCCGTTAAAAGATAGGGTTGTAAAGGTTTCCTTCTAATCCTTGAAAATGGGATGAATTCATAGTGAATTGGAAATCCTTAATGGTGTGCTAAGGTAGTGGATGTAGACTTAGGTTTTAGAAAGCCGAACCACTCTAAAATCATCGTGCAATTTGTCCATTATTTTTATCGGTTTTAGCCAATTCATCAAAGAAGTATTTCAACCCTCTTAACACAAGATGGGAAAGGAGCAACAAGGTTTATCAAATATCGACATTGATATTGTTATCGCTATTATCATTGAACATTGCTATTGATATTTTTATTACCATTGTTATTGCCAGTGTTATGGAACCTTGAATTCGAAAAGACATTGGATACAATTGGCATGCCATAGAATTCATGAGCTCATTGGTATTGGTGGACTACAGTCCTTGGCTACGACCTTTATTATGGCGAGGCATAGGGATGTTTGTGATATTGGTCAATTGGCGAGGTAGAGGGACTAGACCATTCATTGATTTGGCGAGGCGTAGGAATTCGTGTATCCACTATCTTGATTTGATCCAAGGAACATTGTTGAAATATGATAATATTTTTATTGAACATCATTCATAGTATTGTTAGTGATAAATCATGAGTTGGAATGCATTTCATTGTTATTGTTATTGTTCATGACTACCTTACTAGGCAAAGTATACCTAATGCATTTCATCTCATCCATTTCAGGTCAAGAAAGTCATCGTTGCAAGATCAAGGATCATTGGAAGTTTGGCAAGTCATTACAAGCTTAAAGTAATGTATATTATCCCTACAAACTCCTAGTATGGTGGCAAAGTAGTTAGACTAATCATTTTTATCTCTTTTGTTGTGTATATGTTCCTTATGGTATGTATAAGTCTTAAAGGCCTAAAATGATGTTTTGAAATTGGCTAAAAGTGGTGTTATATGCATATTTGGCCTAAAAGGGTAAAAACCTAGTAAATGGATTCATATGGCTGTGAAATTTGGTATGTTAGTAAAATATGGCATTATGAACTTGTATGTAAAATTTCATAGGATTTAGACATTTTATGATAGGTCAAAATGGATAAATAAACATACCAAATATGTTATTACAGACCTTGTCATACCGATATGGGTAGTGGCGTACTGGTACGGTTATGCATATTTAGACCAGGTCAACACCAGTCAACAAGGCGTATCGATACTACTTTGGGAGTATCGGTACGACTTTTCAACACCGCAATTTGATTTGTAAAAAGGTATCGGTACGGCTTCAAGGCGTATCGACACTTGTCCAACCGTACCGATACAGCTAAGGTTGTACCAATACGGGTTGTGGTCACTGAAATTTGAAAATTCGTAAAACATGCATGGCGTACCGATAAGGCCTCTCGAGTATCGGTATCAATTCAGGTAATTCAATTAAAAGCTTTTGTAAAAATTCTTAAAAGTTTAATATTGGTCACCTATTAATGATGGGTTTAATTGAAGGGGTAAATGATTTCTGATTAGCTTGAAAATTTTGCATGTACACTGATTTTAGTTTGAATTTCATTATAGTAAAGTTAATTTCAATAAATGACCCCTAATTTATTAAGTTTACGGATTAGCCCCTAAAACTTGTAAGGGTTTAAAATTAGTCATAAATTCGAGATTATTAACCTGTAACGAATCACCACTCTATTGTATAGACTTAGTATTGTATGGGAACACCATAATAAACAATGTATTGACTTTTATCTCACTAAACCTTTGAACGAGGATTAAAATATTATATCGATCATCGTATTGAACTCTGGTAACATAGTCTGACCCAGTTCTCGACCAGGCCGAAAAGGGGTGTTATATTATGACTTTTGATACACTCTCTTGAACAATATTAAACTTTAATAGTAAATCAAAAGATATATATATATATATATATATATATATACATATACGTATGTATGAAAGTTTATAGAACTTATTCCACTCAACTTTTTCTAGATTTTATATTGATAGATTATTAATATATTAAATAATGCTAAGAAATAAATATACATATTATTAACACAATAAATATACATAGACGGATATATTTTTTCGTATTATGTCTAATATTGTTAAATAATTTTATGTTACCATCATCAAGTAATGTTGTGAAATCAAATGAGGTAATGTGATGTTTTTTGACAAATCCTATATCTTGTCTTAATCTTACTTAGAGGGGAGGGGAAATGGACTTTAAAAGAATGAAGGGGTGCTCCTAATGGATCTAGAACTCATGACCTAACGAAATATGAGAGAACAAAGATGAGCAACTTGACCAACCGTCCAAATATGCTTAGTCAGGTAATACAAATTTGAAATCTTACATAACCAGATAGTACTCGAACAAACACATACTTAATTGTTTAGAATATGCATGGATTTAAATTACCTTGAGTTGAATATAATCTTCACAAGAATCTCAAATGATTTGTAGAAAAAACTCAGAAACATCAAAGTTGACATTTAAACAGCTCTTAACTACAAAAATTTATTAGAATTAGATTATCTAATAATTTCTCATTAAAGTTGCTCGTATTTTTGTGAAAATAATGCACATATAAAAGTAAAACTTAAAAATGATTGGAAAGAAAGTTATGAATGAGAAAACGACCCACTAGTCATTATCCTACTTTGGAGACATTAATAAAAATATATTTCTTTATTTCGAAAAAAATAAATTTATACTATGTTCAAAAAAAGAAAAAAAGAAATGTATATTTCTTAAACACAAAGGAGAGGCGAAGTATGAACTGGTGTATATGCCATGAATGCCCCTTTAATTAATGAAAAAAAAGGAGAAATATTACATAGGAATTAAAAAAAAACATTATACGAATAAAATTAATCTATGATGCGAAACTCGTATAGGTTTATAGTTTTCTGTTAAAAGGTTCTTATTGTCAAGTTGTGGAAGTTCAAACTCCAATCTCAAGTGAAGCCCCATATATAAACAACTTTATGTTAATACTTTTATATAGTTAATGTAGAATTATATTAATTTCATACACTTTTATAATTTCATATAATATCAATGTTTAATGTTTAATTCTACAATATAATATACTTAGCTTGCATGTTGAGTTAGGGTTTGCTCTGCACAACCTATTTCTCTCTAATAGAAAATCACAGTTTTTATTTTCATCTTTATTTAATCGTTGGCGACAATGACTTTGATGTTGGTTGTCGACCGCCGATTTTCTTTATGTTCATTTTGTTTTACTATGTTTCATCTTTATTTTTTCTTTGTTTTTTAGTTTTTAATATTATTGAGTTTGCTTTTATGGCACGCTTTTTTATCTTTGCGGCGCGTCTATATCTGTCTTTTGGCATATTTTTCTCCTTTCTCAGTCGCTTGGCCATTCTTTTTATTTTATGTTTTCTCAGGGTTAGATTTGATGTCGTTGCGACTGATCAAAATGACGCTAATTTGTTATCTTGTTAATATTCCTTATTTTGGACTCTCGGATTGAATTTGAATACACGATTTGTGTTCGTGGATAGTTTTCTCATGACGCTCGGCTCTGATTTGTGATTCTCGATGGTCTTCAGTGTCTTGATTTCTTTTTTGTGGTTTGTTTGTCGAAACAGTCAGATTTGTTCGTATCTATATTTCGTTCAATTATGTTGGTTGAGGTTTTAACATTTTCCATGTACGGTCCTTGTATGATCTGAAGTGACTAGTTTCTTGTGTCAATGTTATAGGAAAATGTCCAAATTATGTTTTTTAGGGGTGAGTAAAACTCGACTTGAAAAAATTGAATTATTCGACTCGACTCGAGGCAAAAAAAACTGACTTATTTTGACTTGACTCGTAATTTCATAAACTCAACTCGACTCGAAAAGGTTTCAAATAAAGTTTGAGTTATGAAACTGAAATTCGAATAACTCGAAATTCTCGAAATTTTTAGTAATTAGTTGATTGGTTTTCATATCTGAGTTGAGACTGTCAATTCTGCATAATATATTATGTATATCACATGTAAAAATATGCATAAAGAAATATATGTATATCGTATATGCATATAGAAATATACATGTGCACCACTACGTATATACATATATATATATATAGGTTAGGATCCACTTACACTGTGTAAAACTCAATTACTTTTACACATTTTTTGGACCGTTGGATGAGGGTAATAAATGGCTCACATTATTTCCTTATCTTTTTTTCAAGTGATAATCTTTACATTTTCTACTGTTAATCTCATCCATCCATTTCACTCATCCAGTGGCCATGGATTAGTGTAAAACTAAATGAGTTTTACACCATGTAACTGGATCTCATCCTATATATATACAGTTAAATTTGTACATAAACTCAAAAACTCGACTCGATTCGAAAAAATTTCAAATAAAGTTTGAATCGTAAAATAGGACTTGTAAACTCGAATAACTTGAAATTTTTTAACTTGACTCAACTCAATCGAACGCCCAGCCCTAATGTGTTTAACTTACATGATAATTGTACTCTTATTATAATTTTAAATATTTTCTCTTTTTAATAAAACTAGCTGCTTCTATTAGAAAAAACTTGCATGTTAGGCTTAAAATTAACGCAACGTGTATCTATCATATATATGGATAATATTAAGGGAAAACTACATATTTAATACCTCAACTATGCATGCGTTATTGTTTCGGTACCCCAACTATTATTTTTGGCAGAATGGTACCTAACTTTACGTTTTTGTTCTGTTTTGGTACCTGACCGTTAAAAACTAACGGAAATGATGACGTGGCTTGGTATAATCACAGTTTTAGTCCAAAACACCTATACATATTATCAATTTAGTCCAAAATTCATCAATTTAAAACATCATCTTAATTTTGGTGTAAAACATCATATTAATTTTGATTGAATTTTGTCTCATCATCTTAATTTTGATTGAATTTTGTCTCATCATTTCCTACCCACTTGTATTATTGACGGTATCCCGATCGTGGAGTTTGGGTCCTCCAATGGACCCTGCATTAACCTCCTATTGATTCGCAAATTATAAAATTTTTATTGTCCCTAGCATGTTTTAAACTCCAAAACCCAAAATAGTGTTTGACTATAAGAAGAAGAAGAAAAATGAGGAATTAACAATTTTAATCCTAAAATTAAAATAATGTTTAGTTTAATAGAATTTTAGACTAAGTTGACAAATTGTATAAGTTTTTAGACTAAAACTGTTATTAACCCAAGCCACGTAACCAATTTCGTTAATTTTTAACAGTAGAGGTACCAAAACAGAACAAAAACATAATGTTAAGTACCATTTTGCTAAAAATGATAGTTAGGTACCAAAATAGTAATAGAGGCATACTTAGGGTGTTGAATGTGTAGTTTTCCCTAATAATAATTTAGCTGAATAGAAATAGGGTAAAATACCTCATTGGTACATGAACTATACCTAATTCATCAGTTGAGTGCATTTACTTTTTCCGTTCCTACTTTTATACATGAATTTTTATTTCGTCAGTGGTTTTACACTTTTAAATCACGGAGGATGATGTGGCCTACTCGGACCACTCATCATTTGACACGTGTCACTTAAAAAATCATTCTTTTATTCCATGTGTAATATTATCCCTTGAAAATTCTTAAACACCCTTTCCCTATTATTACCGTTTAACTCACCTTTCAATATGTTAAAATTCAATCTAAAAAAAACTAGGCCTTGTTTCACGATAGAAATTGGGGATTTCAAACGAGTTGAGTTCATTTTCTCAAAAAATGGGTTTAGGGTTTTTTGATTTTGAGTGGTTTAGTGATTCGTGTTTAGGTTTAGGGTTTTGTGTAATCGCTTTTGGGTTTGGCTGAGTTAAATCGTATTTGAGTTTTCAAAAATTAGTTGTTTCGATTTATTTGGTATATGTTTCTGAACTAGGGTTTATCTTTTTCATTTCTTTCAAGAAGAAGATGATAACTATTTGTTTTTTTTTTTGCTTTTAGATATTCAAACCTGTTAGAAATTTGGACAAGTACTGGCTGAATACTCTGAAAGATTTCTTTCAACAGGGTAAGTCCTACTCACTCATTTTTCTACCGTGATGGGCTATTTCTTTATTGATTTTTTTATATAAATAAAAATTAGTGTTCTCTAATTAAGCATGTGTGTGTCTAATACATGTATATTTGTATGTGTTTTGTTATCAAAGAACTTTACTGTAACATTACTATGATGGAGAAAGCAACAATAGTATTGTACATGGGGTAATTTTGTTAAGATCCAAAATTACAATGTGTAGGTGGAGATGAGGCTGAACGGAGAATTGATCCAGATTTGTGTATCTAGGTTCAAAAAATTGTTCCCTCATCCACTGAACCATCAAGATCTGCACTAGTTGCATGTCCTAAGGTAATACGAAATATGAAACAATGTTATATATTTGGATTGTTCACAAGTAAATATATTTTTGTAACAAAATCTGTATACAATTGCAGGAAAGTGAAAGGGGAAGTGTTCGAGTTTGTAATCGTTCACCAGCAAATACACCCACATCTGTTGCAAAAACTAACAAGCCCCCTACTCCTAAGATTAATGTGCAAACTAAGAAAACAAAGCATAGTCAAGATGTACCTACACAAAGATCTGCACCAGTTGCATGTTAGACCCTAAATGTACAGGAACTCTTTAACTTTTTTGGACTGAACCTCTTATTCTGAAAAGAAAAACTGATGGTCATACCAAAGAAAGGGTACATAAAAAGAAACAATCCTGGAAGTGAGGAGTGCTTGTCAAAACATATGAGACTGGTGGTCATATTTTTTTATCATGTTTTGTCATCTAATGACATTTGAAGATTGATTTAGGGCATGAGACCAAGTTATTTTGTTATGTTATTATTGTTTCTATGTTAATTTCAAAATATAACGATTTCTATGATGTATAAACTTAACTTATATTTTGTTATTACATTGTTGATGCAAATGTTTTTATAGGGTTATTTCAACTTCATCATCCCTTTAAATTATAACAGTTTCTAGGGTGTAAATGCATTAAACATATTGGAAATCCAGTGTTTTTAAACATAACAACAAATTATGACTAACTTGCACTGGTGTAAGTTCTACTGAACTACAACTAACTAACTATGGCTAACTTACACTTGTATAAGTTTTACTGAACTACAACTATTTAACTCCAATTGCAATTAACTATTTTATCCCAATTACAATTATCCCAATGTAAATTTGCAACTTCAAAATTACATTAACCATTTAAATTCATCATAATAATTCATACATCCATTATAACCGTTTTAGTTCATCCTAAAAACATATTTTTGAATACATTCTGCAAATCTTTCTTTCAATTACAATTTCTCTAAGCATTACTCATAGAGTAAATTACAACAACAAACAAAAAATCCAATCTTGGACAAGAAAGTTTCAAATTTTGCACTCCTCAATTTTTTTCCAACTTTAATCCTTTTGAAGAATTTATGTCCCCTCAAAACCACAACAGTTTTTTTCTTGCATTTCGTCTATACTTCAAAAATTTTCAGTTCTCGATTCTCCCTCAAAACACGATATTTTCATTAGTAATATCAAGAAGTAAATTCTTTTCATGTTGATCTCCATCTTTGTCATCAACCCAACGAAAAAAGTTTACACCCATCTTTCTGCGTAAACATCAAACAGATTTTTGTCTAAAAATATTTTGCAAAAATATAACAAAATAATAAACAAAATCATTTACCTCAAACCACCTTGGGCAATCAAAAAATATGTTCTTCCGTTAACTCCTTCTTTGAAGTTCGAATTTCAGCCCTATGTTCGCAATCGCAGCAGATTTCACCTTTAGAGTGACATCCTTTTGAGTTTGAAGAATACGAGGACATGATTTTCTCTACGAAATCAAATGAAACCCTAAGTTAGCCTTAAATCCAGATGTTATTCGCCCTAAACTCCCACTGTTGTTCGAGAAAAACCCCTATGTTCTTCGCCCTAAACTTCTGATGTTCTATGTTAAATTCTTAGAAAAGATTAGGATTAATCTCAGATGTTATCAATTTCTTAAGGATTCAAATAAGGGAACGATAATAATAAGGAAAGGGTGTTTAAGACTTTTTAAGGGATAATATTATACGTGGAATAAAAGAAGGGTAGATTTTTTATATATAAAAAGTGACACGTGTCAAAAGATTAGTGGTAAAAACAGGAAAAATAAATGTATTAACCCGATGAATTGAGTATAGTTCTATCAATAGGGTATTTTACCCATATAAATATACCAAAAACCACTACACAAATTCCTCGAAATTACTTTTCCGTATTCTAATTTTATTTGGATTCCGTATCTTAATATTTTCAATATTTTTTCAACAAAATAATATATATTATTCTTTCTCCTTTTAATTTTCAGTCGTCCGTCCCTGTCCTTGACTCTGCCTGCCTTTGGCCGATCCATTACATTCTCCATTTATTCATCATCTCTCCTTCAATTTTCAACCATCTTTCTTTTTAACCCCGTTTGCTCCTTGGTAATGGGTTTTCTTTAATCTCTGCATAGAAGTTCCTCATAAGTAAATGTTCTGCATTGACCCATGTTGGAAATAGAAGTTTGATTCTTTTCCTTCAGTTTTTCCCCTAGTTTCTGATTCAATGTTAAACAATGAGTTTGCAGCTTCAAGGAACTCCAGGATGGTCAATGAACTAGAAAGAACAAGGTTAGATTAGCCCACCAACCTAATGACAATCAAATACTGCCTTTTCTGCCGGATGAACCGAATGGAAGCGAGCAGCCGGAACGCCGGTTACAGTGAGACACTGCTGGAGAGGTCTCCTTCAGATTTCATGATTTTTCACCTCCGAACAACTGGGTATGATTTTTCATCTCCTGCTTCACTGTGTATATAACACAAACTTTTGCCAGTAGAGGAGGTCGTTGTTCGGATCCAATTACCGAATGTTTGGCGGCTTGGTCTTGAAAATACATAATAAACACGTAGATACCTTTAGTTCATAGTTCAGACAGCATAGTTAGAAATTTATAGATGGTTTCTCTCTCTATATATAGAGTTTGGTTTGTATATCATACAGGAGCTTTGGTGAATTCAGTGGCTCTTTTTGTATGTTTTGCTATTTTGAAGTGCATTTTTTGGCCAAAAATTTAATTATCATCTGCTTCGAAACAATAATTACTAAATTCTTTCTTTCGGGAAATTAGAATGAATATTTATATTCTATTAAAAATGAAAGTTTATATTATTTTTTTCAAATAAATCGTAATTTCAGGGTTACAATTTAATTATTTCAACAAGTTATAGAAAATAATGAATAAATTAGGTCATTACATGAAAAAAAATGGATAGTATGATTAAGTAACACATGAAATGACACAAACATATATTTCTTTAATTCAATATCATGAGATGAATAAGAGAAATAGACAACGTAAATAAGAGAGAACACAATAATCACGAAAAAAATGTAAACGCAATATATGTATATAGAAATTAAAATTTACATAAAACACAAGAATTGATCCAGAGATGTTATGGTAGTTGTTTCTCCTGGAAATTTTTTGTTGCGGATAAATGTTACTTTATTATCTAAAGAACCTCCAAACTAAACCGTTTGTACAAACACAAAAATTTCTATCTACACTCGATCAAAAAGCCTCCATTCAGTAACTAAAAAGGAGCTAGCAGTCTTATACTCTGAATTCCCTAATAAACGAAGTCTAATATCATGCTTAATCTTTGGAAAAATTATCTATCCTCCTTGGTTGCTTCCTGTGTTGCCTCCGATTCCTTTCTTGCCACACATAGTAGTTCAAACCACACTATACTAGTCTCATACCAGTAGGCAGTAGGGTCTTGCCTCTGCCATGTTGCTGCACCCAGCACATCATCTTCGACCATCAGCAAGCCTACAAGCTTGCAAAACCAGGTCTCATACCTGGCTTGTAAAGATGCATTCCCGAAACAAATGATTCCTATTTTTAATCCATTCCCACAAAAGCATGCATCCTGAATCGATGGAGCATCTCAAGACAACATTACGCTTTTCGTTGGTAACCTATCCTGAACAATCAACCAAGATATGAAAGCACAACGAGGAATGGATAGGCCTCCCCAAACAACCTTAAACCATGCCACTCTCTCATGCTTTGTGTCGAAACTGTTCCCATACTTTTTCGGCACAAAAATTTTCTTGTGCAACATCCACTTGAGCCATAACCTCTCTCAACCTCAAAATTTTCTTCCAAGCCCAACTATAATTTTATTTACTGTAATCTGCCACAAAAAATCCCTTTTTAGTAAATATGCCTCAACTCAAGTTATCTAAAGGGACCTTGAACCAGCAATGAGCAACCATAGGCATTTGAGCGTGTAAGCCTTATTCTATGTTGCTACATCCTTCAAACCAAGACCCCCTCACATTTGGAAAAGCAGACCTATCTCAATTCGCAACGACTCGAGCCCCCCTCGCTAAATCCTCGACCCTCTTCCATTTCCCTTGAAAATTTTAATTTAATACAATTTATGTATTTTTTTATATTTTTATTGATTATTTAAATTTACATTTCTTAAAATTTTACTATAATTTTGCACACTTAATCTTTTAATATAATTCTATACCAGCGCATACTCCTAACGAAAATTTTATACTCGTCCCTAATAAAATGAGATATTGATATGTAAAGTTATAAGTAAATATATAATACTATAATAACAAAATATAAATTTGAATATAAACAATAAATAACATAACACAACAAGATAGGATGGGCACGAGTTAGGCTGGATAGGGTTTTAAGCCCATCCGAACTGGACCGGAAAATAAATATGCTAAATTCGAATCCAGCCCAAACATATTTTTTTTAAAAATTGACCGACCCGACTCGAAAATAAATACACTCAACTTGACCTCGACCTATAGAAAAAATTAATTTTAAGGACCTAATTGTAAAAAATAATTTTAGGAGACTTACTCATAAAATTAGAATTTTAATGACTAAATTGTAAATAAAAATTCAATTTTAAAGACTTAATTATAATATATATAGAGATATTATTATAAATATTTTTTACCCTAAACTGAACTCGACCCAACCCAAACTTAATTTTTTCATTAAAAAATCCGACCAGACATGGTCAAAATAAAATGCCCATCCCTAACAAGAACACTGACAATATGACAAAATAGAAACCAATTAAGTATTAGTTTCCTAATAACTTAAAAATAAAAAAAATCTTAAAAAGGAGATAAAAGTATAACGGGGGCTCGTGTACATAATCCATACGACATTCATAAACACGTCTTATTGGCCATCCGCACTGCACACGGATCGCAAACTCTTACAATTATTTGAAACCGTCGATTATGGTTGTAATAATATAATCGGACTGTCCATATTTAGCAATCCAAAAATTTTGAAGTTCCCGCGTGCGCGATCCCTCTCTCAAAATTTCTTTTTATAAGCAACTCCCAAACCCATACCCATACGCACTACTCGTTGTCAGTTGAATCATCAGTTTAAATTCAACTTCCTCTTCAAAAGCCCCCTTCGTTCTCTGTTTCTTTAAAGCCGGATTAATCAATGGCGCGTACCAAGCAAACAGCCAGGAAATCAACGGGAGGCAAGGCGCCGCGTAAGCAGCTGGCGACGAAAGCCGCTAGGAAGTCTGCTCCAGCCACCGGAGGAGTGAAAAAGCCTCACCGATTCAGGCCTGGAACTGTTGCGTTGAGAGAAATCAGGAAGTACCAGAAGAGCACGGAGCTGTTGATCCGGAAGCTTCCATTCCAAAGGCTGGTGAGGGAAATCGCTCAAGATTTCAAGACGGATCTGAGGTTCCAAAGCAGCGCCGTCGCCGCTCTCCAAGAGGCCGCTGAAGCTTATCTTGTTGGGCTCTTTGAAGACACCAATCTCTGCGCTATTCACGCGAAAAGGGTTACCATTATGCCTAAGGATATTCAGCTTGCTAGGAGGATCAGGGGAGAGAGAGCTTAATCCTGCATTAGTCCTCTTTTTAATATATTTTTCTGTTAAATATCCAATTTCAGCGTTTAGCTGAAAAATTGAATTAATGATGAAATCTGTATTTGGGAAATCTAGTCAGGCTGATCCGTTGGTTTCTAATCGTTGATTGCCTTTGTTTTGTTTTGTTTCTTTTTCTGATTTTGGGATTTAGCTTATCAAATCTGCGCATGAGAACAATTCTGGATTCATTTTGATTGAGTTCTGGAAAAAAATTAATCATCTTTATGCTTTCGATTTTCTCATCGTTTGATTTTGTTCAAATTAGTGTTTTATTTTGTAATTAATTTTTATCTCAATACCATTGTGTATGATGGTAAACTATGAATTGAAAGTTTAAATTGTAAAAGGAGGATTTAGTTTTGAGAAGAGAAATTATTATTATTATTATTTGATTAAATAGTGGCATTACATTTTATATTGAGATTTGAATAGTATAAGATGAGTCATTATACATATTATTAGTTGTTAATTAGCGAATCTCGAGATGTAAAATTATTTATAGGCATTTTATAGTGGTTTAATAGTATATGATTTAAATTTAATTAAAAATAAAATTAAAATGGAGTTTTTTTTAAAGGAAGTGGGCTTCGATAAAACACTCTCTAAACTTATTAGAGAGAAAAGAGTATCCAAAGATATATATTATATTAATATAATTTCAAAATATTTTTACAAATTACAATTACCGGAATCTTCGCATAAACCATCAAAAACAATAACAGATTGCTACACCACAATGTAGGCCCCTATGATTCACACCAAACTAGGGTGTAAACGAGCCGAGTTGAGTTCAAGTAGTGCTAAGCTCGACTTAACTTATTAAGATTTCGAATCGAATTCGAGTAATTTTTAACGAGCTTGAAAAATTTGAACTCGACTTAGCTTATTAAGAATTTAAGTCGAGTTCGAGCTTGATTCAAGCCTAATCAAGTCAAGTGTTGACCATGTTGAACTCGAGTAGTTCACGATATGTCACGTCTCATTTAAAGCTTTATTAGGAAAAAAAAACTTTGATACACGAGTTGCGCAAACTTGTTATTTTTAGGGTTTATGAGTTAGTTTAGGGTTTAAAGGTTTAGGTAGTTGGGTTTAAAATTTAGGATTTAGATTTTTAGGGTTTAGGGCTTATATTTTAGGTTTAGGAATTTAGATTTTAATTTTTTTTTAAAAAATTAGTATATTATATTTTCGAGTAGCTCGCGAGCTTTTCGAGTTGGGTATCAAGTAGCTCGACTTGGCTCATTAAGAACTCGAGCCGAGTTTGAGCTTGAGTCTTAACGAGTCGAGCTTTAACCAAATTTTGACCGAGTCAAACTCAAGTAACTCGCGACCTATCTCGTCTTATTTACAGCCCTACACCAAACTAACCAAAATAAGCACATATTACTCGTTAACCCACACTAAGGCTCCGTTCGTTAGTGTTTTTTTAAGTGTTTTTCATTGGATTAGTGCGTTTGCATTAAAACATTTTACCGAACAATCAACTTTTGGCTAAAGTAAAAGCTGTCCAACCCAGCTTAATGGCCAAACGCAGAAGCTAGGTTTTTGTAGCTTTTTGGCTTTTAAAAGTTAGCTTTTTTAAGTAAATTACTTTTTTACCCTTAATTTCTTTTATATCAATCTCATCATTTTTGTTATCTTTCTAGTTTTAATACCCTCAATAATTTTAATATATGAATACAACACTAATATATTAAAATATTATTAATGTACTCAAATAAATATTTTTTTGGTTTAATCACCGATATCCAACTCATTAGATGAATAATTCGAATAGAGTATTGTAGATACTCATTATGGAGCGACCCTTTCAACCCAATCTACTTCATTTAAAACGCTAAGATTCAAACTTCTGACTTTGCTTACGAGAACTAATGTCTCATCTCATTACATCAAATGGTTGTTGGTAATATTCACAAATAATATTAAAATATTAATAATAAATATGAAATATATTCGAACATCTGACCTTACGTTCATTTATTTTTACTTTACACTATCATGCCTAAAATATACATTTTATCCATTCAAAAACACTTTTTAACAGCAATGTCAAACACTGAAATTTTACAACTAACTTTTCAAAATCACTTTTAACAACACTTATAAAAGTACTTTTCAAAAAGAATGTGAAACCGCCCCTAAGTCATTTAGACTGTTGACTCCATTTTTAGCTAGCATGTCCGCATCACAGTAGCGTTCTCTGTGAGCAAAATCCAATTTGCATCGCATTTTAGCAATGATAGTTTTGTGCATATTTTGGGGGTTAAATTTCAAGAAAATTGAGTAATTGAATAGATAAGAAAATTAGGGTTAAATTCTAATTATTTGGATTTTTTGTTAGTAAATTTTGAGCTTAACTTAAACTCAAAAATTAATTTATTATTTTAAATTGACTAGAATAATTTAAAATTTATAAAACATTAATTTTTTTTTCAATTTAGTTTTGCTTATTTCTATGAACTAAAATAATTTCAAGAATGAAATTGAGAGATTTTGTTAAGTTCGGGGACTAAAGTCTAAAAGTCCTTTTTTATATAAAAAGGGCTTAATAGGTAAATAACTTCCAAACTATGCTTTTTTTTCTAGTTTGGTGTTCAAATTATTTTTCGGGCCAAATAGGTGCCTAATATTTTATTTCGTGACCTATTTAAGGTTCTCCGTTAATTTTTATCGTTAAATGCCACGTGTTACCTCCTGAAAAACACAAAATTATATTATAAATAAATAAATTTAATAAAAAATAAAAATATATCCTAAAATTTTTAAATATTCATAAAATAGTTCTCAAATTCTTTCACCCTCGCCGGCGGCGGCCGCGTTGCCGAGACAGAATGAAGCGCCTTCCTCTTGCCAAACAACCCACACGTCGTTCGTCGTTCCTCTGGCCGCCGTTCGTTGCGAATCGTTCGAAAGAATCATTCGATAATTTTGTCGATTCGCACGGTGTCGGTCGATTTTCGACAATAAAGTGATAGAAAAAATAGTCGTAATGGTCCGACGACCAATGTGGTGGGCGACATCGTGACAATCAGCCTAAATTAGAATTTAAGTTTTAAGGTTTAGGAATTTTGGAATTTGGAGGTTGTTTTGTAAAATTTGGAAATTTCAAGAATTTTTTAAAAATAATTAATTTTATTTATTTTTAATATAATTTTAATTTTTTTTGGATGTGACACGTGTCATTTGAAGGTAAAAATTAATAGAAAATTTTAAATGGATTACACGAAATAAAATTTTAAACATCTATTTGGCCCGCAAATAATTTGGGCACTTAATTAAAAAAATATAATTTAAACATTGATGGTTAAGCCTATAAAAAACCTTATTTTTTCTTTTAAGCGGTAAACCCTAATGGCGGGAAAAACGAAAAAGGAACATAGCTTAACAAAAAGAATAATAAACTCTAAAGTGCAAATCTCCACGGTTGCTCACAATTAATTCATCTCTCTGGTAAATGATGGACAAATACTTGGTTCCTTCCAAACCCACTTCTGAAAACCCTAAACCCAAGCCAAGGTAATGAACTCTTTCTTATTTTTCTGTCAATCTCTTTTTCCATTGCTCTGAAGTTTTAATAACGGTTGAATTTCTAATTGTTCTTTCCAATCCAAAGGCCGCGTCCATGGCGAAGAAGCGAGCTCGAGTTGAACGGAAAATTCGACCCCAAATATCGCCATAGCCTCTCTCCTCTCCTCATGCACTCTTATTCCGAGGTATTTCAAATATTCTTTTAACTTTTTCAAGCTTTTTTTTATGGTAGGTTTGGTCAATTGCTGATCTTTGCTTTATGGCGACTTAGATTGCCGCGTTTCCTCATTTTTATCACACTGATGGAAACCCATGCCAGACCCATGTATGCATCAAATTGCTTTGTTTGATATATATACTCTGTTTAATTTTGCTGGATTATGACTTCTAAACATCTGTTTGTAGATGAATCGGGTTAACAATGCTGTGAATTTGGGTCATCAGCTTCCGTTCAGAATGTTTGCGCTTCTTACCTCTTCTTTTTTCTCCCCTGTTTTTTTCTGTAATGAAGATATATGTATATTTATGCTTTTTATGGTTGGTATCACATGTTTATTTTATTTTCATTTTAAATCAATTTTTTTTTGCTTTTCATATTTTACCTTGGAAGATGCTTTATACTAATTTTTCAAAAAGTGAAATGCATAAATGTTATTATGATAAGGATCTTTATTTACAATCATAATTTCGTGTAGAATCATTAATGGAATATGCATCTGATAGACACATGTAGCAACTAAGAAAAAAATTATCCGGGAAAAGAAATCAGAAATAATGATACCAATGAATTAGTTCTCAAGCTTTCTTTTTTCTTATGATGTTGATAAAGTTTTGTTGTTACCCACTGTTAGTAAAAGGCAATGATTGGCTTGTACAACAAAACAAAAATCAGTTTCGAGCAAATAAAGGCATAAATGATATATTTTAGATATGTAGAATCTCATTTTTTAAGCGAATAAATTTTTAGATGTATGGCCTTATAGCATAGTATTTCAAGTCCCGATGTTTACTTGAACCGAGTTTTAAAGTTCTGTTTTCTCTCTTTATCTGGAGGTATTTGCTAGATAATTCAATTGAACTCTTAATTTCTTTAATGGTATTTATTTTCGTTCAGAATGAAGAATCGTTGATAATTTGATTTGGCCTTTCTTTACTAGGTGTAATTTCTTCTACAATTACTAGTTATTACAAGTCATACTCTTGAGAATTCAATTCATCTAATCAGTTAATCATCCTTTTGTTTTAACATTCAACTCTGCAATTTCAAGACCTGAGAATTGTTTTATTCATGCTCCTTGTTTCATTTCAAAAGATAGCTTATTATGATTCTTTTTCAGGCAAGGAATATCTGCAGTTGAGTTTGACAACAAGGTGAAGCCTCGCAATACTAATATTAAAATTATAGCTTGCTGTGCCTTTTGATCATTGATTTGCTCTGCTAGTTTTGTTTCTTGATGGTTTTTGGTTTATTCATATTTCTTGTAAAGCTCGTATATGAAGAATGACATATACATGCATATATATGTATATATTCATGCTTAAATTTTGGTTCAGAAACATGTTTAGAACTTATCAAGCCATATTTCAAGAAAACATTTGGAGTTTATTAGAACCCAGCATTTCAAGGTAATATTCAGCGACCATTTTCTTTTGGGCACATTTCACTTGAGTGACAGATAGGGAGTAGCTCTCTCCCATCACATGAATGCCACCCTCCCCTCTCCAAGGTTTGAACTTGTGATCTCCATTTTGAAAATTCAAGTTCTCATTATCGGGGTGTCCAACTGGGGACAAACAAAAGTGATCAAATTTTAACATGCTTACAAATAATGTCAATCTGTAAACTGCAGTTTAGATGCTTGGTGCATGTAGAATTGTGTTAGTTGTGGATTGCTGTGTCCATTGGTTCATGTGATATATGTGAGTAGTAACTACCTTTACTGATCAAGGCTTGTAACTTTTGTTTGTGGCTTTAGGAGTTTTGTGTTATTTTTGTGTGCCCTATTACCTCACTACGAAATAAGTAATTGAATTCAAGTTTTGTGTCCTATGTGGCACTTTTGCGACAAAGAGTTAATCAGATTAATGAGAGATGCTTGATCGTTCTTAATTTTATTTTCCTCTCCCCTTTTCCTTCTCACTGCATTTTATTGCTCATTTTGTCCTTCTTTCTCTTCTCTCCCCAACTTCCCTTGACATTTTAAGCAATAAATGTCTACAGGGAATATATTTGGTTTCTGTGACAAAATCGGGGTGCTTAACTGTTCATGACTTTGAGACTCTATATTGCCAGGGTACTGGCTCCTTGCCACGTAAGTTGATTAACTTGTTTTCCACTTCTCTTTCCTCAACTTCCACAAATGTCTAATCTACATTCTTTCGTGTACATTTGTCGAATTGAAAATTGAAATCATTAAAATGCTTTTGTCACAATGCCCCGACATTTTTGGTACGTGCTAGTTATTTATGTAGAAAATGTAAACAGAATTCCCGCATTTAAGCTGTTGTTTTGTGCATTACGGAGAAAGACATCTGGGAAAGATTTTTCATTCGGCATGCCTCTTTAAACATGGAGCCTGTACTCCTAGGTAGATGATGCTAACTGTTCAACATAATATCCAAAATCTTGGTTTGACGGGCACCTGTTTGCATATTACTGCATCATGGTACAGTTATGACAGAGTGGAGTTTAAGTACAACATTCTTAATCCGTAGTGTCCAGTAGTTGCTGATTTGGTAGTTATGTGCCATCCAGGGATTTGATTTAGGAGTCGATTTTCTATGATATTACTCTGCCACCTGTTTTACAGTCATTTCTCATTTCTGCTGGGCCTTCCACAGTGTTGCCCTATGCATATGTATTAAACTTGAACCAAGGATGATGATAAATTTGATGAACCTGAAGAGTTGCTTAATCCCTTCAAACTCCCTGTCTTGAATTTCAAGTAAAATGTATATTGTCTCAGCGCCCCACCCAAAATATAAATGTACACTTTTGAAGTGTATAAATATGTTATGCTCTTTTTCTGTTTGTGTGTATTTCCTTTTTTCAGTGATTTTCTATCTGGATTCATACTTATGTTCGCCTATGATAAATTCGTACATGTCCACCTTACTTGTATTTTCTGTTATTTCCTTGGAATAGCCTTACATGAAGATGAAAGTAAGCATTTAATGCACCTCAATTTGCTACGACAACTTGATGTTGTTCGGTGGAATGTTGCTAACCAATATGAGGTTCACTTATATACACACAAATGTTTATACAGTTAGATATTTGTATATTACTTTATTGTAATTTGCACTTGCCATATGCAAAAGGTAGCAGTCATCATAATGTTCTTGTTTACTTTGCTAGGTTGCGTGTACTTCTGTGAAAAGTAATGAAGTACTGATTTTTGATATTGGTTATGTCTCTTCAAAACCAGTTGAGGTAAGTTTCTCTTTTGGTTTTCTTGTCATATATGTTAAGTCTCTTTATTGGAGGTGATAATTACCAATCTTCTTTGTGGATCAACCAATTGTCTATTCATGCCTATATTATTGTTGATACTTAAATATAATAGTTGGGTTCTTTCCTTTCAGCTCAAGTTTTTGGGTTAATTGGGCATTCAATTTAACATGTCATCAGAGCTCTTGAGTTTGAACTTCGACAACCAATTCCATTTCTAATATATCTTTACTTAACATTGATATGGTTCGAAATAGTTATAGTATGCCCAATTAATAAATATATATATTTGTTTATGTGGAAATCTACTAGTATACTCACCATTTTTTTATAAAGACCAGCATGGGTATCCTTTAGGTGTGGATTTATGATCGTTTGATTTGCTAAACACCTTTTAAAAAGATTATGAGGACCATGGAGAGAGAGGGCCACTGTAGAATTGAATATTGCACTTTATAGTTGGTAACTGCTTCCAGTGCTGAATGCCATAAGCATACTATGACATGATTTTTGCAGAACCAAAATTTCTTCTACCCATTGCTATATAACCATTTCAAAATTTGTGGTAATTTTCTTATAAATAGATGTATTTTGTAGGGTAAAGAATTTTTTTAGTTGTTATTAGCTTTTGGGTGAGAGAAATTGAGAAAGCTATTGGTCTCAAAAGGAGTGGACATTGAGTGTTTGGCTTTGACAAGGAGGGTTGAACACTCAGCACCATTATTTGACATTTATTCATGGTAAGGAGAATGGCAGAGGAAGTTGTCCAGGATCTGTTGCTGTTTCCATTTGGTTGTGTCCTTATGGTACTTGAAGGGAATTGTGTGGAGCTGCATTTGAGATATTTGGAGTTTAAGCCTGATAAATGAAGGAGAATGGAATTAAATTTCAGCAATAGTTAGTGCGATTTCCTTTTTGAATCTTAGCTAGTTGATTAATAATCTCTTGCTTCCAAATTTCTCTCAGCTATGGGATCGCATTTCTGCGTTTTATTCACTCCTGGCACTTGCTTCAATGACCACTTTTGGTGTACTTATGCGAACTTTTTAATTTTTGAATGCATGTATTGGATCCAATATTTGATAAATAATATTCCATAGCTCATGTTTGATGATCTGCCCATGCCCTGTTTAGCTCCTTTTTTATCCTGTATTCCAATTTGTGAACAAGGGAGCTTCAAATAGGTTTTAATGTTTTCATAATCTCCATCTATCTGATAGGTTCCTTGATAAAATTATATAATCATTATTCTTGTCTTCATAACTTAACTATCAATGAATTCTTACAGTTTGCCTATATCTGACTATAACTTCATTTCAGTGTATCATGATGATTTTCTTCATTGTTAACCCAGGTGTTAAGAACAAGACGCACTCTTTCTGTTCTTGGTTCTGAAGTCAATAAGGGTCTACGTGACATAGCTTTTACAACAACTGATGATTCGAGGTTGGTCAGAGGCTGAGAAAAGTCCCTTACCCCCAAATGATAAAAATAAATAAATAAATAGCAGAAAACTAATGCAATTCTTCATGCTTATCTTTAAAAATCTGAGCTTGGTTTTTGAAGTCAGTTATATTATTTAGTTAAATTGACCCTCTCATATTTGAGAAACCACTTCTGATAGTGACCAGTGAAGTAAAAAAGGCATAAAAGCATCATAACCTTGCAAAACAAATTTTAGCGGCTTGATATTATTTATTTATTTTTCTTTCTTTCTGGTATAACAAACTTAATAATTCAGTAGAGGTTTGCCTGATTTACACGTTGATATTCACAAGACAAGTTTGAAATGAAAGCTATAATTCTAGAGTGTTTGCTTGTATGCCATTACTAAAATTTGACGTATGAGTTTGTGTGTAACTTTGGTTTATTTATTTTTTTATTTCTATAGATTTGTTATTTCAGACATGAAGATCAAGACATCATTGTCTATTTTCCACTAGACTAGAATCATGGAAAGTTATTACGTTGAATCATCATATTTATTAGGTCACTCTACTTATTGGTCCTTCTTTGTCATATTTTGAAGTAGCAGTTGAACTTTAGGTAACAGATACATGTTGGTAAAAATTTTCAGAAACTTGTTTAGCCTGATTTTCCGTGGAAGACAGTCAAGAGGCTTTGTTGGTGAGAAACAATCTACTTATTGACCCCTTTGTCGGTTTATAAACTTTTATTAGTCATCTTTGCTATGGCATGTACACTAATAAGTCTCAGTGTGTTCAGATACATATTTGCCTGGGATTGGGGTTACTGACCGGCCAAGCAGCAAAATAGTCAATAGTTCAGCTGCTTTGTGGTTTAAGTCTTGCTTAAGCGGTTAGGCTTTGGAATTAGTGTCTTTAGAAGGATTTGAACTAATATTTTTAGTGCTCTAATGACAATTAATATATTATTTATTGTAACTGCTCTTAACGTTCTTGACCCAGTATTTGATTTTTTTTCTGATGATTTTGGGATCTGTAAATGGAATGTATTATTTTCCATGCTGGCATTTTTTTCTGGATTTTTGGCAAATGGTTATACAACATATGAAGGCTGCCATCTTTTCAATATTGCCAATGGTAGTTTGGTCACAATTTGTTCAACTGAGTTGTGCTCAATTGCTTAACCTTTTCTTTCCTGCTGGTTGGTTGCTATAGGTTAATTGCTTCTGACACACATGGTGTAGTCAATATATGGGATAGAAGAAAGGGCCTTTTTCCTTGCCTTGAACTTATAACTGGTTCCCGTAGCACTCTCAATTCCATCCAACCACATGTAGATAATCAGGTAAATAAATTGAAGAGCTCCCTTTTCTTTATTATTAAATTGAGCAACTCAGGCTTGGCCAAACTGTTGCTACCGTTCCTTGGTACGGTTGAGGTCCGGGGTTTGAATCTCCATGCCCCCTCTAGTACCTCCTCTTATGTGCCAGAAAGGAAAAAAAAAACAAAGTGACAAGATTAGAGTTTAGTTTGCTTATGGCTTACAAATCATTGGTTCCAACTTAATGTATAGGTGAATGATAGTGTTGAATTGGGGATTGTCTTTACTAGTCAAGCTTCAAATCTGGTAGATTTGAAGAAGATTCAGCTACAAGCACCAAGATATTGTGGACACTTCTACTAATTAGGAAGCCTCTTATCAAGTATTTATCACTTTTCTAAATGCTAATTTAGTTAAATATGACCAGTAGGTTTACAAATGAATCTTCTATGGCATGTATAGGATGCATTGAAGTCCAATCCCTACCTGACACACCTTAGCCCTTTGACTCAAGTGTATTGTTGGCATTACTAAGTGTGTTCTTGAAATTTGACAAACAAATCTGGAGGCTGAATGGGCATTTGCAAAATGTTGATACAGTTAAGGCTCAAATCCTCCTTTACACCACTATCACACACATGCACACCCATCCAAAGTTATATGTAGTATTCATTGAAATGCATAGCTATTCCATAATTAACATTATAATACAAAATTCACAGCAAGGAACATGGTCAATAATATATTAATCCTAATTAATGACAATAACATATAAAAAATTTTAGATGCATTTTATTTTAATTACATAATAATTAATATGTTTTTTAGATTCTACAAAATTGTTTTTGCTAATGAGTGCAACTCGTAGAGATTAAATTCATTGAAATTAGGGTAGAGGGATTAAAACTGCCAGTTTTAATTAGTAGAGGTAATTCAGACTTTGATTTATTTATTCTTTAATTCTTGAAGAATGGTTTTAGTTTAAAACTAACAGCATGGGTGGTGATTATAAGAATAAAAATGTTTACCCATCTTAGTAGACTCTATGGTGCTCTTATAGTTTTGTTAAGAAACCTATGTTGTTTGGCATTCAGTTTACCTAAGTTTTACATTATATTATTGTAATTTTGCTTTTCTTAACATTGTGTTAGCAACAAATAAAGTAGTACTAGCATAGTAGAATAATTACTAATTAATAAAGTTATTAAAAATGCACTAAATAGAAGGAATCCACATCCCTTTTAAAGAGGTTACGCAATTTATTGCCTGTAATGCTTTTGTTTGAGCTTTTTGAATAATCCTCAGCCTTGATAAATGCATTTATCATAGACCATTTTTGGGGCTAGTAAGGATGGCAATATTTATATGTGGGATCTTCGAGGAGGGAGGACATCTGCTGCTTTTCAATGTCATAACGAGGTAAGACATTGAGGTTTGAATTTTGTTTTTAGGAATAGAAACCACTAGAATGTATTGAGTTGGAGTTAAAAAATTGGCCAATTACTCTTAAACACTGATACCTGTGATAAGTATTGATTTAGATAAGCCTAGATCTCAAACTCAGAGAAAATGCTTGTTTGTGATTGTACTTTCAATCAAGATGTATGTTATGTAGCTGAATATATAATTCTTCCATAGAAGTCAGAAACCATACCCTTCTACTAGCATGAATGACAGAGAATACTGAATTAAGAATATTAAACCATTTTGGAACTTAATTGTAATAAAGATATATAATAAATATTAGTTAGTCCTTGTGTATTTACTTTATGCGATGTCACCACGCTTTTTATATGAGGAGTCCCTCTTTGTACCTCACCAGCCACCCCTTATGATGAATTCTTTGCTTTTACCGTGCTTTTAGTATGATGCGTATTAGACTTTTGGCAGTACCTCAGCCAGACGGTTGGTGGCATTAACAACCTTTCTTAAAAGAAAACAGTACAAGGGTCCAGCAGCGATCCTAAGCCACCTTTTTTAACTGTCTCAATTCAGTTATTGATGATATATCTTTATGCATATAGTTAATGAAGCTTTGGAAGTTGACAAAATATAGTTATCTTCTTGATGCTTGTAGTGACATTAATGATGTTTTCGCTCATTCAGGCAGGTCATCCACCTCTAGTATCGTTGAAGTTGGCATCAATGTTGTCAAAGATTGGATCTTTGAAGGTATGATTTATTAAATTTAATTTTGGTCGTGTTCTTCCCCTCAGGAAACACATGCTTCTGATAGATTTTCTTTTTCAAAAGGCCTTCAGATAAATGGCTATGAAGGGCCATATTTATGAATGTCCAATATCCTGATGTTTTTGTGCATTTAACATCTCTAATGAATTGTGGTTGTCCTTATTTGATCTGGAACCAACAGAAAAAACAGTAGTAATATAATGTGAAATAAGTTAATGTAAACACTTCTAGAATGAATCATAGGTTACATGGGAACAAACCATCATGTTGAAGTAAAAACAGAATCAGCTCAGTTTGTTTCTATAATGTGAAATAAGTTTTATAATGACTAATTCTCTTCGTTTTTCAGGCACAATCAGATATTGTTCCTAAGGAAATACACTCCATTGATCTTGATCCTTCTTGCCCGTATCAATTGGCATTCCATCTAGATGATGGTTGGTATGGAATGAAGCTAATTACTTTTTCCTTCATCGATAATTTAGGCTGGATTATTGATTATGTTCACACTTCTCTCTCACATTTGTTCTTGTGATCTATCAGTGCTCAACAAGCAAAGAAAAATAATTTTTTTAGGGTTAATTACATGTGGTACCCAAACAATAGAGAAATTTCTGAATTAGTGTAGAAAAAGATATTTGCAACTAAGGACTCCAACTTTCATTCTATAAACAAATTGCATCTTTTGCGTCCTTTGTTAGTCGAATGAAATGATCTGTCCCAAACCAGCCTCCCCTTGTCTCTCTTCTCCTCTTTTTCCTTTCCCCCATTTATTCTCCTGATTTTTTTTCTCTTTAATTTTATAATTTTTAAAGTAAAAAATGACATGGCATTCTTAGATTCATGTCATCAGCTGCTTAAGAATGCTGTCTTTCTCGGTTAATGATGTTTTCAAGGTATACAATCTGCTTAAAGGGATGAAAGTTGGAGTATTGCAATTTTGTTCCTTCAGGTATCAAGTTGACAATCAACCATACTTTGGGTACTAATAAATGTTTTCATTTATAGCTGTACACAAGAGTCGTAGGAACTAAATATGTTCAGATTTAATTTGTGTTAAAAATTTAATTACAAAGTTGAAACTAAATTATTATGGCCCGTGAACACAACCTACTACAACATAATTAAAATGTCCATTTGCTTCTATGAAAACTTCCACTGGAGAAAAAGAAGATTCAAAGCCTAACTTTGACGATTCCTTCTTTTCAATTCCTCATGTCATGCAGGTCAGGTGTTTTGGATATTTACAATTTAAGAGTTACGCATGTTCATTGCCCTCCTCCAGCTTGGTTGTAAGTAAAAGTTGGATAAGTTTACAATGTTTCTCTTATTTTATGGCATGATATTGCATGGTAACTGGACATTTAGTTCTTGTTTTTAATTTTAATTTGTTAGAACTGGAGCCAGCATATCAACTGATTTGCTATACTTGAGAAAACCCTCATGGCTACCAGCATCTTCCGTAAGAACATTTTTATTGCTGTTTTTTCTTTGTTCAATTTCATTTTCTGTACCATTATAAAAAGTTATCCAGTTAGCCATTACCACTTAAAACTCAGGATAACCATCAAGTTCCTCGAAGGGGGTATAAGTCACTTAGCTCATTAAAGGAAACCTAACTTTTGAGCATTGTGCAACAATCAGCATATGCACCAATTTTAACTAATGCTACAATTTTGTACTTTTGGCAACTTATTCTATGATTGTTGCCCTGCATACAGTTTAAGTAATGCAGTACTGTTCTGATTAACAGCATCCTTCAATATTTAGCGGCATAGGCATCATCACATAGCGGTTTCTGGGGGAAGGGTTAAACATAGGGATCAAACAGTTATACTCTCTTGGAGCCCCACTATGCAATTAAAAAGAAAAACTCACACCATTATTTGTTTGGTACAGATTTATGCAGTAGGATCATCATATGACTGCGGCCTTCATATTTTAGATTTCTATCCTGATACAAGCTCTCCCAGTCACGTGGACTACAAGTATGGGACTTCTTGAACTTTCTTTCATTAGTCATCAGGTTATCTGGTGGTTGAATAGGTTATTCTGGATGGATACATCATACATTTATCTTTTGTTTTTTTCTAGGGAGGAATCAGAGAGTTTGTCTGAGATGAACCAGCAAAGAAAGAAAAATAATTTTGTTCCATTATCTGAAGGTGTTACAGCATGTGCAAGTCATCCCCTTAACGGCACCATCATAGCTGGGACAGAGGTTAGTGTTTTATATGATTCCCTGTATTTATAAGGTGATTGACACTGGCTTTAAATTTCAAAGTTGTTATTGAATGTTGCAAGTCTCCCTTCCTGATTTTTTCATCACATGCAAACTGATTTCGGTTGAATGATTGGTTTCAGCATTCGTCATTGCTCGTCATTTCTCAAGCACACCAGAAATTTGTATAAGCGACAGCGAAGTCCCTCTAAAGTTGGGAAACTGGTAACTTTTCCTACTGTTTAGTTATACTTAAACTCGGACGTAACTTAAATCGTTAAGATCACCCAGCCTGTTTGATTGAAATGCTTACCAATCTCATGTATAGAAGTCTTGAGCTCAACGTCCTAAGAAATGGTTTGACAGTGTAGATTGTCTCTTCTTTAACATATTTTTGTCCTAAAGCTCTGATGTAGTGTGTGTAAATACTCTTTATCAATCTTTTTTTTTTTTCTTTTTGGTATTTGATTAGTATAATTGTATTGAATTAACTAGATAGGTTGATGCAAGTCCCTATTGCTTAGTTGTAGAATATAATATTAGACTAACTAAACATTCCTCTGAACCGAGTAATTGTGTCAATATATTGTAAAATTAGTTTGGGATTGTTGTGCCATGGGAAGCTAAGCAGCTCTCAAATTTCATTAAAAGCAGAAGCCAAAGCTAGTTGAATTGTTTGAGTTTTAATAGTTAAAATAAAATCTAGTATTTGTTAAATTTATTATTAAATTCTATTTTAATTAATTATGTTTTTAAAGATCATTTTATTACTTATTAAATTGCATTATAGTATAACCTTTTTTAAGGCTTAATAGAGAATTTGACCCCTAAAGTATAACCCGATTCTCATGTTAACCTTTTTTTGTTTTGGCAACATTTCTCATTTCAAAAATCATGAATTTAAGATATTTTTGGATACTCGCACTTTGATCTCCAAATTTGACCATCATATATGGTTTATTCACATCTTCTGAACGTTTGGATTTGTCAAAAAAATATTTTAAAACCCTTAACTCATTCCTAATTTGACCATGATGTCACTCATTAAATAGAATGGCCGAAATTGTTTACATAAAGAAACTTAAAGGGCTGCATTAGACGATGGAATTTTTAAGGGCAAAGATGGAAATAATTACTAGTGAGACATCTAATAAATTAATTTATTTTCCTATTTTGTTTTTAAGTTAATCTAAACTAAACCCCTACAATAAAACCGAAATAGTAATTCTTAAGTAAATAAAAAATACTTTAATATACAAACATTTAATTTTAGGATTTGGAAATTGAAGTAGTGGTTTAAATTGTAGGATTAAAATTTGAAGTTTGTAATTTAAGATTTGATGTTTAAGTTTTAGAGTGTTAGAGCTAGGGATTTAAAATTTAAATTTTATAGTTTAAATGCAAAAGGTTGTGTAATTTTTTTACACAATTTGTGTATTAAAATATAACTCTAAGTAAATATGGGGACCATATTAAGAATCAAAATAATTCATAACATAGCTTTCGTTGCTCTCTTTAAACCCGTGCTACATTAGTAAACTAGACCGAGTTGAAAATACATTCAACATTCTCCATACACTATCATCATACTGTTCTTTCAGGCTGGCTCTACTTCAACTAAGGGGTTTTTGATATTATATGTGACTGGTTCATGTCCACTTCTCTGTTCCAAAAGAATCTTACAACATCAACATAGAAAGGATACTACTACATACTAGCTGAGCTCCCGGAATCACCACTCCACCAAAAGCTGACTGAAAAACTCGTCGTTAATGATCACACATAATGCCACCATTTAGGTGGGATATAAAGCATTTCTCCTTCCTCTAAAATGCAGTCTATGAATTCTAAGTCACGCGCCTTTGGAAACTCCGCCTCATCTATGTTGTCGAGATCAACCTACATTCGATACATCTTTTGTCAGTGTTCATCACTAAGGCTTTACTTGGTAGAATGGATGGAAAATTAAAGGGTTGAAAAGTTCCATAAACAGATATTATTGAAGGCCTACAGAGAGCTTTAGATTGAATCCAGAAGTAGTTCACTGTTTTCTTTTCTCCCAAGACATCGGATGTTACAGCTTTAACATTTTCATAATGGTTAGAATTATTAAAGGTTCTCTCAAGAATGAAAAAAGTACACCGATGAACAAAATTAAAGTGGATTTGTGCATGAATTGAGTCTTTATGGATAAGACGGGTCTAATTTTATCAAGAAAAAAATATGCAGGCGAGTTGTTTCGAGTCCGGTGAGTGTGTTTTTGTGCATATCTTAAAGTCTACATGGATGAGACACTGCAATATAAGTTCTATCATAAAAAAAAATTATCAAACTGCTATTATGTAAAGTTCATCAATTCAAAAGAGGGGACCAAGAGCAGGTACCTGGCTGGAATTGTGGAGCATAGTTTCGCTGTATGGGTAAAGCTCCTCAGAACATGAAGCAGAGTAGAGTCTCACATACTTTTTACCAACAACCTAAAAATAAGGAGCAGAATATCGATCAAGATTAAATCCGTAACAGATAGGTTTAAAGTAAACCATCCACCAACATATGTGCATAGGAAATGCAGCATAAGGGTAATGAAAAATGCCAGAAAACAGTTTAAATTACTTGTTATAAGAAAGGAAGTCTGTGGGTCAAGCATGACAAAAGGTGAGTTAGAATAGCTACTAGAAGCAGTACTTATGAAGAGAAGCATAAGCCAACGATCACCGATGAATTATGGGTGCTCTTGAACAACACAGCTCAAGAAATGCTACATGCCAACCTAGCACACACTATTACCCTTTTCCTAATGGAGATTATTGATTGAAGGCCCTTTAGTATTGTATGTACAGTAAGACATGTGACCTTAGAGATGATTCAATGCTTACGAGAAAATGCAAACAGATTAAAACATTTATAATTCCTTGCAAACCAAATCCAAGAAAATGCCTCTGATTTTCTATTTAAGGACCCAAAAATCAAACCACATCTTTAAAATTAGCAGTCTGGACATCCAATTTTGCAGACAACTAAGGCATAACAGCAATATGCAACGATGTTGATTAAGATTTCTTCCCCAATTAAGATGATTTCCATGATGAAGCCATCCCTTCGATACAACACATTTTAAGGAGCCCTTGAGTTGCTGCTGATCATAATAACTAAAAGAACTGGAATTCTTTTTTTATTGATCCCGTAGGATGGCAATTAGACATTTACAAATCTAAATCAGTTAGGTATCCCAATTTAATGCCTACTATAGACACAGGTGCACAGTATGTCACATAATAGCACAAGATAAAATGTCAAGATGTATTGCAGCATATGAAAGATGGGACAAGCTACTGCATCTATTATGATCTAAGCTCCAAAACAGAAAACAAACTCAACATCTCGAATTTGTAGCTTCATAATTCTCCCAATCTCAAGACTCATAAGGTCTTAAAGTGGTTTCATGGAACCACAATTCACCTTACCATTTGTTAGGAATAATCAGTGCATGCCAATACCTGAGCAAGTATATTATGGTGTGGATCATGGTGCAAAGGTGTCACTGTCCCAGCTGGACCAAACCATGCATTCAGAGATCTCAGCTCCCCACCACCAGCATAACAATACTCAGGAATAGAAATGTCCTTCCACAAATCATTTATCTGCCATTGTTATAAACGGGGCTTCAGTAGAAAACAGTGAAGTTGGATCTTCCAAAGAATAAAATATAAGAAAGAGGATACCAGTACCTGATCAAACAATTGGTGTTGTGCAAGATACGTGGGGCCCTTACTTCTACTGCCATTTGATTGAACCCTCTCAAGAAACTCTGAAAATGTAATAAGCTCTTGCTTCCAATCTGAACATAAGTAATTTTTTCCAACCTGAAAAGCATTCCAAACTTTACCAGTTTTCAGTTAAAATATGAAGTAATGATCTTCACTGCAATTATTATTGCCAAAAATAAACGAAAAAAGAAATGGAACTATAATTTTCAATAGTACAGGCTCCATTAGTATAGGAAATTTTAGTGACAATAACTAGGTACTGAAGTTAAAAAACCAATTTTACAATTGTAAAGACTTCAGCTAACAATTATTTTTTGCTCCCAAATCCAGGTGGCTGAACCATCTAAGCCAATCCCCAGGTTCCTTCAGTTAACCATTTCTTTCTCTTCCTTTTTTTTAATGTAGTTAACCATTTCTTAACCAATCATTTTCTACAGCATGAATATTTTGAAAATTTTCTAATACATCAATTCCTTTTTGTTTTCACACTTCCAAATGCTTTGCAGAAAAATGATAAGATCATGTTCAATTCACCATAGACCCAACTATAATGGTCCTTCTCTGAAAGATTTATACACCAAAGGAAATATCTGAAGCTTTTTGTCCATTACGATTATTAAGAATAGTCCTATGACCTGGCAAAGGATTCCATTTCTCACATTCTTTTCCCACAAAACTGCTTGAGAACTACACATGATCACATAATAAGAAAAACGATCTAAGAAAAGCCATATGGTAAATCACATGAAAGACTATTTCAAAAAAACTATATATGTAGCTAGGGGTAAACCGTATTCAAGAAAATGGAATATAGCAGAGAATGTATACGAATTTGATACTGAATTTTCAAAAACAGAAAAAAAGGAAGATTAATCACCTCAACTGGAACAGTACGATCACCAGCAACCCTTCTTAAGTAATCCATATCATTCCACCTTATCATGGCTGGCCAGTGAGCCATGCAATCGCTAATTATAACTGGAGAACCCGAGAGGAAAAACTCGCATGGAAATGCCTCCAGAAATAGGGTGGACCTCTTCGCCACAACCTTGGAAGACAAAGACCTTATTGGCAAAATTCGTAGTACCTATAGGATCAAAAGGAAACAGCATCAGCAATTAAATTCAGATATCATACCATCACACCAATTTCTCTTTACCAGAAATATACCAACCATCCTATTCATTAAATAATAAAACAGGCAGAAAAGGAGCTATCAACATTATAAAATGATGTAATGGATAAATGTAAGAACTAAAGAAATGACAAATGGGCAAGTTACCCTGTTTTCACTTTGAAGAATAATACTAGATATTAAAAGAATAGACAGCTATAACTTCCAAAAGTTGAATAACCTTTTGGAACTTAAAGAGATTCTCTCCGCCCTTTGCCTTGTGAACAAGTCTGTACATCATGGTTATGCTTAATTTTTTTACAGAGTGAAAATAAGAAATAGACTGCAATCTACAATAGAATAAGTTAAATTACCTGGTGAATTCCTATACTCTAGGTTTATAAGCAAATAGTCTCTCTACATCAAAGTGAGCAATTTAATCATTCTACATCTAATTTGAAGCAAATAACAATGTTAAATGTTACAAAATTCTGACTTATTGTGTTTTAAAGTGAAATAGGAAAAGAAAAAAGAAAGAGAAATGAACGTTTTAGTCATTTTCGTGTTTTAAAAATGCTGAATTTTAGTTTTTACTTTTTTCCTGTCATTTAAACACAAGTTAGTATTTCTTTAACATTCAAGGTTACTGCCATTTAAAATTAAATGTACGAGGACTACATTGCTCACTATTATAGTAGAGAGACTAATTTACCTTTCAGCCTATAGTACAGGGACTCGTCGAGTAGTTTAACCAATAGGATTAGTATAATAACGAGTTACAGTAGATATTTTGAACTGTCAGCATCAAATCCAAATTAACCACAAAGATAAGAAGTAAAATTCCTATTGATAATAACCTCAATGTTTTAGCTCATTGAAGGCATAAGCACAAATGAAGCAGGAATCAAATCATCAATGTGAACTTGGAGAAAAAAATGGATATTATAAATAGTATTTATCTATACTACATATAATGTGGCTGATTGAATGTCGCTGAGTAAGAACACCAACTCAATTAAGAGAAGTACAGAAAAGAAAAGAAAAAGACCAAAATGTAAGTTATAATAATAGCATGAAATTAGAGGTCTTTAGGTCTTGTAACTTTAAAAGGATAAAGTACTCACTTATATTTTTACATACAAAAAGGAACCAGAGCTAAAAGTGTTGTCCGATTACAACAGAAACAGACCAGAATGATAATCGTATAAAAAGGAAAACAAAAAGAAATAAAACATAAAATAAACCAAAAAGCTCAAAGAAACTCAAAGGGGATTCCGAATATGAGCATTTTCTTTCCTTCCAATAATCTAATAAAACAATATGTTGTGCAACATCCACAAGGGGATTGAACAACAATTCACAGAAGAGGAGGGAAAAACACTAGATCTTCATTTGATTTTTGTGTTTTCTACTGATTTTATTTGTTGATGAAAAGCAAAAGCAAATAGTATAATTCGTAATCTTATTCAATTAAAAAGAAAATGTACCTAACATTTGAGTATAATTCTATCATGCAAAAGGAAAATTTTACATTTTTTATTATGTATGTATGTATGTATATGTTACGAATGAGCCAGTGTATGGAATGAATCACGTTAACACCAATGAGATGGAAGATCAGGACCCACCCATGAGCAGCAATATACCAGCTACTGTGCGCAGAGGAGCACTTGGAATATATGCAAACACTTGGAATATTTTCCTTCTCTCTGAATCTATCTTTGTTATTCTCTATTTTCTCTGCAAGCACAATCTGTTCTTAACAAATTGGTGCTTTCATTGTTTCCACTGAGCTATGGTGAACAATACAGAGGCCATCAAGACACTCCAGGAGACTTCCTTTCTCCATAAACAATCGTTGACGATACTCCAAACCACTGCGACAGAAAACAGTAAAGCTCTTTAGGACGTTTTGCGTCAACTATCGGTGATTTCGGCGCAGCTGGAGCATCCAAACCAGTCCACTACAATTCAAGACGGATCCAGTACAACCAAGATGGTTCGCGGCAAAGGAAAACTTAAAGACGATTCGGATGATGGATTTCCTTTTTCTCCGAAACCAGTTTCGGTTGAGCTTCCCCTCTTCACCGGTCAGGATCCCGAAGAATGGATCGCTTCCGCCCAGGATTTCTTTGATTTTTACGGCACGGAGGATCACCATCGCGTGACGATGGTGTCCTTTCGCATGGATGGGGTTGCCAAGAAATGGTTCCAGTGGATGCAACGCCAACGGCAACTCGCCGGTTGGGACCATCTGGTTGATGCTATCCGCAAATGGTTTGCCGTGACTGAACTTGAGTCGCCGGAAGGTCAACTTACAAAGCTTACTCAGACGACGGCGGTGGCAGAATATCAAAGCCGTTTTGAGGAACTGGTTTTACGCACGACCAACCTACCTGAAGTATTTCTAACCCAATGTTTTATTTCGGGTCTCCGATCGGATATAAAAAATAAGGAATTGTCCACTCGGGTAAATTCCATGACTGAGGTAATGACCTTAGCCCGTTTTCATGAGGCTCGATTGGATGATATGAAAAGGCTATTGGGTCGTGGTTTCGGGCCCAAAGTTTCATCCATTCCACCCAACTTGCCTGGTCGGCCACCACCACTTGAGCAATTACCTAAAGCAGCCAACCCCTCTTTTCCCCAACCCCGCAAACTGTCCGCCGCAGAGGCTCAGGCTCGTCGTGCGAAAGGGTTATGCTATTACTGCGATGCCAAGTTTGTTCCGGGCCATCGTTGTAAAGACCTGCAGTTTTTCTTGTTAGATGATGCTGCCGATGACACTCAACCAGAGGGGAACGTCGAGGATCGTGATAACGAGGAGAAGGGTTTGGAAGATCGGGAGCACTTGTTGGTGTCCTTAATGCTCTTGCGGGCTGCTACCCCAAATACCTTGCGGGTCACATGGGATGTTCACGGCCGTTCGATGCGGATTTTGATCGACGGTGGCAGCACTCATAACTTTGTGCAGTCTCGGGTGGCTCGTTACTTAGGGCTGCATGTGACGGCGACCCCAAATTTTAGAGTGTTGGTCAAAAACAGTGAGAAATTACGCACGGAAGGGTGTATTCGGAATTTGCAGGTGCGAGTTCAAAACACTACTTTGACTACATATTTTTATGTTTTACCACTTGAGGGTACTGAAATGGTTTTGGGGGTGACATGGTTGGCTACTTTGGGGCCGGTCACTACGGATTTTTCTAATTTGACTCTGGAATTTCGGCTGAACGACACTGTCCACCATTGGCAAGGGGACTCCGATATGGGGCCTCATTCTGTGCAGATTCACACCTTACGTCGCCTAAGAGATACTGGTTCTGTGTCCAGTTTTTACCATTTGCAAATGCGAGATGCTGTTAGGGAGAGTGACCGTGTGGAGCATGCTGACATGGAAAACTTACTTCAGGAGTTTCCAAGGGTGTTTGAGCCTACTGGTAGTTTACCACCACCGAGAGAGACAGACCACTCCATTCATTTGTTCCTAAGTGATAAACCGGTGAACGTCTGGCCTTACCGGTATCCTCATTTTCAGAAAGGGGAAATCGAACGTCAGGTTCGTCCAATGCTTGAGGGTCAGCTGATTCAGGAAAGTAATAGCCCATTCTCATCTCCGGTTTTATTAGTAAAGAAAAAGGATGGAACGTGGCGATTTTGTATCTATTATCGCGCATTGAACTCCATTACTGTCAAAGATAAGTTTCCCATTCTTACGGCCGATGAGTTGTTTGATGAACTGGGGGGTTCCTGTTATTTTTCTAAGTTAGATTTGTTGGCAGGTTATCATCAAATTCATGTGCAACCGGCCGATGTGCACAAGACGGCATTTCGCACTCATGATGGTCACTACGAGTTTCGGGTGATGCCATTCGGGTTAATGAACGCCCCATCCACATTTCAAGCTACCATGAACAATATTTTTTGACCTTTTCTACGCAAATTTGTCCTCATTTTCCTCGACGACATCCTTGTATTTAGTCCAGATTGGCCTACTCATTTGGAGCACGTTCGGAGGGTCTTGGAGGTGCTACGGACCCATGGTTTTGTGGCAAAAAGATTTAAGTGTGTTTGGACAAACATCAATTGAATATTTAGGCCACTTAGTGTCCAAGGACGGGTTAGCTGTTGATCGAAGCAAGGTGGCTGCTATACAAGCTTGGCCTGCACCAACCAATGTGAGGGAGATACGGGGATTCCTTGGCCTTGCGGGGTACTACCGCCGGTTCATCAAGGGCTTTGCGATCTTGGCTGCCCCTTTATCAGATTTACTACGCAAAGTGGAACAATTTGAATGGACTACAAAAGCACGTGAGGCTTTTGAATTGCTTAAAGCCAAGTTGTGTTCGCCTCCACTATTGACCTTGCCTGATTTTTCTAAAGAATTCGTGGTGGAAACCGATGCATCCGGGGTAGGGATCGGAGCAGTCTTGATGCAAGACAACCGCCCATTAGTGTATTATAGCCAAAAACTGAGTCTGAGAATGCAAGGGGCCTCAACTTATCAACGAGAAATGTACACCATTACTCAAGTCGTGGGTAAATAGAGACAATATCTGTTGGGTCGTCGTTTTGTGATCATGACAGATCAGAAATCCCTACGAGAATTGACTCAGCAAACCATCCAAACTCCAGAGCAACAGAAATGGCTTTCCAAATTGATAGGGTATGATTTTGAGATCCGCTACCGATCCAGGAAACTCAACACCGTGGCTGATGCATTATCCAGGGAAGTTACTGCAAGTCTACTGGCTTTTTTTCGACTCGTATTTGGCATTCTTGATGATATTAGGTTGGCCATGGCTAATGATTCTGACCAGCAACATATTAAAGAGCAAATACGTGCTGCCCCAGAAGACTATTCTGAGTATATGATACAAGATGGACTGCTTGTGTATCACGACAGAATCTTGGTTCCCAATGATGCTGCTTTACGTGCTATCTTGCTCCAGGAGTTTCATAGTTTAAACGTGGGAGGCCATGCTGGGAACACGCGCACATTTACTCGTTGCAAAGTTCTATTGGAAAGAGATGCGCAAGGATGTGCGTACTTTTGTCCGCAACTGTCAGGTGTGCCAAAGAATGAAGAGCGACAGTCTAGCCCCTACTGGTTTGCTCCAACCTCTTCCCATTCCCCAACAAGTCTTTGAAGATATATCCATGGATTTTATCACCGGATTGCCACCATCGAATTGCAAGGAAGCCATTATGGTTGTTGTCGATCGTCTTACAAGATACGGCCATTTTTTTGCCTTCCCGAGACACTTCGATAGCACATACATTGCCAAGGTCATGGTGCAAGGGGTTGTGAAGCTTCATGGCATACCCCACTCCATTGTTAGTGATCGGGATAAGATTTTTATTAGCGAATTATGGACTGAGTTGGCTAGACTCTAGGGCACTGAGTTATGTATGAGTTCTGCATACCATCCACAGACGGACGGCCAAATGGAGGCTCTTAATCGATGTTTAGAGATGTATCTACGTTGCATTGCGGGCGACGATCCTCGAAAGTGGGAGGGATACCTTCCATGGGCAAAGTTTTGGTATAACACGGCTTATCAAACCTCGGCATGTATGACACCATTCAAGGCATTGTATGGCCGCGAACCCCCAACCCTTGTGAACTATATGGAGGGCGAAACATCCAATGTTCAGCTCGATCATGACTTGAGGCAGCGTGATTTATTGTTACGGGAATTGAAGCAGAATTTGTCGAGAGCACAAAATAGGATGAAAACGCAAGCAGATCGACATCGCCGTTAACTTGAATTGAAAGTGGGTGATTGGGCCTTTGTGCGACTGCAGCCGTACCGACAGCTGTCCCGTCCCTACGTTTGAAGAAGCAACATAAACTTAGTCCCAGGTTCTTTGGCCCATATCGTGTGCTGAACCGTGTGGGGGCTGTCGCTTATAGGCTGGAACTGCCAGACTCTACACGCATCCACCCCGTATTTCATATATCTCAGTTGAAGCCATGTCAGGGACAACCACTTCACCAAATAACTTCACTTCCACTGATGCTCGATCCAGGGAACAATGAGCCAGTTGATCCAATGCCCAACCTTGAGGACAAAGTTCCTACACTTGGAGGGGGTGATGTTACGAATGAGCCAGTGCATGGGATGAATCACGTTAACACCATTGAGATGGAAGATCAGGACCCACCCATGAGCAGCAATATACCAACTGCGAGAGAAGAGGCCACCAAAAGGGCTAACTGATTTTGTCTTGTTCTGAATTATCCCTAGACTATAAATAACGGTTTTGTCATTCTGGAATGTATGCAAACACTTGGACCTTCTCTCTGAATCTATATTTGTTATTCTCTATTTTCTCTGTTATTCTCTATTCTCTATTTTCTCTGAATTTAAGCATTTTCACATTTAAAAACTAAAGTTAAAAATAAACAATAAGCTTGTAAAATTGTTAAAATAAATACCTAGAAAACATTTTCATGAGGGAAATCTCGCAATTATGAGAACAACATGCAGATCCCAAGCATTTTCACTGTAGATTTGAGGCTCTTTTCTAATTCCAATAATTTTGTAGCTAGTGATTTCGATAACATGAAAGTAATTTGTTGCTAATTTAACTTCTGATAAATTAAAAGGATAGTATGAAGTAATAGACAATGATACAAGAACAAACTAATTGGGATGTAGGCTGTGAACATGGCTTTGTAAGCAGGAATTTGTTTAAGACGATGATGATGGGAAAAAGAGATTTAAGGTTTTTTAGTAATTTTATAACAAATTTCAGTTTTTATATATATATATTGAATACAATTATATGATGATTATGATCCTTTCTCTATGAAATTTTAAAAGATGAATTGGGTATGGTTGAGATTGGGAGGGCAAAATCACATTAGTTATAATTGAGGGATTAAAATAAAATATTAAATTATCTCTAATTAAAAATATGGTCAAATTGAAATAATGAGGGCTAAATTTATTATTTCTTTCGAATTATAATTAAATTATTTGAATGTGCAAACGTGGATGACTAAATGTGTTATTATAAAAAAATATTTTAACAATCACAACACCCTTTTAATAGTTGTTAACGGGTCAGTGGTCAAATTGAAATAAAACTAAAAAGTTTAATGGTAGCATTGAAGCAATTTAAAGTGTGGTTACCAAATTGAATAATGATCAAGGTTTAGTGACCATTTGTGAACTTTACCCTTAAATTAAAGTGAATGGAGGAATTATTATAGTAATAAAAATTAATTATTTTTAATTAAAAAAATAAAAGAAAATTTGAAAAAATAATATATTTTTTAAAAAAATTTATTTTAAAAGGGGATAATAATACTTTTAGTCCTTAGAATTTTAAAACTAATTAAACCAGCTAATGGTATATTGTAGTACATATGAATAATAGTACAATGCGGTACATGTCATTTACTGTAGAATTATTCTTGTCACAAACTGAAAATTTATAAAAAAAAATTAAGTATCAATAATTACAAAAGTAAGTACCGAAACTTGTAAAAAAATTCAAAAATATCAACCGAAAATATTATAAAAAATCTAATATTTTCAATTTGATGACAAATTTCGAAATTTACGTCTTTTAGCTGCACCCTATCCGACCCAAGACCTTCCTGAACATTCGTTTAATTTTTTTATGCTATTATAGCTAAGATTAGTTTTTTAATTTAAACCTCTTATTATTCGATAAAAATGTATTTTAATTTTTTTTCAATCAAATTATTTATAAAATATATTTTTTTTATAAAATTTAATTAATTAAAATGTTTAAAGTGATTATAATCGTACTTTAAAATTTTAATCATAAAATATTAATAAATGATAATTTCTTTTTGCTCTTCTAGTTTTTAGGGCGTTGCTCTGATTGGCCCACGTCCCACACCTGGTTTTAGTAGATGAGTCTCGCAACGTGAATTTTATGCATACACAATACCTCAAACTCGAGACCTGCTTAAGCGATATCAAATTACTTACTACTTAGACCAACTCCGTTGGTAATTGTAGACACTAAATTTTGTCCTGGTTAAATTAAATGCTCGAAATAAAATAAATCCACATTACCATTTTTTAAATACCCAAAAACCTTACCTTATACCCTAAGCCCAAAATTTCATGGTCCATTATATATAATTTTATATAGTAAATAAATATATACCAAAAAAATAATAAAAATCTCAACTCCTTAGTCACCAAGGCATGCCTCATTCCTATTGGCGAAAAATTACTTAGTGACTAAAGTCTTAATTTTCATTGGTTCTTATTTTAAGAGGGTAAACCAAAAATACCTTTCATCACATATATATATATATATATATATATATATTTATATTTCTACCCTAATGGAAGAACCAAACCTAATTTTTCCTTCCCTGCATTCGGCAAACCCCCCAAGCCATTCTTTTCATTTTTTTGAAAACCCAATTCCCCTGCCGTTTTTCACTGCCATTTCCTTTTTTTACTATTCGATTCCCCTATTCATTATAATTTTCTAAAATCGAAACCATTTTCTAACATTATTAAACTCTTGAATCGAACTTCTCAACCCCAACAACATGTGGAATTTGGTTGATCGAGCATAAATATTTGGGTTTTGGGTACATTCTTCCCTTTTCTTTTTATTTATATATAATCCTTTTTTATAGTTCAATGAAAATGTGGATGATTTTATTGGTAACTTTTGTTGTTTATTTTAGTCTCTTTTTATGTGTTTTATTTTATTTTATTTTATTGCTTGTGATATGTATGTTACTTTACTTGTTGAATGTTGTTTAATTTATTATTAGCTTGTTTACTTTATTATCATATTTTCATATTATCCCTTTTATAATATATTTTTTTGTATATAGTATATAATATATAATTAAGATATATTTTCTTAAAAGTATACATGTGGTCTTTATTTGGGTTTAGTTTAGAAGTTTAGGCCTCTTTATGTTTTGGGCTTGGTGTTTTAGGCCTTCTAGTGTTTAAAGCTTGCTTAGGTTAGAAGGATTTTGAGTTTGATAGATTAATTCTTGATTAGAATTAGGTAAAATTAATTTGATTAATTTAAAATCGTGTGTTCATCTTATAGGGGCACGATCTTTAAATTAACTAGATTAATTTAGGTTTAGCTTAGAGCCTTAGATAGATTAAGGTCAAATTAGTTTAGTAAATTTAAATTTACCCTTGGCATATTGGGATAAATGTTAAGTTCATTAAACTAATCGGACATTTCTTAATTACTTTTAAGATAAAATTAACATGGAGATTAAATTGACATTTAAATTAAAACCATGATTAATTAATTCGATTTACTTTAAATAGTATTCTTGGCTTATTAGAATACTAGTTTAAGATCAATTGAGTTAATTGTCATGTTACAAAATAAATCATAATTTATTAGGGTTCTCTAGCCTTTTAGGATTAATACTAGAAGCATCTAATTAGTAACTAGATCACTAATTAAATTTCCATAATTTGGGCCTTTTAGGTTAGGGCTTTTAATGGGCCTTTGTGTGTTTAATTTTTGTGCCTTTGTCTGACATCTCCTATTTGCCATTCACGTGACTTTAACTATTTTAATTGCACGTTAATTAATTTGAATTATAAAAAGGGGAGGTAATCATTAGTTTCGATATTTGTGTCGTAACAGTCCGAGCTTAAAGGATGTTGACCAAATATTTGAATTAATCCTTACCAACTCAAGGCAGAATTAAAACTTGACAAAGTCATTACATCATTCCTTAACTGCTTGCACCATGCATAAATGTGACGTGCGGGATTCGAACCATAAATTAACACGGCAGTCGAGCTTATTCGATGTCGATTTAATCTATGATCTGATGTTTCGTCAACCTTATTAATTAAATGTCCAATTGATTTAAACCCACCAAATTGATAAAGCTCGTTCAAATAAGGTTAATTTTCAATTAAGGTCACCAAATTAAATTCTTTTCAAATTTCGACAATTTCCTTCGAATAAGAGCAACAAATATTTTGATACTGATTTCCGGGCGTGATGGGGGTGCTAATCCTTCCCCACACGAAACCAACTCCCGAACCCTTTCAAATTGAATCTCTGATTTTGTAGTATCCGGCCTACCTTATCTAAATGGCCGTGGGCGACTCTAAGTTTTCATCGTTTTTTAAAATATAAGAAATTTACCTTTTAACTAAATCTTTTTCAAAAGGTGGGATACCTTAGAGTTTTCCAAAAAAAACGTCGTTACAGTAATAAACAATAATCTTTAACAAAACTGAGAATAATATTTTTATAAAACAAATTCTTTTAAGGCCAACGTAACTTCTTTAATTTAAGCAAAAAAATAAAATAAATAACAAATGAAATTAACACATGAAATATCTGATAACCCAAGTCGATAGACAGAGATGGACCGAGGGGTTAGAGAAGACAATTATCTCCTTAAGAATTAAAATTTATATATGATTTAAAAATATTTAAATTTTTTATATATTTTCTATTAAAAACTTATTTTCACCTTTTAAAATTTTATAAATTCGACCCCTAAAATTTCATAAGTTTACCCTTCATAACATAAAATTATGAGTTCGTGTTAGACTTCCCCATTAAAACTCGGTCTTAACTCTTCACGGAATTATTCACGGGCTCATCTCCATGGATGATCGATGGGAGCTGCTGCTTTGCCTTCTCCAGCGATCACCGATTTTATCACGGCTGTGAGATGTAATATAAGTGATCTCGGCATTTGCTTAAGGTCGATAGAAGCTTCAGAAGCTTTTCACCCCCTTTGATGGAGTTTTACTTCTCCTGTTTGTTTCTCGGATCGAATTTCAACAAAATCAATGTTAGCGGAATCCTCCGAGCGATTACTCTGATGAAAAGACCTTCGATCCAATCAGACGAGGAAACCTACCTTCGGTACATAGAGTTCTCGCAGAGAACGTCACTTGGCTTTAGCTTCTCCGTTCTGCCTTGTCGTATTGTTGGTTCATGTTTTCTCTTTTTGTGGATGTTCTGTTTGACCAGGTGGCACTGGATTCAAAATTTAAGTCCCGGTTGCGACCGAAACCGAGACTGGATCCTTATTTTTTAGACTCAGTATCCGATGGGTACTTAATAGAACCGAGACCAGTACCTGGTTCTAGTATGGTACCGAATGACGTTAAAAAAGTTGGGAATAATTGAAGACGTTCATTTATTTCTCTTTATCAAACTTTCCGGTGGTTTTGCTTGTAATAGATAAAGTTTTTTAGTTTATTCTTTTTCTTTATACCCGAATATTATGAGTATAACTTGTTTTAAGACTTTAACCTTCAAGCCTACAATATTTTAACTTTGTTATTTAATATTATTATTGATAGTTGAAAAATTTCTCATGCTGCTAAAATTTTATTAATAGTAGACCAATTGACCGGGTACTCGGTATTAATACCAGTTCCCACTAGTACGGGATCGATTTCTAAAATCTGAGATCTGATCTGACTGGGACTGATTCCAATTTTTAAGAACTGGTGGCTATCAGGACCGAGATCAATTCTAGGCAAATTGGCCGAGTATCCGATCTTACCCACCGTTACAATATTTTAACTTTGTTATTTAATATTATTATTGATGGTTAAATTTTTTTTTCCATACTGTTTAAATTTTATTAATAGTAGGCCAATTAATTGGGTACTCGATACTGGTTACCGATCTCCACTAGTACCAAAATATATTTTTAGAATCTGAAATCTTGTCTGACTGAAACTGATTTCAGTTTTCAAGAATTGATGGCTACCGAAACTGAAATTAATTCTAGGTAAATTAACTGAGTACCCGATCTTGCCCGCCTCTAATTGCTACTAGTTGTTATGGCCTCTGTAGCCTTTTGTGATGGCCCATGCTACTGTTTTTGGTTTTGTTTGGGCCTTAGAAGTCATTTTGTTTAAAACATTGATTTAGCAACACATAAGATTTTTTAAAAAATGTATTCGAAAAACATTTTTCAATCTAAACACAAAAATTACAATTTTGTGTTTGAAAAGTGTTTTAAGTCAAAATTACATTTTTAATGTTCATTTATCATTCAATGACGAATTACTAATTTAATTTTCTTTATTGTTACAATTTAATATAATGAAAATCAATATTGAGTTACAATAAAAAAAAACTTCTATATTTTTATTATATTTTAAATTTATAAATATTTCATAGTATTAACAAATTTAAATATCGTTCAAGTACATATTTTTACTTTACATGTTTAAAACAAACATTTTCTCCTCAAAAGCATCTTATAGAATGCTTAAACACTTTTCAAACATTTCCAGTACAATGTAGAAATCCCAAATCAAACCCTAAATGAAACATAAATGTATAGTGCAATGGAATAATAAAGTACATGGTGAAATGTGTCATTCATCAAGGTGTTTTATGTGGGTAGTTAATGCTATGGTGCGGTTATAGTGCAACTCTAATCGGAAATATTACAAAACACGAAATTTGAAATATTTTCCACCAACCTAAAATATTATATTTTTTATAACATTTTAAGTTAGTGGTTTAACGACAAATATTGATACTTATAGACAAGTTTTAATACTTACAAAAATCTAAATTGTTATCAGAAGTTATAAGTATCTATACTTGGAGCTAAATTTTGATAATTAACCTATAACATTTTTAATTTTAAGTTCCGTGTTCTGTAACATTTTCAGTTGGTGTCGCACCGCGACCGTGCCGCACTTTAGACTCGCCGTCCTATGTACTACACAATAATCCAAAGTTCAAAAAGAGCATCAATCCTGCAACAATTAACCATATATATATACTGATAGTCAAAAGCTCAAAAAGCATCAATCCTGCAATAATGCAAAAATATTGAAACAAAAAACAAATAATCAAAAGCTACAGCTGAAGTAGCAATGGAAGTTGAGTAATGCTGGGGGTTCCGGAGGCGAAGTGTCGAGAAGTCCGAGGCTGTAAACATGATAAACTACAGATATACAAATGGAAAATCACTTATTGGGAAAGAAAAAAGTGACTAAATGAGTTATTTTGTCCAACAAAAACAAGAAAAATATCACTAGTTTTTGGTAAGGACACTTTCAAGAACTAAGGCATCTACATAAACCCTTTCATGGCAATTACCATTCGGGGGTAGCTAGGAATATGATACAAAAATTAATGTTTTTGTTTTCCTTCTTTGAAACAAGATGAATATAACTTGACTTGACTTATAGTCATTGCATGTTCAAATTGTTTAACACCTGTAGAGGAAAGACTAATGAATAAGAGAAATTCCTCCGTCCAAGTCGGTAACAAATGCATCCGTTTGCAGTTCCTGCAGAACTGAGACCAAACAATGTGTTTGAGACCAGATTATGAATGATTCATAAATGAAAAAAGCGTTAAAGAGAAAAAGGTTTTACTTGCAATCTATTGTCCAGCATCTCAAATTTCCCAACCTAAGCACCAAAGTACTGTATCAAGTCATCATCAAGTAGTTCGTCTAGTGAACTTGTACCATCAAATGGGAATTCAAAGGGGCTGTGAAATCCACCAAAAAATGACGGATCATTTGTGGGAGAACGAAAGGGATTATGGACAGCTCTATCTTGCTCATTATGCAATAGGTGATGCAATTCTCCCCCAGCAATTTCATGTTCATTTCTACCCGGTGCTGATACATCAACATCATTCTCTGGCCTAATATGCGGTGGTACATTCATCTCCATCTGAGTTTGCTGACCATCATTACCAGGCCTAAATTCAGCTGACGGATTATACAACTCATATGTAGCACCATGAAGCAGCTCAGCATGTTGCACAAACGGATAGAGCATGGGCCTTCCGTCTACAGACATGCTCTGCGTGGAAATCTCAGTAGCACAAGGAATGGCAGGATAATGGCAGTATCCATTTGCAGGTAGATGTGATTGAACATCTAAACCTTCCTCCACATGTCTCAATACTGTACTTGCATCATTTTCCTGCTGAATGACAGGCATATGATATTCCACTAATGATACATCGGTTTGGTTGATGTCAGGCAAAATGCTTATTGACTCGGCATTTACACGTTCATCATGGTTTGGCACAGGTTGTTGATCATCATCACTTGGTATAGATTGTTGATCGCCATGTATTGGGATAAGTTGTTGATCGCCATGGATTGGAATAGATTGTTGATTGCCATGGCTTGGTGCAGATTGTTGATGACCATTGCTTGATCTTAAACGGGGTCTCTTTCTCCTAGGTTGTTTTTCCACTCGCTCATTGTGTTGTACTGGATGGGAATCATCGTAGCTAATATAAGCTACAGGCTCAACAACTATCGGTTGATTTCTCTGCTCATCTTTGGAAGAGACTGAACCTACTCCATCATTAAAATCATCAACATCATAATCACTGTCACTACTGATAGCAGGTTGCTTCTTATCACCACTTCTACCTCGGGGCATTTCAGTTACGCCAGATGTTCCATTATCACTGCTAGAATGCGGAATCAAAGCTTCCTCTCGGTTCAAGACCCCAAACCAAATTGCACTCTCCTTTGCTGTCATCTTATCCTGTAAACATTTTGACTGACGTACATGCCTCCGGATCTTGGCAGTATCAGGTGACATGTGCTTTATCACGGCTGTTAACACTCCAACTTTCCACATCTTCTTAAGGTCATGTGGCTTCTTATAAGGAGGACTTTGACCCTGTTGTAGCCCTAGTTTTACCCACCAATCTTCGTTTCCAGTAGGCCACCAAGGCGGAGGAATTTTCTTTTCTAACGGATACTTCCTTTGAGGGGGATCACAGTGCTGCATCAAAGAAGACACGAGAGATCCAAGAGTAGCATCTTGCAGGTCTTTGAGACTGGTATGCTGATTTCCCTTTCTACCATTATCAGACTCACTCATAGCTAAACAGTCCGCCTCATACTTGGCTATGGCTGCTGGTCCATTCTTATCGAACTTCACCTTTTCTTTCCACCAAGCTCTTAGATTATCCGACGAACCACTTACAGGCTTACCCTTCTCTGGAATAATCCCATAGACAAATCCCCGAGCTTTGCAAACTTCCATTAGCTTCAACATGTACTTAAGAATCCCGTCTTGAGCTCGGGACATTTTCTTCCTCTGAGCTTGATCAGAGGTCTTCTTCGACTTTTGCTTTTCCGCAGCCTGTTGAGCCGCTATCTTCTGTCTTTCCTTAATCCTTTTGAGTTTGATACGATCTTTCCACATTCGTCTCTCCAATTTGTCCGCTTCGATCTCTTCGTCACTGACATCTTTCTCTGCTATATTTTCACACCTTAAGTCATCAACTTCAATGTCGGAACTGTCAAGCAACAAATCAACAACCATCATAACATGCCCCATCAATTCAAACAACACTGAAATCCTATGTTGGACGAAAAGGACATAAACCCTAAACCAAAATTTGAACCCCAATTCTATCTCTTTTTCTATAAAATCCTATATAAAATTTCACTCTTTTTCCGCATTACTGAATTTAACAAACCAAAAAAAATTGAGAGCATTTTATTAGAATCCCATTCCTTATTCCTCAAAGAGCCTGCTTAAGGCAAAAACAATTAAAGTTACTCTAGAGTCTAAACAAATAAACATATAAATGTCAAAACAAATGCACCCCATGATATTTCCTTAATTCGTACATCCATAATCAAATCATACGAAATCCAAAATAGAATTCTCCGGAAATCATCCAATATTCAAAAAAAGGGTAGATTAAATTTCTGGGTTTAACTTTTTATTAGAAAAGTAAAAAAGAATGGAATGAAGCTTTTACCTAATATCAGCTCCAATATCTTCCAATTCAGCCATGGAATAAAGGGGTAAAAAGCTCGAAAACTTTTAACTTTGAATAGCTAGATAAAAAGAATTAGCCGATTAGGAGATTTAATTGACTCTCAAGTCAAACAAAAGGATTCGGAGATTGAAATAAAGAAGATGAAATCAAAGGACAAAATGGTTTTGATTGCTCGAGAAAAGATTGCAGATTTTAATGCAGAAAAAAAGTTAAGAGAGAGAGAGGGGCAGGCGAATGGAAAGAGAGAGAAAGTGGAAGAGAACAGTTTGGAATGGCCATTTAAGTAGGGCTGATCTCCTGCTTTGCGTCCACATACATGCATTTTATCGTTTTGTCTTTTATTATTTTTAAGGATAAATTATAGGGAATATCATTTAATTATGGGCTTAATATTTCATAAACACTGATTTATTTTTTACAAATATATTCATCTTAAGAGATATTGATTCAAATTGCTTTATCTACAAGGTATATGCATATTGTCAAAGGGTTAAAAATATCTATGAACATATACTACTTTATAATTACCTTGAACTTTTTTCGGGGTCTTGAGCGAAAACACAAAAATTGATCCCTATAAAACTAAAATACATTTCATTACTTTGAACAATTAATTTAATATTTCATTACTATAAAAACATCTTTAAACTTTGTCAAACATATTATTTTCATTGCTTTGTTAAGAAAATACCTTTAATATAGTTAAAATAATAAGAAACAACCATTACCTTACAAGATTGCCACTAAAAATATCGTCCTTCGAGCATTCTTTAAAGCGAATTCCTCAATCAAATCCTCGTAAAACAACTTTATCCAAAACTTAGTTCTCGATTTGAAGAAATTGAATTGTGTGTATGATATGAAATTTCATTTTGAACAATAAATACAAAAAAATTAAAAAAATATTGTACTGTTTAATTAAATTTTAGGAGAGAAAATAAAATTTTGAGATTTAGGAAAGAAAATTAAATTTGTACAATTGAGGATTAAGTTTTATTGTTAGATTAACTTATTCACTTGATAAATTAAAAAAATAGAGTTTGAAAAATAAAGAGTAATTTTGGGGGCCCAAAGCTAGTTGGGGGCTTAAGCAATTGTTCATGTTGTTCCCTATTAGTCGGTATTGACTTTTCAAAATTTTCATCAATTTAGTTTTTTTTTTTTTTTTTGTAATGACAAAAATGAGCGAGACTATTATATCGAATAAGTAATTGAATAATTGTATTTTGTCATAAGACAACAAAAAAAATTATTGATAAACTTTTATTATACTAGAAAATTAACACAATATTTTTGGGAGAAAAAATAATTTAAGAGAAGATAAATGATTAGAATGATAAATTTTTTAAGGGTTTTGCTATGCTTATTTTACTTTTCAATTTCAATAGAATTTATGAGAATATAATTAATTACATTCTTAAAAAAATAAACTTCATCAATTTATAGTGTTTAATGTAATTAAATCCCAACATCTTAGACCCTAAAAACTTAACCCCTAAAAGTAAACTCCTAAACCACAAATTATAAACCCTAAACCCAAATTCATAAACACTAAGACTATAATCCTTAAACCATACAATAAACTCTAACCCTGAAACATAGAACAATAAACCTTAAACCCTAAAATAATAAATCCTAAACCATAAACCATAGAAACCATAAATACTACACCACTAAAACCCTAAACACTAACCATAAAAACCATAAAATAGTAAAATTCAACCCTAAAATTCTAAACCACAAACCTAAACACCTAGACCATTTTACATTATTATTTTTTACATTGAACACCGTGAATCAATAATGTTTAATTTTTTGGACATAGTTAATTACATTCTAATAGATTAAGGCTGTGTATAGCAGAACCTATTTTTAAATATAAATCATTAAATTATTTTAACTTTTTCAAATTAAAATCAAAGTTAATAGAATATATAAATTTTAAAGAATTTTTTTAATATTATTATTATTATTTTTTACCAAGTCAGGCCATCAAAATATTTTTTTTATGTTTTTAGTAACTTTTTCTATTTTATTTTTTCATAATAATAATAACAATAACAACAGCAGCAACAATAGGGTTAGAAAGTTGGGAAATGTTTGGACCAACATGCTAAGAGTTGGGCCACTCACCGCTTTGAACAAACCCAGACTGCTGCTTATCTCTTCTCGGACCGAACGGGTTTCTGAGCGGCCTGAACCCAGATGGCGTGGGTTGGATCCAGTAATTTGACCAGGAGGATCATTATCCAGCAGCTAAAACCAAAACCCCAAAAAGCCTCCATTTTTTTTACATTCCAGAAGACTTTAAAAAGCCCATTTTTTCTCTTCAAATGAAACCCAAAACCGTTACTACTCGACGCTGCGGCCGTCTCTCCGGTGATTTCTTCTGACCGTCAATGGCACCAAACGACTCCTCTTCCCTCCCTCATTCCATATCAGGTGTTAAACTCGCCTGAAACAAAATGGAAAATCCAAGCCGTCGCCTCCTTTCACCGTCCTTTTCTCCTCCCCATCTTCCTTTGAACCGGGGGTCTAAAATTTTGTGTTTGGGCCGGGGTTGGACTTGGTGCTTAGGTCCGACGTGTATGTTTTCGGGGTTCAGGGTTCAAGCTTGTTTTCCTGGAAAACTTAAACCCTCCCCTTTTATAGAAACACAACTGTTTGTTGTTTTTGATGAGAGCCAAACGTGTTTGTTAGGGTTGGCAACTGATCGCTTTTTTAACAGGCAAGAAATTAAATTCGAAAGAGGAGTTACCTAAGTTACAAGTCACGTCCGAAAACCGCACACACATTGAAACAGGAGACTGTAGGCGTCATGCGTGTGATCCATTATTATAAAACATTCTATAGATTTCCTACCAAATCTTAGTTAGCCCCTTCTCTTTCCATGTTCCTCAGCCTCCGCCTCCTGCTCCTTCCCTTTGTTTTTTAAACCGTCTCTTTCTCTCTATCTCTCTCTCAAAACAGAGAGAAAACAGACAGAAAGATGACGGAAAGAAGAAATATTTCACTCTGCATGATTTTGGGTATGGTTTGCTTGTTCATAATCAATGTTTCCGGCGATGATTCGCCGGCGGGGAAGCTTTCTGCCGCCCCTTACCACGACCAAATGCGCCATTTGCAAGCGTTCAAGGCTTCTCTTGTTTCCGGTTCAGTGATCTCACCATCTCCGTCGCCACAACAACAGGTGATTATTTCTTTTCGATTCTGTTCATATTCTTTCCTGGAATTATTTAGTACAATGGAAGTATGAAAATGAGAATGGAATGGATGTACAGGTAGTCCCCGGTTCACGTGTGTATCACGTAACCGATTACGGAGCGGATCCGTCGGGGAAATCCGACAGCACGGAAGCACTTAACAAGGCGATCGCCGATGCATTTCGGGGTCCGAGTGAAGGGATCTTGATGGAGGGGATCAATAATCTCGGCGGGGTGCGGATTGATCTTAACGGTGGGAATTACCTTCTCAGTAAACCACTCCGGTTACCGGCTGCCGGTGCAGGAAACCTTATGGTACGCCACCATCAATTTAATTTCTTTTCTACGCTACCTGATAATTGATGTCATGTACCAACCTTACTAAATACAAAGTCGATGGCGAATGAAACACGTGTCGGCGTGACTTATTTCCTGCCTGGGAAAACAAAGCAATGGGAGAAAAGGAAATTCAAAAGTCTTTGGATTTGAATTTCAAAAAAGTTAAAGCTGCATTTAATTCTAGAATAAAGGGTGGCGTGTTAGTCATTTAATTGCATAACAATTTTTTTTAAAAGAATTATGCTTCTAAAAGTCTTTATTAAAGGAACATTGGTTGAAAATGAGATGATGATCACCTACCCCTGACCTGAATAGTCTATACTCTATATGCATATGTACACTTGTCCGCCGAATTGAATTCCGATGAGCAGTGGTCGGAGACAGGAGTCCGGGTATTTAAATTACATACGGTAGACCAAATGTAACTCTCCGTTAATTTGCTGGTGCAGATCCACGGAGGGACATTGCGAGCCTCGGATGATTTTCCGGCTGACGGGTATCTTATTGATTTGTCGAGCACTACACAAGAAGAAATGAATGAAGGGAGCTTCACGAATTTGGATTCGCAGCTTACCTTGGCGTCGTCGTCCTATAGCTACGAGTACATAACCCTCAAAGACCTGATGTTGGATTGTAATTACAGGGGTGGTGGCATTTCAGTAGTAAACTCACTAAGGACTGGTATTGACAACTGCTACATTGCTCATTTCACCAGCAATGGGATTTTGGTCCAAGGTGGGCACGAGACCTATATCAGGAATTCTTTCCTTGGTCAGCATATAACGGCCGGTGGTGATGCGGGCGAAAGGAACTACACGGGCACTGCCATTAACCTAATGGGCAATGATAATGCGGTGACGGATGTGGTGATTTTTTCAGCTGCCATAGGAATCATGGCTTCGGGTCAAGCCAACACCTTTTCCGGGGTGCATTGTTACAACAAGGCGACGGGTTTCGGTGGCACCGGGATTTACTTGAAGCTGCCTGGTCTCACCCAAACCCGGATAGTGAATTCTTACCTGGATTACACTGGAATCGTGGCTGAAGACCCGGTGCAGCTTCATATCTCCAGCAGTTTTTTCCTGGGCGATGCATTTATCCTCCTGAAATCGATAAACGGGGTCGCAAACGGAGTGAATATAGTCGATAACATGTTCAGTGGGTCCAATAAGGGGATTGAAATAGTCCAGCTAGACCAATCAAAAGGGCCTTTCAAACAGATTGATCAGGTTGTAGTTGATAGGAACAATGCCAAGGGCATGAACATTAAATCAACGGTTGCAAGAGGGTCTGTTGAAGGGAATGGCAGCTCCTGGACGGTTGATTTTAATCCGGTGCTTTTATTCCCTAACATTATTAGGCATGTGCAGTATTCATTGAGCTCAAGCAAGGGTGGCTTATTTCCTAAGTATGTCCTGCGCAATGTGTCTGAAAATCGAGTTGTGATCGAGTCGGATGTAGCTGTTCCGGCAAATGTTTTTGTCACGGTGGATCAAGCTTAAGCACTTGATCCAACTTGACTTTCTCCTATTATTTTTATAATAATAATAATAACAATATAGCTATTGTTTCCGGAGGCATTATTTATTTTTATATACAGAGAGAATTATTTGGAACACTTCTGATGAAATTTGTATGCTTCACAAAGGTGATGCATACTCTAAATTAATTATTAAACAAGTAAGACGTACTGAAAAAATAACAAAAAGGCCAAACAACTACTTAACTAAATATTTGTATAAGAATAAATGAATTTGTTTAATTACAAAATTTTCTGAAAGTTTTTAAATTTTAATTAATTAAACTATAAAGAGATTGACCACCACCACCAACATCTTCAACCTCGGCAGCTCGTTTCATGTTTCTTCCAGTACTGTTTGATTGTGTAAATAAAATCGTGGCTAGCACCTCGAATCTAACTGCCGCCGGAGCTCCGGCGACGAAGGATGATCTCCGAGAAAACGCTCTTCTCGAACTATCGAAGGTAATTTGAATAAGTGGTGGTTCTTTTTCATACTCTTTACTTTGTTTAAGAAGTAGGGTTCTGACCTTAAATAAAGGAAATTTGATTTGATTTTTATACATAATGGTTTCGTTTTTTTTTAATATATGTTTTGCTTTTAAAAGATATGAAAATCTGAAATGTGAACAGGAATACGAAAAGGAAATGAAGAAATATATATGATTCTGAACATTGAATTAAAATACTTGCCCTACCTCGAGAGTGGCAAATTTGTCAACATTTAACAATTATGTATGGACATTTGGGCGGCTGAATACAAAGGTAATATTACGTTTTTTTTAATAATTTAATTATAATGTAATATTTGTTCATATATAAATTAATGATTTGCCTTTTCATAATATGGTCCGGGAAGAAATCTAGAAATTGGGAAAGAGAAGATGGGATTATGGTAAGGTTGAAATCTAGAAATTGAGGGCATAGTGCAACAGCTATGCAGGAAATAACATAAAACAAGGTTTTACAGTTGCATTTTACTAAACAAAAGGCAGATGAAAACTACACATTAAAAATAAAAACTAAAGAACCCTGCTTTGATGTTTTTGCATAACTGGACATGGAATGAAATATATAGGCAGGTTGTGCTCATAACATACTGTCCGATCTCGCGGGCAACCTCCTGAAGAAGTTGAGAGGTATCGATGGAAGTTTGTGGCGGAACCTGGGGTGCCTTAGGACATAAAGGCCTGTGAGAAGAGCCACGACTTGGAACGGTGTGAAATAAAGAATGGTTGCGGCGATCAAACAGAATGTCACGAATAGGGTGGTCGCTCTCGGGTCCCTCCAGCTTAGCAGAGACTGGCATCTTTCACCTTGAGTTGCCAGATCACCGATCACAGTCTGAACTCTCCCTGCTATACTTCTGAGACGATCATATCTCATCCTAACGATATCCGTAGGTCGGGAAGTGGGGAAGGTATCGAACTCTTCATCTTGTTCATCGGGATGGGCCGCATCAGCATGAGAGAGTCGTGTGTCCATGTGAGGAGGGTGCATTGGCCGCCAACGGTAGTTCCAGATACCGATTAGGAAAAGGTAGAGAAAAACTGTTGGAAGTATTAGTTCAGGGTAAAGAACTAATATAATGAAAAGGATATGAATCAGAATGGTTGTAATAGGGTTTCTCCAGTTGCAGATTTGATCAAACCATTTTCCAACCGCGATCACCCCACTTAGAACTCCCATAATTCGGAAAAAGTTTGCTTTGCTTCTCCTCATGCTCCACATATGCGAATCAACATCAATCATGTACTCCACAACTTCCTTCCTTAGTGGTGGCTCAGCCCGGCTCAGCCTTACCGAGACAATCTGCATAGCCTGGTGCCTCAAGCTATCAAGCTGAATCACGGACAATGGATGAATGTAGTGCATCTTAGGCAACAATGGATGTGAATACATATGTAGCATGTTAATCAACGATGTGCAGGTGAACCTCACAGCCAATTGAACTTCACCAGTCTTTTTAACCCCTGAAGGATGTAGCACCAGTAGGGGATACGAGTGAGTATAAACCTTATCGGCTTCAAGTGTCGATAGCCGAATTCTCACCTTCCCAATTCTTGCATCCTTTGTCCCTCCGGATCCCCCATGCATATGACCATTATCGAAAACCCCTATAGTAATGACAGTACAAGGATCGAAGACCTCCCAAGTGTATTGCTCATTCCATCTCGGCATAAAATTGTCAACAATTGTCCTAGTCCGGATCCATTTCTGCCCATACTTAGCCACACAATAAGCATCCGTGGTTCCTCGGCCGTCTTTCATTTTCATTGGCATCAGCCCCTGGGCACTTAGAATACCCAGCTCCAGAATTCCAATATTTGGTTTCCATAGCTGTTTTGCAGTCGGCCTAAGATCACTACTGTAGTGAGTTGATTCATCCAAAACGTGATACCCTCCTTCTAAACACATTCTTAAGTGAATCCGACTGGCGAATTTCGTTTCCTTCTTCTCTCCATCCACCACCACATGTTTCTCGAGATTGTACCACCGGCTGTTCACCGGTTTATGGTCTAACCGTCTTTGAACAATCTGCAGAGGGATCACACACTTCCCCAAGGTTTCATCCTTGTTAGATCCCACCCTGTCTTCCACGCTTAGAACCAGAGGCTCCTCAAAAGGCTCAGCAACTACGAACATCAAGTCCTCGTTCCACATCGGATTGATGGTCTTACTCGGAGATATTCTAGTTCTCAAAGCCTGAGGTCCAAGAACAGCTTTGACAAACACTTCAGGGAACCTGCCCTTATCACTAGGCACCATGTCTTGAGCTTCAATGACATTCACCCTTACATACCAAAGCTTAGGGGAAAGATAAACTTTCGATCGAATGTTTGCAACGCCATCAGGACTAACCGATGCAGCATCGGAATGCCACGCATCAGGAAATGCCTCGTCGGCTTGAGTCCCCATCCAAACAGCCAGCATGAGCTCTCCCTTGGCTTTGTCACCCTTTCGATCTTCCAATCTATACCATTGTGGCGCCAACGGACTATCCGGAGGAACCCTTCTCGGAATTTCATTGACATCGAGCATGACCCTGCCAATTAAATCATCTGCAACAACATCCTTATCTTTCACATACACTTCCAAAACAGATGCTTGAATTCTCTCTTTGGAGAATGCAAACACTTGATTCCATTCCGGATTGCTCTTCTTCTCGAAATGCTTAGTTACTCCCTTGTAGTTCCCGAGTTTAACCTCGATTTACGGATCGCAGCCACCGGTAACATCTTTTCCGGGCAAATCTTTGGCCTTAACAACTCGAACATAGAGGTATTGCATTTGTTCCACAAGGTCATAGGTACACGAAAGCTTATCGCGGGTGACAGACCCGGCCCCGATGTTGGGCGAGGTCTGCTTCAGGGCAAAATCTACTGATTGTAGAGGCTTCTGCATCTTCTAAACAACACTCAACAGTTGTGCAAGAAAAGCAGCAACAGTTATCAGAAAAAAAAAATAGAATTCCGAAACGGCAAAAGTTAGTAAAAATAATAGTAAAAGGTTCATATGTACTGCCATTATTAATTATCGTCAATAATCATTACTAAGAAAGCATTTAATGCAGTTCAAAAAACAAAAAAGATGCAAACTTGAAGGCTGTTTAAACATTTTCCCAGCAACCAAACAGCATTAAAAGAGAAAACATTTACCAGCATGTACAGTAAGACACACACAAACAATGCATTTTACACAAGGAAGAAACAGGAACAGATCTAAAGCAAGAAAACCCATTAAACCAAACGCAAGAAGAAGAAAAAACAAAGCACACATCATTATCATGCATTATTAAGTAAACAAAGGAAAACAAATACATAGTTTCGAAGTTTGAACAACAACACGAAAACTAACCCCACAAAGGCAAGAACTTTTGGAATCAAAGCACTCATTTACAAGAACAAGATTGTACCTTTGTTTGTGTATGAATGTAGGACGGTTAAGAGAGGGTGAATGTTGGCCTAAAAGACTGAAAATCTAGCTACTGCTATAAAGTAAGAGTAAGAAGAGTTGTTTTTTTGTTTGTTGTTTGTGTTGATGTTGGTGGACCTCTGACTGGTGTTGTTGCCCGCCTGTTTTCACCTCTCCCTGTTTCTTTATATTTATCCAAACATTTTTTTTTTAAAAGCCGTATTTGACAATTAATAAATAGCAGATAATTAATAGCAGATTACATTAGTTAATAGCGAATTATGTTAGCGTTTGATAAAATGAACTGATAGCTGATAATTATTTAATTTTTTAAACAAAAAAATAATATGTAAGAATATAATTATATTCATTCAATACTTGTTTGAATAGTTTATTAGTTATTAATATTTTGTATCTATTAATATTAATTAGATTATAAAAAATATTTTTCTAATATAACATTACTAAGCATATTTGAAAGATCTATATATTAATTTATTATTTATATATTTATTTTTAGTATAATTTAATTAATTGTTAAATTTAAATTCAAATATAAATGTGTGAGAATAAAAACAAAAAAAATATTAGTTTACAAATATTACGATATAAATATACAAGTGAATAATTAAAATAAAAAAGTTAAATTTAAATTATTTGAAGATTTTTTTATAATTATTAAGAGTAAAAGAATTTTTATAACTCTTATGTTAACACCTCTAATTTTGAAAAGTTTATTTTGGCTGGTCAAACTTCTAATATTAGCTCAAACTTTTAATTTTAGTTTAAACCGCTATTTACCAAACAATGCCAACATCTTTTTGGCCAAATTATTCGAACTGAATACTGTATAAGTTTATTATAGGACGACTTTATCAACTCAATTTATTCTATTCACAATGTTAGAATTCAAAACTCTAATCTTTCTTAAATGATCTAGTATCTCATCTTATCAAATCAAATTATAAACATTGATAAAAAAAAACACACATGATCCAGGTATTTCATAATCGAATCGAATTGAAGTTTAAATTAAAATAATACTCTTTTAGTATTTATTTTTTTACACATAAGTTTTGATTTGATATTTTATTTGAGACATCAATTTTATAGTAATATGCTTTTGTTACACGTAGATTTGATATGAGTTGGATCAATATGATTTGAAAACTATTTTATTTTTTATTAAAGTTTTAATGAATAATAAATTAAAGTTATTTATAAAAACAATTACTATCCATATTTCAAATAATAATCTACAAAAAATAGTAACGCAAATTGTACGTAAATGCATAACGCTGATTGTAGTAATTATATAAATATAAACACAGAATAAGTTGCGAATAGTAACGTACATAAACATGGTCATAAATGTCAATGAGCTAAATTTGGTGGTAAATATATCTAGAATATTAAAAAATAATAATTATATTTTAACAATATCAAAATTAATATTATATTTATTGAAAATATTAATAATCAGTTATTTAATTTAGTGGTAAATATCTAGAATATAAATCCGATTTGGTGAGGTTTGTTGATTTTTTAATCGATAATTTGATTCGATTCTCGATTTTTTTAATATTAAGTTGGATTTTTACTTTTTATAATTTATCTTGACAAATTGGTTTTATTTTGTGGGGGGTTTGGATATTATTATGTAAAGCTTCAAAATCGTTTTCACAAATATTTTTAAAAACAATATTTTTCAAATAAATAAATAAATGATATAGCATTTTTATGTTATTTTCACTAGTTTAAATATAAATATTTATTTTTACTTTATTAAAAAATAAAATTAATTATAAATTAAAAAAATAAAATTCTGTTTATTTTAATAATTCTTAAATTTATAAATTATAAACCATTCAAATACTACAATTGATATCAGTTTCACTTTCTTTATTTCCTCCCTCAATCTTACTATTCAAAATAGAAGATCAAAATTCCAATAAATTTACCTACAAAATGTATATTTTATTAAAGGGTTAAAAAATATAAATAAATATTATTTTGCAACCACGTTTAAACTATTAAAAAAAATAGTAAGCAATAAAAGTAAGGCATGTGAAGTCCAAACTCCATACCCAAAAAAATCAAAATTGTAAGATTGGGTTATTGGGCTGGGATGGCCATGGGTCGGGTTTTTGGTCGATCTGCACCCGACCCGAAAATGTAACACCTTCATCTAAATCCGACTTGATCCAACATTTTATGACGTTCCACTCGACATGAACCCAAATTTTAGAGTAAAAACCCGAACCTCACTAGACCCGACTTGACATAAATTTAAAATTATCAATTTTCATGATTATTAGATAAAATAGGGAGCTAATTGAAAAAAATACAAATAGAGATTGATCATTATAATAATTATTCTATTTTTATTAGACAAAATAGAGAGATAATTGAAATATATATATATATATATAAAGAGATGGACATTGTAGCAATTATACATAAATATTTAGAATAAAATTAAACTATTATTTCGGGTCGGGTAAGGTATTTTTCACCTTAAACCCAAAATCGGTCCAACCCAGCATCATCCTCAAAAAATCAAACTAGAACTTGACCCAAACCCAAAATTTTATTTAAAAAAACAAACCCTATAAAATCAGATTAAAACCCGTTGAAAATGAGTTAAATAGTCATCTCTATTACTCGAGATTGGCATAGAGAAAGGGCCACAATTCAAATCTGAAAACAACCCTTAACGCCCTCTATTTACCTATGCAATTAACTTTAAATTTTATATTAAAAGCGAATTTATAAAATTTTAAAGGATATATAAAAATATATTTAAAAATTAAAAAAATTAAATTTAAATTATATACAAATTTTAAATTTTAAGAAAGCCGACGGCCTGTGGACCGCTCATTTAATCATGTATGCAATGGGTCTTCCCTTTTTCTCTATGGGGAAAAGTAAAAATTGTTCAGTCTTTTTCAGGAAATAATGAGAGAATTGATGTCTTAGGTGGATTTGGTTTTGGACCCATCCGCCCTGCTATTTCAAACATGTATAATTCACTCCAATCATTTATTTATTTAAACTCCAAATCACTCAATTAAAGTATTTTACATAATTAATGTTTGAATTTATGAAAATTCTAAAAGAATTGTGTCAATCGAATTAAGATACAATTGACGTAATTTATTTACTTTTATATTAATTCGAGTGAATTTGTTTTTTATTCGGATAATGCAAATGTATGATTATATAAATGCAATAGAGTGAGTTTGCACTACAACAACCTAATTTAACACCGAAAAACAATACAACCGAAATATTATAAAAACATATAATATTTTTTTTAGTATAAGTTACAACCGAAACATTAGAAAACAATAAACTTAAAATGTCACCACACAGCATTTTCGATTTCAACTTGAATATTATCCCACGACACAACCGAAATATTATCCCACACAGCTAAAAATGTTATACTTCTTGACAATATTTCGGTTATACCTATTTTCAACTGTTTTTAACTCTGCCATTACTTAGACTTCTCCAAATGCAAAGTTAGATTTGGAAGGTTGAATAATGAATGAATTCATAACAAATTCTTTTGTGTACTTAAAGTACATGATTTCTACTCACAACTTCACTGGAAATTAAAAGAAATATCGTAAATTAATGAGAGTATGAGTTAATTGTCTAACAACTCATTGTGGTATTAATTATTTAACAAAGTATGTATACAAGTGGTATAATTTATTAAGAGTTATATTTTGATTCATAAGTTGTATAAAAAAATTACAAAACCCTTCATATTTAAATTGTAAAAATTTAAGAATATAAAATTATAAAAAAATAAGAATATGAATTAGATTATCAATAAAATAAAATAAAACTTATACCATATAAGAATTTAGAGGGTGAGATAACACCACAACACCCGTTCATCCTTGTTCCAATATTTTATGCTTTTCCTTGCCTGCAATTAATATTGAAGCCAATATTTTTATATAGTGGGGTCAATACAGAATATGAGTGAATATGAAGGATTCTTACACTATTATAAAAATTATTATTGACCTCGTACTTCAACAAAATAAGTGAGGGTCAATTTTAACATTTTATATGAAAAATTCTAAAAATATTATATTAGCTCTTGAAAATTTCGTACCTAACAAATTAAGTGAAGTCAATTGATCACTAAATATTAATGTAGATCCACCCATGCCTGCAACTGCTTGCAAATTTAAATATTAATTACTTTTTTGTGTAAAAGTTGAAATATTTTTATTATAAACTCATTGTTATAATATGTTTGTGTGAAAAGAATCAAGTTTAACTACTTTACGAGTCCTCTCAACTATTAGTTGATTTAATGGAATGTGACATTTTTTAAACAAAATTTTAAATTTTAACCTTGATATTATAAATGTAATATATCAAATTAAAAAAATCATCTTTATAATAAGTCTTTGCAGTACTAGATTTATATTAGTTTGCCAATACTATAAGGTAAATTTGTATAAAAATGGGTAGTTTAATTCTGTATATTGAATTTTAAAGCAAAGAGGTAAACGGTAAATTTGAAAAGTAAACAAAAGTAAATTAAAAAAAAAAATTGTGTTTGAAGGGAAAGTAGCAGTGGTGGTACTGAAATTCTTTAGTGGGAGTTTAATTGTTGTTGGTTCAAAGTCAGCAATATTGACATTAATTGGTGAATTAAGGGTGCAGTAGTGTTATGTTAGAGTTTAGTACGACACCAATCAAAATGTTATAAAATACATAATTTAAAATATTATTTATTAATTTAAAATTTGATGGTCAAATATTGAAATTTGACTATGAGGATTGATAATTGTCACTTCTAATAACTTTTTTATGTTAATGTTAAGTATCAAAATTTATTAGGATTGTACACGAACCAAACGTTCAACGAACTGTTCGTGAATTATTTGACCGAAAGTTCATTTATGTTCATTTATTTATTAAACGAACGGACATGAACAAAATTTTCTGTTCGTTTAATTAAATGAACGAACACGATTAAAGGGCTCGGTCGTTCATTTACGTTCGTGAACGTTCGGTAATCCGTTCATTTATGTTCGTTTAAATTTATTCACATGTATCTATTTATATTTATTATTTTACATGACAAAAGTATTATATTTAAAAAAAGTTAAATTTATTCACGTATGTTCGTTCGTTTAAGTCTATTCACATATATTTTTTTATGTTCGGTCGTTTGTATTCGTTTATCATTTTAACGAACTAACACGAACAATCTACATTCCTTAACAAACGAACACGAACAATAAATTTTGTTCGTTTAGTTGTTCGTGTTTGGTTAAAATTAAATGAACAAACATGAACATATCATCGTTCATGTTCGTTCGTTCGTTTATAGGCCTAAAATTTATCTTTGTGAATCAATTCTTGTCGTGAAATCACTAATTTTAAATGTTATAAGAAATTGTAACATTTTAGGTTGATGGGTAATATTTTACGTTCCGTGTTTTGTAATATTTTAATTGGTGTCGCATCGTAGATGTACTGTAACCTAGACGTTCGTTAGACTCCCCTTAATTAATAAACAGATTAATGCAATGCACATGTAGAGTTGAGAGTGGTCGTCATCAGCTGTTCAGCATTCCCATTGCTCAATCTGCCACAAAATTAATGTGTCTCCTCTCATGTCTTTTTTCTAGTTTACCATTCATTTTCTATTAAAAGAACAGTGTTTATATTGTAGTTTTTATCCGGAGAAGGATGGCTTAATCCCTGTTTTGTTTGCCTGTGTTATACACAAATTCTTGTGTTTAATTTGGTCTGACTAAGCAAACATTAGCTGAATAGGATTCTATTAGTATACTTATTTTACGAGAAATTATATCATATGCTCGGCTCGCCACATCATTCATGGTCCTAACCAATAAAAAATTATTCATTTTATTAATTTTTTTATATTATCTTTTTACAATCGAATCTTCACTCATATTTACTGTAAATTAAATTAAAAATATTTTTTACTAAATAAAGATTCACTTAATAAAAGATGACATAAAAATAATTAAATGAATAATTTTTATTAATTGAGACTATAAATAATATGACGACCGAGCTTATAATATAATTTCTAAGGACGAAAACTTGTTCTACCTCACTCTTTCCATTTCCATTAGCTTAACCTCCAAAGATTATGAAATGGAAAAGGAATAGATTTTCAAAAAATAACCCTCAACAAAAATTATACATTTGAAACCTCAACTTTTGACAAGACACGCACCTTGATTTTAGGTATAAAAAACGTCCAAGTAACAATGATGACGAGTCATATTTTTAATCTGATTTTTTTCTCACTTTAGTATTTAAAGTTCTATTTATTAACATTAGTACCTATACTTATTTTCTACTCACATATCAGCACTTAATTTTTTTATTTACATTATCTGAATTTGTCCATTTTCCCAACATTAGTAACTTTTTCTGTAACAGTTTTAATTTCTATCATTTTTATATTTTTATAATTTTTAAAAATTTCAAAATTTATAACTATTATATATATACATACACATCTTTTACATTTTTCTATATTTTTAGGTGATGATATGGAATAATCTTAGAGTGATACAGCACCCCTTTTAACATCATTATAAAAAGGGCACCCATGTAAGAAATGTAGGCATGTTTAGATATCAATGTGGAAAATAATTGTTCAGGTACTAATGTGGGAAACATAGACAAGTTCAGGTATTGATGTGGACAAAAAGACCTTCTAAGTATCAATATGAAAAAAGTGGACATGTTCAAAGGCTAGAATGCGACTTAACCCTTATTATTATTATTTTTGCATGAAATTATTATTATTATTATTAATATTATTATTATTATTATTTAGAGCCGTAAACAAACCAAACTTTCAGCAAACTATTCGTAAATTGTTCGACGAAAAGTTTGTTTATGTTCATTATAATGAACAAACATGAACAAGATTTTTTGTTCGTTTAATTAAATAAACGAGCACAAACAAAGAGCTCAGTCGTTCATTTATGTTCAGTAATCCGTTCATTTATATTCATTTAAATTTATTCACATGTATCCATTTTTATTTATTATTTTACATAACAAAAGATTATATTTTTAAAAAATTAAATTTATTCACATATGTTCGTTCGTTTAAGTTTATTCACTTATGTCCTTTTATATCTGTTCGTTTATGTTCATTTATCATTTTAACAAGCAAACATAAACGAACACGAACAAGCTACATTCCTTAACAAACGAACACGAACAAAAAATTATGTTCATTTAAGTGTTCGTGTTCGTTCATTTGTTCGGTTAAAATTAAATCATCGTTCATGTTCGTTTACATGCCTATTATTATTATTTAAAGTTTTAGCTACTTTCAAAAGGAAAAAAAAACTGTATATAAATGTAAATTGAAATAGCAAAACTGCATATATGATTGACTTGGTTAGGTTAGCCAAATTATTCCCGCAGGTGGCCCATGATTATTGACATCTTCAATGCAATGCCGAACCCTTGGCTTTGCCATCCTGAGGGGGAATGACTGACACATTAAAAATGGTCAATGGCCAAGTCTGGCAAATCCAGATATACAATGCAACTTGCAGCTTTTGACTCTCTTTTTTTTGCACTTGCTAAAAAAACCAACAGCCAGGAGAGCTCACAATGGAGAAAACATTTGTAAATAGCTTTTTGTTTCAAGTTCCCTATATGAGTTCTTCACTTTTGCCATGTGTTTTTTTTTACCTAAATGTTGCATGAAATGACAGTCCTGTAAAATAGTTTAAGGATTTTAGAGATTCTCAACTGAATGCTTAGTGATAAAACTTGCCAGTAAATAGAGATCCATGGTCATGTGCAATCCTAAAATTTCTTCACGTTAACCAAGGTTCCACCCTTGGATCCGGATTCGAGCATTGCCTCTAAAACTGCAACGTCCCTGGCACCTTCCACGAAAGAGCTGCGAGGTTCAGCTTCATAACCATTTCCCTTCTGCAAGAAAGGAAAAAGGAAAACGGAGGCTGAGGGGTATCTCTTAGAAGTGACCTTTAGAAAGTCATTTGAAGGATAAGCACATATAAGTTAGCATTGCTCTTGAACATTCATAATTTCATCAGTCCAGGAGAACCGATACAATCAGAAACATCATAATACATTGGGGAAAAGGGGAATCAGAAAAATATGTAAAGAAATGTGAGAGACTGCACTAAACTGCTGTGAGTGCTGTCAATTTGAATCAACTCGTGTTCATCCGATGCAGGTTTGGGGTATTATCTAATAGAAAAACTTAGTTTGATGAGAAAAACGAAAGTTTAATTAGAGAAATGCTATTGCCTGGTACATGACCTAACCGTCCTTTCTTGTGACATTGATGCTGACCATCCTTTATAGTAACAGAGTACCAGTATGCAAATGGTGTGGAATGAAGGATGCAATAACCGAACTATACATTAACTTACCTTGAGGTTTGCTTGCTCAATGTCATGTATAAAAGCTTTTAATTCTTCGTTTACTCCACAGAACGGGTGGAATGTGCTTTTGCATTGCCCATCAGCACTGAATACCGAAACCTGTGAAGGCATAAAGATATTGGAAATCTCACACGATGTAAAGAAGGAACTTGAAAAAAAATACGTAGATCTTAGGAAAACTTAGTGCATAAGTTTTAGCATTTAATTGATCAGAATTGCAAGAATATAGAGTTTGTTTCCAATTTTACCAAGTAACCATGATTTCCATCTATTTTTCCACTTGGATAAAATTAATACTCGTGTCTATCACATTCCGATTCTTTACAGCTCTTGATCTTTATTTCACTTGAAGAGCTCATGTCTGATACATATTAAGAAATGGGTATAGGTCCTCGAAATACATGGAAAAAACTATTAAAAATTCACACACACTTGTGTGGGACACATATCTGTGTCCGGCACTCAAACCTGTAGATTTTTATAATTATTAAAAAGAGAAGCAGCATCTATCTTTAAACGAATAAATATGAAGCAGTACAGTGATACAGAAGTTTCTGAAAAGGGAAAAATATGAAACATTGAGCTTTGTTTGATGACATACAGGAAAACATTGTACATTTATTATATAAAATAGCACGATTAAAGCTTATTAGATATGATACATATATCAATTATTTTCAAGGAGTAGGCACCTTTCTTCACTCATGAAAGTGTGTGATGGGACTAAAACCCCAAACTTCCGTTCTCCTAAGAGAGCTGGTGAAACATTTGGGTTCATGCATGTACCCATCCGATTAGGCCTTACTAAATTTAGTGACCATTCTGTAAATCATTTAAAACTGTAGTTCTCTTCTCTAAGGTTACACCAAGTGAAAACAGAACCACCAAAGGGATGGTCTATCACATCCAAGTCCTCTAAACAATCTTTGAATTCTTGCATTGCCCATGTGGCACCTTGAGAACCAGTGAAATCAGAACTCTCCTTTAGGCAGAAAATGATGTTGAAATCCCTAACTATCACCCAAGGGTGACTGCCCACCCTGCTCTTGAGTGCAAGTAAATCCCTCCACAATTTCTATGGTAGCTAAAATATCAAACTTATTCACACTATTCAACACAGTAGGATTTGGCTCAGTAGCATTATTCACAAGAGGATGAGAAGAGCACTCACTAGAAAATACCAGAAAGCACCTGCTGCAACTGCTCAGGGACATCCACAGAATTCAACATCTGATGAGCAATTCCCTCATGCCCTTCAAGACTACCCACAAACTGCTCAGCATCCATAGGAAGCTTCCCACCAGACTGTGGAGAAACCCCCTCAGCATCTACTGAAATAACCCCAGAATCAACAGGCTGTTGAGAACCCTCCACAGCAGCACGAGCCACTTTACCACACTTCTCATTAGAATGGCCAAAGACAAAGCAATGTGTGCATTTAGGCGGTGACCAAACAACCTCCACTGCAACACTAACTAAGTTGCCTTCACCAAGGTTAACCAGAACGAAAGAATGAAACTCATCAGTTGGGGTTGGGCGTTCGATCGAGTCGAGTCAAAAAATTTTGAGTTATTCGAGATTGCAAGTTCTATTTTACGATTCAAACTTTATTTGAAATTTTTTCGAATCGAGTCAAGTTTATGAAATTCGAGTCGAGTCAAATCGAGTTGAGTTTTTGTACAAATTTAATTGTACAAATATATTTATTCATATATATTTTTATATGTATATATATCTATTTCTATATGCATATACTTAGAGTTGGGCGGTGCACATATTGATTCTAATTTTAACGACTTTCTATATGCATATAATATATATATATATTTATATTTTTCATATGTGATATATATAATTTATCATGCAAAATAGAAAAACTCGTCTCGGACATGAAAATGATCAACTACTACTAAAAATTTCGAGTTATTCGAAATTATTTTATAACTCAAACTTTATTTGAATTTTTTTTGAGTCGAGTCGAGTTTATGAAATTACGAATCGAGTCAAAACGAGTCAGTTTTTCTCCTCGAGTCGAGTCAAATAATTTAATTTTTTCAAGTAAATTTTTGCCCACTCCTATCGTCAATAGCTTGCACCTCCACACAAACCTTTGCATCTAACAGTTGCTTCAATGTAGTAGCACGGTCCAAGTATTATGGCCTACCTACAGCGCTGACAACATAATTGAGCCCCTATTGGGAGAAAAGCTCCAAAGGTACGTGCTAGAGCTTAACCCAAATTGGTGTCGAATCAAACTAGCAGACATCCACTTTTGCAGCACAATGGCCTTCTGTTGAATGTGCCAAGGGCCAGTCTCCAACACCCAGCCACGCACTCGTTGATATGGAAAGTTAATCGTGTAGACATTAGGAGCAAGGATCCTAATATCCACAGAACCCCCACGCCCCAACCTATTCATCGTCTTCTGAAACACTCTTAATGTTCGGAATTTCCCAAGGAAGTTACCCACTAATGCATTCGACCATTGTTTAGCGCCATTGGATAATACATCAGAATGGGACTAGACAAGAGAACGACCATCCTTCTTCTCAGGAGGAAAAAACCCTAAAGTCTGATTAAGAAGGTTGCATTCGAACTTACCAACATCAGGGATAGTTTGAGGCGCCACAACTACTTTCGAACCAGCAACAACACCCTTCGAAGCCCCATCAACTACTACAGTAGCTTCCGTAGCAGGAACACTAGCATCAAGATTCGGAGGTGCCGCAACTGCCTCCGAACCAATAGCATCGCCCTTAAATAATTATATTTGAAAAGAACATAAATCTTTTATGTAAGTAGATAGTCAACTCTATTTTCTATAAAGATAAAAGCCATTGCAAGAAATTTTTTATATTTTTATAAATATTAATAGGCTTGAATCCTAAATAATTATTTCATAACTATTAATTTAAGATTCAACCTTAAATAATTATTTATATATATTTAATTTTTTAAATACTCATCAATCCTACTTGGCAGAAATAAGTGAGTTTTAAATTTCTCATTTATCGGATGTAAAGAGGTTTAAGCACAATGCTTTACCTCATAGACGGCGGAGGATGACAATATTAATGATGAGTAAAATCCAATTCTACTCAATAAAATCTAAAGTTTTTAATAAACTTGATTTAATTTTTTGATTTTATTTGATTTAAATTTTATAAACTTGATTTAATTTTTTAATTAAAAAAATTAAATCAAGTTTAAATAATAAAATAAAAATTATTAATTTAATTTTTTTAAACTCAATTCGACTCGATTGAATACTCACTTTTAACGGCTTGATAGAAGAACATGACCCTAAAATTAGAATAAGAGCATTTTTGTTGTGCGGAAACCTATAATTCGACTAAAAACGATTAACCTAAAATGTTACCAGACTATAGGTCATGTTTGACAATTAGCGGATAGCTGATTGCATTAGCTGGTTGTAGCTGATTTGATTAGCTGATTGTATAAAAGTGTTTAGTAAAATTAACTAATAGTTTATAGTTGTTTGATTATTTAAACAAACAAAATGGCATACAAGAACATGATTATATTATAATTGTTTAATTAATTTAATTATGAAAAAAAATATAACATTACTAAACATATTTGAAGGATTTATATAATAATTTATTATTTATATAATTATTTTTAATACAATTTAATTAATTATTAAATTTAAATACAATTATAAATGTAAAAATAAAAAAGTTAAAAAGATTAATTAAAAAGTCACAATATAAATATACAAGGAAAAAATTAAAATGAAAAATGTCAAATACGAGTTATTTAGAGATTTTTTATAATTAATAAGGATAAAAAGGTATTTATAATTCTTATATACATATTAGAGTGGGAAAATTCCTCCACGTAATCAACTCATTGAAGGATGCGGATTACATCGTCATTTACATCATAGTTCATCATCCATTATGTATTAACCAGACAACCATCTAATTTGATCCCAAAAAAAAAAAAACAGTCAACCATCTAAACTAAGTCGGTAAAACTAATTAGGTAAAATGAAAAAAGATGTCGTTAATATTTATATGTTTTGTTATTTAGTTTTCTATTCTTTTTTAGAGTAAACAACCTCCAATATTTTAATTTGGTCTAAATATACTCTTGTTAGATAGAAATTATCAATCAACTGAACGTCAACGGTTGATGTTGACTGGACTTGCCACGTGTCAATATCTACTGATGTGTTAATATGTACTAACGAATCATCATCATATTCACCACGTGTCACCATCTGGTTTTGCCACGGGTCAGTATGATAGTCAGCCATGTGTCACCATAAAAAGGGTATAACAAAATAATTTTTTTTAAAATCTGACGTGACATATGCCACGTCAGCCGATCTTAACTCGTGACAAGTCCAATCAAAATCAGCCGTTGACCATCAGTTGACTGACAGTTTTCATCCAACAGAGGCATATTTGGACCAAATTGAAACGTTGGGGGTTGTTTGCTCCAAAAAAAAAAGGGAGCCAAATGACAAAACATGCAATCGTTGGGGGCATCTTTTATCATTTTGCCAACTAATTAACCAATCTGTTACCTAATTTGTTTACAAAGGGCCGACCCATGGGTTTTGGCCCTGGACGAACCTAAAAGTTAAGCAATAAATTAAAGATTTAAATTATAATTGTAGTTACAATCATACTTTCGACCGTGTTGTGTTTACTGCGATTGCGTACATAACCGATGTTATTTCGGTTACTGGGAGTATGTGGTGAAGTTTTTTTAATAACATATGCTATTGTTGGCATAACAGTTGTAAATATCGCGTTTCAAATGGTGCCATTATCTTCATATAACGGTCGTTTTTGTGATTGCATACCGATATTTAAATATATGTCCTTGATAGCAAGTAATGAAAAATAAATTAATTTCAAGGGTAAGTCTGTAGTAACAAGTATTAAATAAATTTGGACCTTAATAACAAATATCGAAAAAATTGAATTTTAAGATTGTGCCCATAATGACAAATATCGAAAAAGCCCCTAATAATAATTATTAAAAAATAATATTAAAAGTAGACCCCTAACGATAAATATCAAGAAAAAACGTAACTTCTGTTAACAAGTATTAAAAAATAAACTCATAATAATAAGTATTAGAATATCAAAATTTTAATAATAAATATAATTAAAAAAATATACAAATAGTATTTTGTTTTTTGAGCGTACATAACTGTTATTATCAATAGATTAACTACAACTTCGAGCGGAACTCAGCTAGCAACCCAACAGACAACAGCCGAAATAAGCAACATATTGACTGTGGGAGATTTCACAAGTGGATTATAAGTTTCAAGAAAGTCGTGTTCGGGAACTCCATTTCGCGACAGAACTATAATCCAACAACAAGAACATAGATGGAGGAGAACAAGTGAGAGATCCCCAAAGACGATAAGCATGAAAACACCCAGAGACAAGCAACAACATTGACGAAAAACAACAAAACTAAACACAAAGAACAAAAGCAATATAAAGTGAAACAATAGAAAGACACAGTAGAAACAGGGAAAGGAGAGCAACAACCAAAACATGGATCGGAGAGCTGGTATCTTCGATCTTCACCTGCATGACATATCGGGGGACACTGATGGATGAACTCATGTGAAAAAATGCATAAAGATGTCTATCGACTGGTCAACGCATTAGGATCAATGATTTATCGTTGATGGATGAATCAGAAAGAAGAGGAGTCGGAGAACCTTTAAACTGGCGTTCGCCAGTAGGAGTCGTGAACTCAGACCACCGTGAAACAAGAACATAAAACATGCTACCAGATCCCAAGGATAAACACCAGAAAAATTAGTCCGAGGCAAAAAAATAAAAAGGAAATGGTCAAGCATAGTATTAAATTGCAGTAGCAACACAGTGTAACAATAACAGTTTTGGAGCTCGCCGCAAACCAATTAAAAATTATAGTTATCTTTTTCAAAGAAAAATCACGATGCAACCTGGCCAAGCCTCTCCTTTACACCTATACAACGCTTTCACCTTGCTGAAGAGGGACTGAACCAAAATTAAAGTTGTCAGAAAGATACTCAACGAGCAGGCTAAACATGGCACCGAAGCACTAAAACAAAACGAACAAGAGACCAAATAAAAAAACAAAAAAATATAGATAAAAAGCTAACCATCAAAAACGAGTAATTGGTTGTCGAAAAAGAAAAATTAAGGTTTGGACTTTGATAAAAAGAAGAGGGAGTGTTTTTAGGAGGGCGTTTTTCTGAAAAACAATTTTTTTTTTTTTGCATTTTTTATGCTTCACATTAAAAAAAAACTAAAATTAAAATTTTAAATCTTAATCATAATTTTTACATCTTATACTATAAACCCTAAAAAATACACCATATCTCTAATTTCTTAGACCCTAAACTCACTATTTTATAGTAGGAACACTAAAGGAGGCATGGTTAGGGGTAGATGATTTCTATCATTTTCTGAAGTATGCCGTGCTATAATAATGTCAAGCAACTAAACTTCAGCTGCCACTATCCAAAATGGGCCTCTTCTAACTTGGTTTGTTCCAATGCTTTCATATATACATCACCAGGCAGGAACTTCGTCTTCAGTACCCAGCAGCACTCACACCCACACTTTTATCATGTTTACCACGATGGAATCATGTTCATCAACATTTTAGACATTATCTGTTTTGAAATTAGTTAAACTAAGCTTTGTCCTAATCTAAATATTTATCAGACAATTGTCAAATTCGAAGTTAGACAATATAACCATTAATGTTTTATACTGGCCCTGTAAATAAGAGAATAAATTGTTCGAACTAACCCTAAACTTTTAGACTTGCTTGGTACAAAAGATGGAAATGTGGAAGGATAAAAATTTTGTCAATAAAATAGTTAAGATTTATGGTAAGAAAGTCGTTCGTTTGATTAACTAATTTTCTATCATTTGTGTCAGACAAGCTTTAAAGTTTAAAGAATAAAATTTCAAAAATTCCACTCAACGGTCCATGGACTTTCTACTTATGAAACCTCGGCTCAAACATTGGGACGTTCCTCCCCTTTGGTGTCCTTAAGGCAGATCTAGGGTGTTCAATCAATTGGTTCGGTTATTCGACCGAGCTAAACTACCAAAAATTTATTAATCGAAACTTTTTTTATTAATCGTTAACCGAACTGAAAATTTTTAATCGAACAAAAAAAAATTAGTTAATTCGGTCTGTTAAAATCGAAGTTTGAACACTCTAGGCAGAACCACATTAATAAGTTAATTAATGTGGTTGGGACCAACATGTTGGGATAAGCAAAAACACCCTTAGCTTGCAGAGGCAGAAACCAGCATACTTTCATGGCAGACACCACAGCACCTAAAGGCTAAAGCATGACATGCCTTGCCGCGTGCATTAAAGAAATGTGACAGCTAAAATCATTCTAACATCGTATTTAATACTTAAAAACGTCTACGCATCGTCTCAACAGAGCACAGTTTCCATATTAAAACAGTCTACAAGAAAGTTGACAAAAGAATTGAAGATGATGTTCAAATATGCGCAGTACACAGCTGCCGATATTCACTATAATACGATCATGCAACCTGATTAATGTTGATTCGAAACAACTCCGACTCGTATTGAAAGTAGACAATGCTCTTTGACCCTTGTCACCTTGCAATGTTTATGGTTGCAAAGGGAGATCCAATATGATGAGTATGCATGCAGCCCGTATTATTCGGACTCGACCTCGTGACTTGAACATATTCAGATGAGTAGTATGATTTATGTAAAATGAACTTGAAAGAAAACTGACCATACTCGTCTGACAACAAGAAAGGGTGCAAGAAAAGACAGCACAATACATCTCCAAAGGTACTATCCAAGAAAGCGGTTTTCAGGTGCAATTGCCTATATATATGCGATGCCAACATAAGAAAAAGAGTCTGGAGTCTTAAAAGGGTCTCATACTTGCCGTGCAGTCTGTCGTTTCGTATCCAACAAATTATCATAAACCACGAAAAAGAAGAGGCACCAACTAACATAGACGAGGTCATATACGAAGAGAAGCATTAAGAAGCTAGGAGCCTACCTTTTGAACACATATAGTAAGCACATGAACTGTTTTGATATGTTCTAAGTAAATTATCATGCCTAAAACTGTCAGTTTAGACTTTAGAGCCCCTACATTTGAGAACCTACCACTTCATATTGACTAACATGTGATTTCCGAGTTCTCCTTTGAACACAAGAGGAAAAGGTTTGAGAATTGTAAGAAACAGATGAATGTCATTAGAACAAAGAAGAAATGATTATATATGATAAAAGTTTGACAGCAAACTAATTAACTGAAGCATTTAGGAGAGCACAAAGAACTTAAACACAGTGTAAACTGCAACAGAGCGGCTTCTTACAGGGAAAACAAGGTTTAAAAGCCATCCATTAGTTGAACTAGATGGTATACTATGCACTTATGTGGTGTTACACGAGCCACCGAGTTTATGAAAATGGTGAAAAGAAGAGCTTGGCATTGTAATCCGGATGACATATTACATGAACCCCGTGACGATATGGAATATAATAGCATTATCAAAAAATACAACAGCAGAATCAGTTCCAAAACCCCAAAAACCAGATAAAATAGAAACGAAATTAAAGATAGGAATCACCAAAAATGGGAGGAGACAATTACCTAGATGGAACATTAGAATAGGGATTTACTAGGCCTCACTTCTCATCTCATCATGTGTTTGGCAAAGTGAAAAAAGAAGACACCTATAGCGATAGCCGCCACAATCTCACTTGCATTCGACGACTGCTTCAGCAGCTCGACGTGGCTTGCTTTTACGCCTACTCCCATTTTGCCGAAAACCATTAGACTTCGACGAGTCATCAGTGCCCAATCTGGTGCCAAGACCATTCTCTTCTTTGACCAAATCAGCCTTCTCTTTCACCTGCGAGTTACGTTTTCTTTTTCCCATTCTCGGCAGCAGGGAAACTCTCCCTCTCATTGGTTGTCATATCAGCTTTTCCATTCTCGCCATCCTCCTCTTCTAGTTTTTCAACTTCTTCGACGTCGACTTCATCTTTTAACAGCTTTTGCGGCCTTCCCCTTCTCTTTTGCAAAGGAATTTTCTCTTCTTCACCGCTTCCCGTGTCGTCGTGGCTGGTAACAGTCAGCTTCTTCCCCTTTCCTCTACCTCTACCCATAGTCTTAAACCCAACTAATGAAAAGCTACCATAAAAATCAAGTTGCAGTCTGCCAAACCATAAATCCACAGATAAAAGAGTTTGGTTAAACAAATATGCAGCTAATAATTTAAAGAAAAATGCAATATTATGGCACTTCCATAAATGAATATTATAGATTCTCAAATACTGAAAAAGCTAGCCAAATTACATTATAATTGAAGTGATACCATTTTTAGTTATACTAAAGAGAGGGCTGATTCAATTTCCAGAACATTAAAACAATTTAAAATCCTGGTTTATAATTCTATTACAGATGAGAAAAAGTACTCTTTTTTTTCCTTTTTTCAAACATTTCCACCACATCCAATAGGGAATACAATGGATTTTAATCAAATTTACATGAACTCCAGCTTAGTAAATATACCAAATGACAAACAGAAGAAACATAAAAAAAGTACTGATAAAGTAACAAAGAATCAGAAAGCAAAAAAGAATTAAAAAAATGAAGAAACTAAACTTTGAAAGCAATTCACAATCTTTAATAGCTCAGTCAATCAAGATCAAACGAAAAAGCATATAAATTTCAAGAGAGATGAACATCAACAAAAAGGGAAATAACATAAAACAAACAAAAGAAAAGAAAATTCAAAGTTTCAATATAGAAAATAAAGATAGATAAGAGGGAGAGAGAAGTAGAACCAACCTGAAATGAACCAAAGCTAATATGAATCTTAAACAAGAAACCCATCACTTTGAATCTGTTCAAAACAAAGCAATCACACCCAAAATTTAATTTTTTCCCACTTTTAAGTTAAGAAAGTTAAATACTTGGAATAACAAAAATGAAGGAAAGTTTCAAACTTTAAGAAAACTGTGATCTGGAGAAGGAAAGTGTTAAAACCCAGACGAGAAAACAGATAGATTTGAAGAAAATAAGGTCATATTGTTTCTCAATAACATGGTTAAAAGTGAAAGACAAAGAGAAATAGAGAGAGAAAGAAAGAAGAGAGCTTGGAATAGATATTTGTTGATTGGCTATTTGGTTTCGTTCTTCAGTCTGTGTGTTTGCTGTAATCTGAGTGTTATGATTGGTGTTGTGTAATAATATTGAATTGCTAAGGTTAGTTTGGTAATTGGGAGAACGTAGAAGCAAGCAAACTCATTTGTGTACTTTCTTCCCTTTGTTGATTGCTTTCAAATGTAATACAACTAGGATGGTAAATAAGAGGAGACATGTTGTAAGTTATTTGAGTTTAGTTTAATTAAAGTTTAATTAATAGTTGGTTAGATTGAATTTGATTTAAATTTAAATTTAAAATTTGACTTGAATTCTTAACGAGTTGAATTATTTGATATTTTTTTATATAATTTATATATAAAAAATTAAAAATACATATAAATGACACTCCTTTATAGATAAAATGACACATTTTATAAATAAAATAATACAATTTTATAAATAATTAACCCTCTTTAAATATCTTTGAAAAAAATGACATCCTTAAATAAATTTATAAATAAAAGCTTAAAATATAATATACTAAAATTTTTAATTTTTAAAGTTAAAGTGAACTAAAATACATATAGTTGGATTATTATTATTATTATTATTATTATTATTATTATTATTATTATTAATGGGACGAGACAGTTTGTGAGTTACTCGAGTTTGACTTGGTTAAAACATGGTCAATATGATTCGATTGGATTTGACTCGAATTTTTAACCAGTAAAATCGAGTTCAATAATATTCGACTCAACTCAACTCAACTCATTTACCCCTAAGTATACCGTTAATAATGATAAAGCTCAAACCTTTTGAAGCGCATGAACCAATTAAATTAGCAACCTTGGCAATGTAATGTGCAGTTATAGTATGCAATTCAAGTTGCAAAGAGGGGGAAACCCACAATAATTATGCCTACCTTTTTTTTTTAACATAAATTCTAAAATACCTATAATCGAGTTTTATTGTTTGTGATTTTTCGGATATAAAATATTTATTCCGTAGGGTTTTAAAAATACAGTATTTTATTTAAAAAGGAGGAGTCGCCACCGGCCACTTAGGTAGGCCGGACACCGTAAAACCCGGATTCAAAACTGTTGGGTTCGAGAGTCGATTACGGATGGGAAGGATTAGCACCCCACACCGCCTGCAATTGGTACTTTAATAATTACCGTTTTATTAATATTAAATTTTAAGGTTAAAGTGACGATCGAAGATTCGGTTATAAGTGCGAAGATTTTAAAGGCCCCATTATCCGAGAGTAAACGCCACCACCATCATTCGATTGGATTTGGCCCCGTTTACGCTTTAAAAGGGCACCGCATTGACAATTTATATTTCATTATTCGACCTTAGTAACATAAATTTGTATTGACATGATACTATAAAATATAAAAGCTATTACAAAATTAAACAAAAATAATAAAATACACGGTTGATAAAAACGAAGCAAATATAAATAAGATAAAAACATGCTTACAAAACTGAAATTATCCAATTAAATTACATTAAGACAACCAATTGTGGATAACAATGTAAAAACATGCTAGAATAAAAACTAATGTTGATATTTGACATATGCAATTTATATGCATAGATTAAAAAACATGACATCTCCATAGCACCAAGAAATACAAAGAACATATATCCTAAAAAACGGGATATGAAAATCCATGTGGTACTTAAAAACATGATGTACAAAGAAACTAAAACAATATCTAAAATAAGCCTACATACGATGAACGAACAATTAAAACACAAAAAACATAATACCACAAATAAACGTAGCAAGCAAAAACATACTTTTCCATACATGCCAAAATACAAACAATAAGTAAAAGTCAACTAAGCATACCAAACCGTTACGAGCAAACAAAATAAACAACGTAGAAAGCACAACCCAAAATACACAAATAATCACATATTAGAGTTTGACAACATGTTAAATGGCAATTTTCAAACATGAGAAAGGTCCAAAATGCAACAAAAGGAAAATCATGGATTAAACAAAAAATACATTCGAAATTAAAAATTGAAACAATGATTTTATATGACCACTGCAAAATTTGTAATGGTGATATAATTAAACCATTTGAAATTTTTGATTATTTGAAGATCAAATTGAAAGAGAAAAATGACCGAAATTGTATTAACCCATTTAACGAAAATATTGTTTATGAAAATTAACCATTTTATTTTTATTATTTTGTATATTTCATTTTTCCTTCTTTTTTTTTTTTTAAGAGAGAGAGCTCTCTTCTTTGTTTTTTCGAAAAACGGCCGCCCAAAAATGTTTGTAAATACAACCCCTTTGTCACGTATAAACCATGATCTAAAAAAAAAAGCCGAACCCATTTTGAAGGAAAAACCTCTCATGTATGTCTCCTACTCCGATTCACCCCTTGCTTTTACATGCATTAATTTATTATATTGTTTTTTTGGTTACATTAAAAAATACGTCTCATCCGATTTTGAATGTAATCCATTATTTTTATTTGTCATGTCTATGTAGTATCTCTCGACGTTTTATATATTTTTTATATTGATTCAAAATTTGAGAAAAAATAGGATATTAGATTTTTAGGGTTTTTTACAATATTGGGTCATAAATTATATTATATTTTTGGGTTTTTGTAATATTATGTGGACAATTTAAATGTTTTATATTTTAGATATGTTTAATTTTTTGATAATAATAAAATTAATAATAATAACAATAATAATAATAATAATACATTAAAAATAATAAATTTATAAATAACCATACATGTTTATACCATATAACATTCAAACACACATATACATATATTTGCTCACACACCTAATTAATATAAGTATACAAACATTATACATACTACAAACATACATAGTACATGATTGATGTCCCACACCCAAGCACACACATGATACACACAAAATAAGTATAACCAAATACAAAATATATATTGTTAAAACATACAAGACATGTGACACACATACACCGTAGTACAAAATAATATGATAAAATTTTTATGCACATTAATCACATATTAAGTAAACATATAATATAACATGTAACATTAAATTATTATATTTTAATAATATTTACAAACCGGATAAAAATGAGTGATTACACCTATAAATACATATAGAGTTTGAGTTGAAATTTTAGAGCTGTGGATTAAAATAGAAATTAAGCCTCAATGATTTTATATTACCTCTTGTATGATATTTTGTATTTATGTATTTGAAGTATTGTAAATTTATATATTGTTTTAAAATAAGTTAGTTTATTATTTTGTATATATTTTGATATGTTTGTAAATACGCGACATATCCATGCTGTTTTGTATGTCTCATGTTTTGCTTAATTTATTATATTGATTGTATAGAGAGAATGTCTTATATTTATTTGTCATGTCTATGTAGTATCTCACGTTTTATATAATTTTTCATATTGATTCAATTTAGAAAAAAAATACATTTTCATATCAATTTAGTATGTGTTTAAATTAATAAATTATATAAATACATGTTTATATTATGTTCGTGTTGTTTTTAATGCATCTCATATATTCATGATTGATGTCCCACTGATTCAATTTAAAGAAAAATATATATTGTCCACGTTCATACTGAATTGTATTATTAATTCAACTATTAACTAGAACTAGAAATCCACACATGTTTATCTAAAGCGAGGCTCAAACCCAAAACATGATAAAATCAAATTTTAATTATACATAAGGTAATTATTCTATGCACAAGCGCTTGTGAAAACTTGATTTACACAGACACTTTAGTTTTAAGGTTAGGGACTTTGTTTAGGGTTTTGGGTTTAAGGGCTTAAGTGTAATAGTTTTGAATTTATGGGTTGTTGATAGAAATCTGGATTCATGGTTAAAATTTAAGGTTTTTAGGTTAAAAACTAAACATCTAGCCATATTACCTTAAATTTTAAATTATAAACACATACACTAAAACTCATAATTCCTAAATTCTAAAATTAATACTCTTGCGGAGACAAAAAAAATTCACCACATGAAATAATAATTTTTATATAAATACATTTTAATTTAATGTTCATAATAGTTATTTTCACTTTCTTACTGAAATTCATTTTGCCAAAAATGTATTTTGCTCAATGGCAAGCACACCCTACATTTAATTTATCAAAAAAATATAATTCATTTTGTCGTCACCATATACATCCTACCATTGATTTTAATCGCTGTTATAAATCTTACAATATCCGCTATTTGTAGTTTCACAACCCATCCCAATAGACCATCAATTCCACAAGTTCGATTCATCAGTTCTTATATTTTTTAAAGCATTTTTATATAGTGTTTCATTCTTTTCTCTAATATAAATATAAGGTTTTATTTTTATATTATAAAAGTTAGAAAACTAACTATTAATAAAATAAAAATAAAAAGTAATTCATTTTAATTTTATAATTATATTAATTTGTGAATCACATACCAAATATATTCAAATAATAATCAAATCGAAATGAAATTGTACTAAACTCTTTACTTTGAATCAAATTTTGGATTTTGGATTTTTGAGTTTTATGTTAGGGAAATTTTTTTGATAAATAAACCATAAAGTCTACGCATGCTTGTTAATTTTAGGGTTTTATGGTATTGGTGTAGGGTTCTGAGTTAGAGGTTTAAGCTGTAGAGTTTAGAATTTAAAATTTATGGTTAGAGTTTAGAGTTTGAGGTTTAGAATTATAGTTTAAGTTTTAGGATTTTAAAAATTTAGATTTTAAATTTTAAATAATAGTTGTTTACACATCAAAATATAACATTCCTAAACTCCACATATACCATAATTTTCTGAAAATTTTCGAATCATACTTCATCCTAAAGTTAGAAATGAAAACAGCTCTAGGTAATGGATATTATTAGTAAGAAAATACCAATACCAAAACTATATGAAAATCAATTAGTATTTTATTATAATAACATGAGTAATTATTTCATGCACAAATACTCGTAAAAAATTTTATTTATACATGCACTTTAGTTTTAGAGTTTTGAGACTCCCTTTATGGTTTAAGAGTTTAAGAGTAATAGTTTTGAATTTAGGGGTTGTTGATAGAATTTAAGGTTTAGGGTTAATATTTAAGGTTTATAAGATAAAACTCAATTCCCTAATCAGTGCCCTAAAACCTAAACCCTAACTCGAATCCTAAATTCTAATCATAAACACTAAATTCTAAACTCTTACACTAAAACCCCTAAACTGAAACCTTAAATACAACAATTTAAGCACTTGTGGAAACAAAAGGTTTCTATTGCCTCTGTTGTGGGATAAAATAATCCTAATAATATATATCATAGAGTATGCAAAATTTGACTAAAAAAAATTAAATTATTGACTTGATGCTGCGAAAAAACTTTACTCAAAAATTCATAAATTCGGCTAGACTCAAAAAAATTCAAATAAAGTTTGAGTTGTGAAATAAAAATTTGAATAATTTAAATTTTTAGTAGTTAGTGAATTAATTTTTAAATTTGAGTCGAATCTCTTAATTTTGTATAATATATATATCACATATAAAAAATAAAAAAAATATATGTGTACTGTAATATATGACTATAAAAATACATTTAAATTAGAATTAATTAGTATAATAACATTAGAAATGTTTATAATTAAATTTAAACAGAAACTCAAGCAACTCGACTAAAAAAAATTCAAATAAAATTTAAATTACAAAAATAAAATTCATCAACTTGACTAACTTAAAATTTTTTAACTAGACTCTATCGAATATCCACCTCTAATACATTATACAACATTATCATTTATCACTCCCATCATCTTCTACCTCGTTTCCTAGCCCTTCCATTACCTCCCAACCCCACCTCATTATCGACATTTTCTCTCCCTCTCTTTCCCCTCGACTCCGCCACTGCCCTCTTCGACAGCATCCCTCCCCCCTCTTCCTCCCGAACTCCTTGTAACCCTCTCCCCCACCATCCCCTTCTCTTTACCATCTTTACTCTTATCCTGTGAATCATTATTACCATCATCTTCGGCATCATCATCGCCGTCGCCATCTTCTTTCTCCGGTGAGTTCTGTTTCATTCTTTTCAAGAAACTCGCTGCTCCTTGTTTCTTCCTCGCCTTGTTATTTTCTTTCTTGGTATCCACCTTCAGATCCACGGTAGCACGTGAGCTAAGCTCATTACCACCACCCTCATGATTTGTCTCCCCATTCTTGCTGCTTGTTCTCAACGTGTTCCGACGGCCGGAAACCGCTCTTTCTTTACTTCTTTTCTTCCTTATGCCGACGTCGTTATTAGTGGCAGCAAAAGAACTAACATCGACCTTCTTCTCATTCGCCTTTTGTTTCTCTTCAACCACTCTTTCTCCTTTATCTCCTCCCTTAGAAGTAGCTTTCTTGATTACAGCTTCGGAAGAAGTACGTTTCCCGCATGCGACTATAGTAGAAGATTTGTTGGGTTTGGAGAGATGGTCGGTTTCGGATTGCGGCGGTGCTTGTTTCGGAAGTTTATGGTTCATTTCCTTCAAGACCAAACCCCGGAGTTGTTCAGCAGCAGTGGCTTTGGGGGAGCTTTTTTGGCAGAAAACGATGGTGTTGTTGAATAAAAGAAGGAGATCCCTGAAGAACTTTGTACTGCAACCAGAGTAGACACCCTTATCAAGCCTGGATTCAATTCTTTGGAGATCCATGTGTTGCCTTATCAGGTTTCTGTATCTTGCAGACTCCTGCCAATTACAATCGTATTATTATACTAACAATTATAGAAGAATAAAGTTGTGCTTAGGCACAATCGTTTTATTAATTACTAATTATTATAGAATTATAAAGTAGTAAATGTATTTATTTGCGTAAATTTTTATATTATTCTGCATAATTTAAGGATAATTTAAATATTTCATTTTAATCTAAAGTAAGAAATATTTAATTTAATATATTAAGTAATAAGCTTACCTAATGGCTAATGTTACAGGTTTCTATCGATATAAAATATTTTTTTAAACACAACAAGTGTCCCGATAGTAAAACAGATAATTTTTCCTAATTCAAACAGTTTTCAATAAATAAAAGTAATTAAATTAAGGCTTCAAGTTCCAAAATATAATGTTTTAAAAATAAAATAAGTAAGAGTATTAATTAGTACCGTCCACAACTGACTTTCATATAGGATGTGCATTTCACTTAAACCTGACGGGTTCTGATCCGACCCGGTTTGATCGGGTAAAATTTTTCGTGAAAAAATTAAATTGAGTCAGGTCGGGTTTAGGGTGAAAAAACCCAACCCAAGACTAATAATATAATTTTTCCTATATTTTTAGGGATATTTTGTAATAATACCACATCTTTATATTTTTATAATTAGGTCCTTAAAATTTTATTTTTATAATTAAATTCCTAAAATTAATTAATTTTTTACAATTAAGTACCTAAAATTATTATTTTTTATAAATCAATTCAGGTTCGGGTTGAGGTATATAATTCTCGGGTTGGATTTTTTTTAAAGAATATAATCGAGTCGGATTCAAGTTTTAAGGTACTAATTTTCGATTAAGTTCGGTCGACCAAAAAACCGATCCGTGCCCATCCCTACTTTCATACCGTTTTCTATTGTTACTTTCTATTCTATGGACAACATTGAAGTTAATGTACCTGTCCTAATATTTTTCTTATTCTTCTGTGCAAAAGGAAAATGGTCAGTTTATATACACCCGCATTTTCTCATATACGGACACATGATTGGCTCTATCCATCTCTTCCAAGTTTCAATCGTCGTACTAATTAATAAAAGGATTCTACCACACATTCCTTTTTCGCACATGAAAATAATTGGATACTAAAACAGGGAAAATAAAGTTTTATAAGATTAAAAAATAGGGCATTTTTGCACCATCAGTCCAATCTGAGAAAAATTTAAGACTTACCAAAACGAAAACCCATTGGGTCTGAACTCTCAACGACAAAGTGGCAACTGTAATTTTTTTTTTTTGAATATAACTGTAATTTTATGTTAAAGAAATTAAGATAAGATCGTTATATAACGAGTTTTTATATCATCTAATCTAAATTAATTTATTAATAGAAGTGATTATAAAAAGATGATAATGATGAAATTCATTAATGGTAAAAGTAATATATAATAAGTAAAGGGGTTTTACGGAAATCATCAATTACCTTAAAAAACAAATTATTTACGTCCCTAAGTGGAGCTCGCTAATAATCTTATAAGCTGGCCCATCACTAATTTAAAAAAATAAAATAAAATTCCTCGATATTTCTTTTCAATAAGGTGCAAAAGTTAGGAATAATACAAACAATTACTAAAAAAACTTTCAGGTGAAAGAAATTAATTTATTAACCCGACTATCATTTTTTTCTTATTAATTCAGTCGAGATTAACTTTTAAGTAATTACCACTCCATATTTACATGGAGAAAAACTGGAAATTTATCTTTTAAAAAAATAATATAGAGAAAAAATAAAATAGATAATTTTTATTAATTAAAATCATATATGACGTGAGATAAATTCATAAAATATATTTTTCCAAATAAAAGATTATTATATTGAAAATTAAGTTTTCTATAACATACATTAACAATATATATTTAATAAGTACTAGAAATAAGGAACACCCAATAAAAACAAATGAGGGAAGAAAAATGTTTAGAAACAATAAGAAGACGACAATTTATGATAAATACGATAATTTGTTAACGAAAAGTGGGTAATTAAAAGACATACATAAAAACTATTATTATATAATTAATTTAAGAGAAAACATTTTATGCACTTATGTGTTAAGTTTTGTGGTTAGATTTTAAGGTTTAGCATAATTTTTTGCTTTAAAACTTAGAGTTTATGATTTAAAATTTAAAGTTTGGTTAAAAGGCATACTGCCAACTTTAAAAATCTATTTGTGAAAAAATATTCCACCAACGGTGCATCAAATAATTACCCTAAATTTAAAAGGAAAAAAATAATCCTAAAAGTTCGAACCTAATATGCTCCTATCTCATTTTGTTTATTTACAAATGGTTTCATGTTTTTAGAATATTCAAATTTTGTTTTCTGAGTTTTAAATTTTAATTTAAATATTTTATTAATAAGGTTAATATGTTTCTGCCTTTCTGGATACCTAAACTTAGATTTATGTTCAAGTTAGTATTTATATTTTTTATGTTCAAATTAAAAATATAAATATCAGTTTAGATCCTAAAATTAATTTAATTTTGCAAATAGTATATTAAGCCCTAAAGAAAATAATAGTTCGGTTTTCAGTTAGGTCCATATTCAAATAAGAGAAAGAAGCCCAAGGGAAAGGCCTCATCCAAAATGTCAGTAAACCATAAGGCGATGTTGGCGGTGGTCCAGAGCCGAGCCGAGCCGAGCCGATGAAAGCGGATGATGCCGAGAAGCCTAACCACGGAGTCGGGCTTCACCGCCGAGCCACGCTTCTTGACGGTAGAAACCTCATCTCCCTCGCGTTCCTCTCTGCTGCTGCATCCGCCCTTACTACTATTATCACTACACCATTTCTTCTTCGACAAGCTCGCCGAGCTTTGTACGTCACTCACCTGCTTCTTACTATCATGTTCTTCGACGTTTAATCGTTCGTTAACCGGTTCTTTTTCGGTTCGAACCGGATCGGCCTCACCTCTCGGTTCGACCGGCTCTGTTATAACCTGTGCTTTCTTTCTCCTACCACTTCTCCGGCATCGTTTTGTTCGTCTTTAACAATAATAGTGGCCGACGTGGTCAACTCAGGTTTTTGACTGGTGGAGTTAGATTCGTTGAATGATCGATCATCGAGATCGCCGGAACCATCACCGCCGGCGGGTGTACCGGCGACGGTGGCCGGCGATATAATATTATGTCGGTCATTCAGATCTGTCTCCTCTTTAAAAGTCCTCTCCCTTTCCTCCACCAATCTCTTGACCTTCAATTCCAACGACCTGTAAATCACCAAAAAAGAAGCAACCTCTCAGATCTCACCACAAGGGCGACCAAACTAGGTAATCATTCGGAAAAGGAATCGTTGTTTGATTTCTATATTTACACGATCGAAACGTCACGTTGTTGAACCTCGCGACGGAGCTCCTCGACGCGAATCCTCCGGAGCTGGTCAAGCAAACCGGAGGAAGAATCGGCGCCGGTTGGAGATACGAAGCGACGTTTAAGATCAGAAAACTTGTCTTTACAGAGTTGAGGAGTGAAGGAACAGAGGGAGAGTTTCCGGCTCTGGAGTTCGAGGGCGATAGAGTCCCAGCTCTTAGTACCGTGGCGGTTGACGGCAGAGACAAAGAGGAGTTCCTCTAACGTACCCCAAGGTCGCGCGGTTGGTTCGTCTTCCCTAGCCATGGTACGCTCAAGTTATCATCAACATCGATGTGATTTTGTGTTTTAAATAAACTAGGGTTCTATTTCTATTTCTATTTCTATTTTCGTTTTCATTCTTCTGCTTTGCCGTTTTGATTGGGTTCCTTTCGCATCCTCCTCGTCCGCACCTGTTACTCTGGTTACTTTGTATTATATTTTTTTGAACAAAATCTGGTTACTTTGTGTAGTCTTACAAGGAAATTACATATCATATTAATATTTATACCAATTTTAATAAATAATTATATTTAATATTTTATAATAAATCTTTACTATATATGAATTGAATTTGTCGATTAATAAATAATAGCTTATGTTATAAAATAAGCGTAAATAATATGGGGTAACCGTAAGTCGAGTACTCATAATTTTGAGTTATTTGGTATCCAGATTAAACTTATAATTTTTTTTTATAAATTATAAATTTCAAAGAAATTCGAAAGGACAAAATTAAAATTTAAAAGTTTAAATTACATAATAACATAATCCAATCATAAAATTTAAATCCAAATTACATAATCAAAAGATAAAATTTAAAAATAAAAAATAAAACTAAAGATAAAACATAAAATTATGTACTCATCATCAGCATGAGATATTTTAAAAAGAGATTTAGAAATTAGTGTAAAATATATAAGAATAAATATTTTAATTTATAACTAAAACATTAATAACCTAAAAATAAAAATAGATAACCGATCCGAATACTTATAATTAAAAAATTGTGTTCGGACTTGCCTCGTGACCCGGAGAATTTAGTGAGCTGGATGCTCAACCCAAAAACAAATTGAAAAGAAAAAAATAAATTTTTTCACCGAGTCGATGGATCAAATAATTTTGAACGTCCCTAGTTGTGTGTGCTCACTTTTGATCTTTGTAATTTTTCTATACTTCTTGTGCTTCGCTAATGTTAGGGCCATTAGAATTTTTTTGAGCAAAGGGCCATTGGATTTAGATGAACAATTTGTTTTACTTCCATTTCCTTTGTCATCCCCCACCCAAGAATAAAATGAATACCCACATATTTTGTTGAAGCATGTATTTGTAGGGGTGTTCAAAGGGTTGATTAAGTTGATTAATTGATCAAATTAAAATTTATTTTGATTAATTGATTAATTAAAGATTAATTTTTTAAAATTTAATTGCCAGTTAATTTAATTTTAAATCAATTTCGAACCGAATTAATCAAAATAATCTAAATTTTAATATATATTTAAAATTTTAAGTATGCATCCCAATAATAAGTTATAATATCTAAAAGATGATTATATTTTAATATAAAATTTAAGTTCAACCCAGAAGAGAAAAAAAAGTCTAAAAATAAAATATATATATATATACAAAAGTATATATATTTTTTTCAATTTATTGTTACTTCAATCACTGTTTTAAATCAAAACTAAAAAACTTATTAAAATATTCAAGTAATTCAAAACGGGCCGAACTTAGATGCTAATATTTTTTGATATAGAATTTAAACTAGAGCCATAGTTGTTAATAATTATGTTATTTTAATTAAGTGATATTAATAACCTTTTAATAAAAAAAATATGTGGTCCTTATTTAATGCTAACACATTACAATTATTTGAAAATAATTAGTAATATCTATTTTGGAAAGAAAAACAATTATAACTTATTTGTTTTTATTTAAAATTTAGAGTTAATTGCACCACACATCCTCAAACTATAACCTTTATTCTAAACTAGTTCTCAAACTTTTAAACATTCTAATTTCATCCATAAACTATGTCATTTATTTGAAATTGGTCCTCAAACTTCTAAATATTCTAATTTTATCCTCAAACTATGACTCTCATTCTAAATTTGTCCTCAAACTTTAGGAACGCTCTAATTTTATCTCTAAATTACTAGTATATGCTAATAATATCTTATGTTAATCATACTCTTAACTCTGTGACAAAGCACACATCTTACTGACAAAGCGATATGAATCTGAGTCCCATATGATGAACATTATTTTCTTTTCCACCGAGATCACTTGTTGAAGAATTCACTTGGCTTGAAACTAACTATTTAAATTTATTTATGACAAGACCAAAATATCGGGAAGGGGGGGATCTAACCAAGCTATGATTTAAAAAGACAAACCAGATCCTTTCCCCTCCTTTACGAGGAAATTGTTAAAAAAAAAAAAACCAAAATACCATAACATCCCATGCTATCAAACTATAATATGTCGTCTAAAGCATACTAAAGGCCAAAACAGAAAAACTTTTAGAAATATTTTATTCCTAAACAATAGACCTTAATCTTTTTAAAAAATATTTAACCGTTTCTCAATTGATTTAATATTTAATCAATTCAATTCAAAACGATAGAAGAGTTTGAACTCGTGGAGTGGTTTCAGTAGTAAAAGATGATATATTTTATTCAGGTGACCAGTGTTCAAGCATCATGTGTGCACAATGTGTGTACCTTATTAAAGATTTAAAAAATTAAATAGATACCATCTTATAATTAAACCAGCATATTAAAAAAAATGATAGAAGAGGACAAATCACATCGACATACGGAAGCCAAAGAATGAAGGGTAGCCAATAAAAAGCACGTGCTATTTACCATATTTGAATAAATAATCCGACCTTAATGCATTTGTGTAATAATGAAAATATCTAAAAGTCAAGGTGCATGAAATAATTTCAACGGTGCTGGCCATATGACGTAGCCGTCGGTCGTCGACAATGTAAAAGTTTGGATTCACTGATCCACTTTAAATCGAAATTGTCATAAATAACACCAAATAGTAGAATTGCAGTCTTTTTTCCAGGCTGAAATTGGATACACATCAGCAGCAGATATATAAGACAGAAGGGGATGGTGAAAGGAAGAGTGACAAACGACAAAGTGGAAGACATATTTTGCTGTAAACTAGGGTTTGGTGGGAGACAGCTTAGATGATTTAACTTAGAAAGTTGAAATAGAAATGGAATTTACTTAGGTTTTGATTTGATAAGTCAATCCTGCATAGTGGCATATGGACCCATTCTTATCACTTCAAAACAATTTTTCTTCCTGTTTATTTTTTCTCTCAATGTTATTGAAAATATCCAAATGAATTCCTTGCCGTTTTTCAAAATGAAATTGAGTCCCGAGTTGAAAATAATAATAGAAAACATGATATATATATATATATATATATGTGGGTGCATGGAATTAGGTTTCATCCACTTTAATCTGAACGTCTCTCAATTTTTATCTTAACTTATTTATATTTTGTTGGTGTAAACAAATCTGACCAGCAAATTTTGTCCAAAATTTTATTTTAATAATCGTCCACTTAATTACGGGATATCAATGTCATTAATGAGGATATATGTTGATTGATTAGGGATGTAAGTGACGAGATAAATTACGAGCTACTTAAGTATGACCCGGTTAATACTCAACTTGATTGAGGTTGATTTGAGCTCAAATTCAGTTCGAGTTTTTAACGAGCTGAAACAAACAACTCGATATCTGATTCAAAAAACTTATGAACTACTCGAAAATATAATATACCAAAAATTTTAATCTCTAAAATAAATTATTACTAATATTTACTTCGTATAGTAACAATAATAAAGTTAATAATTAAATTATAATATATTATAAAGTTTAAGTATAAAATATGATTCTAAAATATACAATACATGATATTTAGTCTTGATAATTTTAAGCTCATGAGTTTTCGAGTTGAATTTATCTTAGCCTTGATCTCTTTGAGTTCAGACTTAATAATTCTAAGCTCGCCAATTTTTTAGTCGAGTTTAGTCTTGAACTTTTTAAATTTAAATATTCAAACTCGACTCGACTCGACTCATTTATACATTGATTGATTGACGGAGATTTTGTTCAGGACTCTCGAAAATCATAGCCTACTTTATGAAGTCTCCTCGTTCGAAATGAAATGTTTATGAGGATCATAAATGACCATTTAGAAAGTCGTATGCTAGGGAGTTGCTATGTGTGAAAGCTTTATATTGTCGCACAATAGTGTGTTGTTGAACTTTGTTAGGATTTTTATATTTTTAGTGAAATGACTTTATTTAATTATTGTATTCATTTGAATTGGTTCATTTAACAAATTTATTTTTGTATGTTATTTATTTATTTATTTATACATTTTGTTATTATTTATGTAATTACACGCAAAACAATGGTTAAAACTAAGAAAAAAACTTTGATACACAGGCCGTGTAAACTTTAGTTTACACATGCTTTTTAGTTTTAGGGGTTAGGGTTTTAGTTTAGGGTTTAAGGTTTAGGGGTTTAGGTTGTAAGGTTTAGAATTTAAGGTTAGTGTTTAGAATTTAGTATATAGGGTTTAAGGTTTAGTTTTTTAGGGTTAGGGTTAAGAATTTAGGATTTAGGTTTTTATAGTGTAAATACACAGGCTTGTGTAAAATTAATTTTACACAGCCTGTGTATCAAAGTTTACTCTAAAACTAAATATAAGTTGCATTATAAGATAATTTATATTAGTCAATAATTTAAATAAGTATGTAGTTTATAAAATTATTACGTGAAAATAATTTATGTTAGGACTATTATGTCGTATAAAGTCTAAGTAAGATAATTTGTCTTAACTATCGGAGCATATTGATTCTTGAGTGGAGATATAGATGTGTTAATTGAGTTAAACGACACACGAGACTAGACTCAAGATGAATTAATTTTAAATCCGTTTATAGATTAAATTCACATGTGAAATTCAAAATATATTTACCTTAATCATGAGTAAATGATAAAACTATGTATTTGTGACTTGCATGCTTTGATATATAAAAAAAATAAATGCGTCTCAATGTAATAAGTTGATGATTAATATGTTCGATATGTAACTCATATATGATATAATTACATTTATAAATATGAAACCATAGCTTGATTGCAGAGTAAAAGTATATCTCAATGATATTGTATGAGTTATGATATAATTATTTTAGGAATGAAGTAACAGTTTAGTAACTATCTAGGTAATTTATCATTTTTTTTACTTGTCAAGTCAGCACGCCGTCAGTTGTCTAATGACAATTAACACTCAAGTAGTCAAATGTTTAAAAACCGAAAATATAAGTGGCTATATACATTCATTTTTTAAAATTGGTGAGCAAAAGTGTACACTTACTAAACGTAAGTGACCATCTCACTAGTTTACCTTTTTTAAAAATATCTATTTTTTAATTTTTGAAACGTGGTAGTGTCTTATTGGGACTTTTTTTTGGGGAAAAACTTCAATACACAGGCTGTATAAACTTTAGTTTACACGGGCCTTTTAATTTTAAGGGTTAGAGTTGTAGTTTAGGGTTTAAAATTTAGTTTATACGAGCCTTTTAATTTTAAGGGTTAGAGTTGTACTTTATGGTTTAAAATTTAGGGGTTTAGATTTTAGGGTTTAGCATTTAAGATTAGGGTTTAGAATTTAAGGATTAGAGTTTGAGGTTTAGGTTTTAGGGTATTAGGGTTAAGAGTTTAGAATTTAGATTTTATAAGGTAAAAACACATGCAGTATCAAAGTTTTGCCCTTTTTTCGATAGTTAATGACATGGGACTAAAGTAGTGGATATAATAGAAGAAAAAGAGTTAAAAAATATCCGACCCGATTGACCCGAATTTTAAAAAATTAGGTAATTTTTTTTTATAAAAAATGCACGAATGGGCCGGGTACCCAACTTGGGATTTTTTCCGGTAGTTAGGCCGGGTCTAGGCCAATTTTTTTTGTAACTGGGTACCTGACCCGACTCGGTACTTTTAATATATTTATTTTTTAGTTTTAAATTATATTTTTATCTTAGGTTCTTAATATTTTTACCCTAAAACTAAATTTAAATCTCTAAATTCTTTCTATGTTTGTATAATGTAATTTTAAGTTTTGAAGTTTTCATATTTTTATTAATTTGTTAATACAAGATTCGAAAGAAAAAACGAGATTAATATTTCAATGTCTTTTTGGTGATAAACTTTAATATATATTCAAATATTTCTATCTTAAAACTAACTTCAAATTACTAATTTTTGTGTTTGGATTATGTATTATGAACTTTTAAATTTTAGGCTAATTGTCAAATTTACCCATGTAGTAAATCCAAATCAGCAATGTTGCCCATACTTTTTTTTCATTAATTTTACCCCTTGACCGAAATTGACCGTTAAAGTGTTGACGTGTCAGCTAATGATGCTGATGTGGAGGCCTACTATGCTGACGTGTCGGTCCACGATGTTGACATGGTAGTACATGTATAACGATGATGTGACAATAGGGGTTGAATTGATTTTTTAACAGGCTTCGAGGGTATAATTGATTTGTTTGCCGAGTTCAGTGGCATAATTGATTTTAATTGAAAGTTCAATAACTTATTTAATCTTTAATCTAAAAAATAAGAAATTATTAAAATTTAAAAATATTTAAATACTCAAAAAATATTAAAAAATATAATGAATTTAAAAAATTAAGTAAAAGCAAAATTAAAAAATATAAAATATAAAATATAAAAAAATCAAAAAAATTATAAAAATCATTGAAACTCTTAGACTGTTTCTAGTTATGCTAAGCCAACTAATGTTCCTTGGACATTTTTCAATGAAATCATCATTCCATTAGTGTAGTAATAAAACTAAAATTCTCCTTCATTTTTCTACATCAAGTCATCAAATATTAATGAGCATCAGTTTGATGTAGACAAGCGAAAGAAAATTTGATTAAATCGTTCAATTTTTTAATACTTTTTAATTTTTAGATTTATATTTTTATCATTTTATAATTTATAATACATTTTAATTTCTATATTAGTTTTTATTTTCAATAATATTTTGAATATCTTATTTATTTTTATTAAGTTTATGGATTTTTTTTAAAAAATTGCAAAATATTTTAGTTTTTTGTGAGAGTTCTCACTTTGCTTATTTTTAAAATTATTAGGGACCCAAAAGATATTTACACCATTTTGTTAATCGATTTTTATGCATTCTGCTTGTAAAAGTTAAACTCAAAAAATTAAATTATTTATCCAATTTTATTCAAAAACTAAATAAACCGATTAAATTAATTTGAATTTTAAACAAATTATTTGTCCATTTTTAATATTTTAAAATTTTAATAATTTCTTAAATTCTTAATTTTTTAGCTTAAATATTAAATAAGTTATCGAACTTTCAATTAAAATCAATTATGCCCCTAAACTTAGCAAAAAATCAATTATACCCTCGAAGTCGGTTAAAAAAAATCAACTCAGTCCCTCTGCCACATCATCATCTCACTGTACTGCCACGCCAGCGTAGTGGACATCCACATCAGCACTTTAACGGTCAATGCCGGTCAAGGAGCAAAATTGATGCAATTGAATGACTTAGAAGGCAAAATTGTTGCAAAAAAAGTAAGGCAACATTGCTGATTTGGGTGTACTACATGGGCAAATTTGACTGTTTAACCTATATCTTATGTGTTTATTACATAATTTTTTAAAACTTTTAAATTTAAAAATAAATAGATAAAAATAAGCTGCGTACCCGTTACTCAATTTTACGGGTACCCTATAATTATGGGCCGAGACCGAACCGAACCGAAAAATCTAATACCCGAAAGACCGGGTACCCAATACTGAACACCCCTAGTTAAAATGACCATAAACATAATAGAAGGGACGAAACAAGCGTAGAGGGGCTAAAATATAAATTAAGCCTGTGTTAGAAGTATAACTTTTTAGGGTAAAATACACAAGTAGTCCCCGACTATTGAGTGCTTTTTCATTGAATCTCCTGATTATAAGCAGTTACAAAATGATCACTTGACTTACAAATAATACTAAATTAGTCCATTGCCATTGAACTTTTATACACTATCTAATTTAGCCTTAATTTTAAAAATTATCCATCAATATTTCAAAATTTTATCAATTTAATCTTCCCCGTATTCCATTACCACAATTGATAGAATTTTGAAATATTTCAAAAACTCTTTTGTAGAATTCGAATTTGTGGGTGGCTCACAAATGTATGTTACCACTTACATAACATTTATTGGCAAACAAGAACTCATTTTAACTCGAATTGTAATCTAGAAATGAATAGGGGTGAGCGTTCGATCAAGTCGAGTCGAGTCAAAAAGTTTTGAGTTATTTGAATTGACGCGTCATATTTTACAACTTAATTTTTATTTGAATTTTTTTCAATTCGAGTTGAGTTTATGAAATTCGAGTTGAGTCGAGCTTTCGAGTTCCGATACAAATTTAATTGTAATTATAAATCGTGTTATAGTATAGTTTAATTCTAATTTAAACGACTTTCTCTAATCATATAAGATATGCATATATATTTCTTCATATTTTTTATATGTGGCATATATTTCTTCATATTTTTTATATTGATATATATATATATCAGGAAAAAAAATGAGGAAATTGACTCGAATTTAAAAATCAATCTACTAATTACTAAAAATTTCGAGTTATTCGAATTTCTATTTTACAACTCAAACTTTATTTGAAATTTTTTCGAGTCGAGTCGAGTTTATGTAATTCCGAGTCGAGTCAGTACGAGTCGAGTCAAAAATTTCAATTTTTTCGAGTCGAGTCGAGTTTTGCTCACGTCTAAAAATGATAATAGAATTCACATGCAGGATTGTTTTCAAGCTTCATGGAAAGGCTAACGATTTCAAAGTCTCCCCCGACTCGAAAACCGAAATCCTCGACATCGGTTCTCTCCCATCCCCAGCGTCGACTTCGACAATTCCGAAAGACGTTACCATGTCAGTGACCAAGTTCCGTAAATGGTTTGTAACACAACTTTTCCGCTTAAGAAATATTTGCATACGAATGGAAACATCGTATGAAGATAAGCTTTGATCTTAATTAGAAAACATGACATTTACTTAACAAGAAACTCCAGTCATGTTGCGTGGAGAATTAACAATAATCTAGTAACGGAAACAAGGGCGTTGATAGGAAACTGTTGAAAACTTGATTTGTGATAGGAATATTATTTGTCACATACATTACAAAATCTAACTCTGATACAAAAAGTAATAACAACAGCCATGTCTATATTTATTCTTTTTATTATTCATTTTCGTTTTACGATCTATTATCATTTTTTGTGATTATTCTTTCTAACATTGTTATTTTCAAGGTAAAATTTTATGACTATTTCTGTTGCGATTTCTTCTGCTTCTGTTGCATATTTTTTTGTCTTATGACACATTTTATGACTACTTTTGCAAGTGTTTGATTTAAGTTCGATGACCTTCATGATTTTGTTTCTGATTCATATTGGCCAGTGGTCTTGGATAGTTTGATCCCTCTTTGAGTTGTTGGTTGATGTAATAAGAACCGTGTAGCAGATTATTTTATTTGGGAATGACCTGAAAGGTGGTTGTTGATTTTAGGATTTCATCTAGTTCGTGTTTTGACAACTCCCAGTGACCCTTCCTACAATGGATCGTATAGATTTTCTTTGGTGCAAAGAGGAAATGTCTGACCTGACCGGTGCGACGCTGATCTTTTCTTTTTAAATGTCTTTTGGTGTTGTTTTTGAATTTTTGAAAACCATTGATAGATTATGTTCTTTTACTTTTTTATCAATAAAATTGTCTGAATGATGTGTAAAAAATAACGTTGTTTTTAAAATTTAAACCCGAGTCTCTCATTAAAAATACATAATGCCTTGTCATTACACTCAAAATTAATGGTATAATATATATATATATATATTTTTTTTATCACCTCTCTTCTTATCTATGAAATGATTACCTTATATAGAAAACTTGCATACCATAACAAAGGAAGAAGAAGAAATAGGTGTTTTGTAAACATGGCAAAACAAGGGAGTTTCTTTCTGCTTATAACTTTCCCAATAAATGAATTATTTTGGTTCTTAATTTTGACATTGTTTGAGGAATATGTTTAAGATTGACAAATTCTATTGTGTTTTTTCTTTTCTATAGTTCCACAACTCTCCTCTCTAACAGTATATTGACATTTAATTTTAACAATTCATCTTCAAAGTTGTTTTTAGAAGTTTTCCCTAGTTATTATATAAACTTCATCCAAGAAAATGTTGGTGGCAAGCATATTATATATAGAAAACTTTATTATATGTAGAATTTTAAATTATGTTGTCACCTTCCTCTGCTTATTGGCTATTTGGCTTTTACCCAATTTTATTTTTTATAAGTTTAAATTTTGGATATAATATTAATATATTTTAATTTAATTTAATTTAATTTTTTTATATTCTCGTGTGATTATATGGTAATATTTATTCTATACTCTTAGTCATTTGAAAACGTATACACACTGTGCATACAGAATACTTGAACCCGAGTCTCTTAGAGATATTAGAAATTTGATTTGTTTTTTAAAAAGGTTTGTACCTGTTGGACCATCCCATTCATACATTTTTAATCTTTGATTGATACACATGTTTTTTCTTGCTTTTTCAAAAAAAAAAAATGAAAATTTGCGATTCAATGTATTTATGGAGATTTTCATGTTAATGCACAGTTTGTAACTATTTCATATGGTTAATGACGGAATTAATAAAGCTCCTTTTGGTTGGATTTTTGTTCTTTATATTTGAGTCATTTAGATAATTAAAAATAATCAAAATTAAAAAAAAAATACAAAAATAAGTAATTATAGTATAGAGAAAAACATCAGATCATTCAAATAACAAAAAAAGGAAGAGTGAAATTTAGGAGTGAATATCAAATATATTTTGAAAATCTGAACATAAGAAAGAGAGATAGTGATGGAATATCACTTTCAAATTGAAAATGAAATCCTACTAACCAAGATTTCATGGAAGGAAAAAGATGACCTAATACATGTGGCATAGACTCTTCAAACAAAACTTTTTTATTCATCTTTTCTTTGATAACGAATAAAATCAATGTATTTATTCGTAAAATTATATCCTATAAAATTATCAAATATTAAAACATGAGTAATATTATTTTTAAATAATCTTAAATGATTACGATGCAGTATCTGTTCAGTGTTTATATTTTTTTAATTATTTGATAAAACAAATACTTGCAGACAAAGCGAATAAAAATTTTAAGCTTTTTTTCGGTGCTCATTTCTATGTCCTAAAACTAAAAAAATTAAATTTTAAGCCTAACACTAAATTTTAAATCATAAACTATAAACCCTAAAAAGTACACCATACACCTAATTTTCTAAACCCTAAACCTAATATTTTAGTAGAGAGATATAAATAGGGCACCAAAAGGACATAAGATTTTTATTCCATACAAAGTTGCTTAAACTCGAATTTCTTAAGATAAATATTATCATTTTTCCGGTGAGACCACTAGTTCGGTTCAAAACGTATAATATTATTAATTAACTAATAGTCATAAAAATTTTATATCTATCTATCTATATATATATATATATATATATATATATATATAGTGGACTCTTCCCTCATTCTTCTCACACCATCCTTTCACCTCTTCTCTCCTAATAAGAAAGCTTCCTTTTCAATCTGTTGATAGCTTGCCTTCCGGTCAAGTCTAAGTAAGTTCATCTTTCATTAATTCCCCTCGCTTGTCTGAAACTTTCGTACGTCGAAACCTCAGCCTTACCTTTTGTTCACCTTTTTCACTGTTTTTCTTGCAGAAGAAACCATCAATGGCTGCCCATGAGACTGAAATTATTGGCTCTAGACAAGAAGCAGCAGCAAACAAAAACGAGAGGAAGAACTCAGGAGGATGGAATTATGCAAGTCTTTTGCTGGGTATTTCTCAAATGAACTTTAAATGATCTTTTTGTATTGTAAACTTGAGAAATGATTGAAAAGCTTCTATTTTGTTGCAGTGAATCAAGGCCTGGCAACGTTAGCTTTCTTTGGAGTAAGTGTGAACTTGGTTTTGTTCTTGACCAGGGTTCTGGACCAAGATAATGCCGATGCGGCGAACAATGTCAGCAAATGGACCGGAACCGTTTATCTCTGTTCTTTGATCGGAGCGTTCCTCAGCGATTCCTACTGGGGTCGGTACTTGACATGTGCCGTCTTTCAGCTCATACTCGTGCTGGTAACATAGCCGAATATCGAAATTCGAAATGTTGTTCGACAGTTTGAGCTTAATTTAGTCCCGGATTGATATTGAGAATGGTGCTTTTGCAGGGTTTGGGGCTGTTGTCCTTTGCTTCGTGGCTTTTCTTGATTAACCCTGCTGGTTGCGGCGACGGTACGAAGACCTGCACACACTCGTCGCCGGTCGGTGTCGGTATCTTTTACTTATCGATATATCTGGTCGCCTTTGGATACGGCGGGCATCAACCGACGATAGCCACTTTCGGAGCTGACCAGTTCGATGATTCGAACCCGAAGGCGGCGTATTCGAAAGCTACATTCTTTTGTTACTTCTACTTTGCACTTAATGTCGGATCTTTGTTTTCGAACACCATATTGGTGTACTACGAGGATTCAGGAGAATGGACACTAGGCTTCTTGGTTTCGTTAGGTTCTGCAATTGTAGCGTTACTATTGTATTTGATGGGGACATCAAGATATAGGTATGTAAAGCCATGTGGCAACCCGCTTCCACGCGTCGGCCAAGTATTCGTTGCCGCTTATAAGAAGTGGGATGTCATGCCGGCGACTGCCGATGAATTGTATGAGGTGGAAGGAACAGAATCTGCAATCAAAGGCAGCAGAAAAATTCTCCACAGTGATGATTTTAAGTAAGCGCATAAAAGATGATGTCTCGAGTTTAAATCTTAACATTTACGATCTCTTTCCGTATCGAATATTGACCTTGCTCTGTATTGACTTGAAAATTTACTTGCAGGTTTCTGGACAGGGCGGCTACAATAACAGAAGATGTTTGTGGGAAAGATCCATGCAGGCTTTGCACTGTGACTCAAGTTGAAGAAGCCAAATGTGTACTAAAAATGTTACCTATTTGGCTATGCACCATAATTTACTCTGTCATCTTCACTCAAATGGCATCCCTTTTTGTGGAGCAAGGAGATGTAATGGCCTCGAAACTCGGAAACTTCCACCTTCCGGCTGCCAGTATGTCGGCTTTCGACATCTGCAGCGTTCTCATTACCACAGGAATCTACCGTCAAATCGTCCTGCCATTGGCACGAAGATTAAATGGTAGCCCCAAGGGATTGACCGAGCTTCAAAGAATGGGAATTGGCCTCGTGATCGGAATGCTCGCGATGGTCGCGGCCGGTGTCACCGAGATACAAAGACTCAAATACGTGAACCCGGGCGAGAAAAAGAGTTCGTTGAGCATATTTTGGCAAGTACCACAATATGTTCTAGTCGGTGCGTCCGAAGTTTTCATGTACGTCGGTCAATTGGAGTTCTTCAACGATCAAGCTCCGGACGGCATTAAAAGCTTCGGAAGCTCCCTTTGCATGGCGTCCATTTCACTTGGAAACTACGTTAGCAGTTTATTAGTTAGCATGGTTATGGGGATCACAGCAAGAGGTGACAGTCCAGGTTGGATCCCGGCCGACCTGAACCAAGGCCATATGGACCGGTTCTACTTCCTAATCGCCGGTCTAGCCGCTCTCGATTTTATAATCTACTTGTTTTGTGCCAAATGGTACACATGCATCAACCTTTACACCAACGAGAAGGAGATTCAACTCGAAGAACAACAAAAGGATAAGCTCGCAAAGGTTTAAACCCTTTTGAACACTAAAATAAAATGTCCTAGCTTGTTTGATTAACATTTTGGGGAAAATATCGGTCCATTTTCACGTAGGAGGCATGACCTTTAGCCACATGATTGCCTCCATTAGCTTGGTTAAGTATGTACGTTTGTTGAAGCTTTTAGGGTTTATTAGTCACGTTTTTCTTGATCGTTGCTGTTGTTATTGTTGTTGAGTAGCTATCCTTTGCTTTCGTGTTTGTTTTTTTCCGCTACGATTGATTTATGATAAAATAAGTTTATCTTTCCAACTATGACTATAACGATCGAATTTCTATTACAATGGAACCATATGTGCCGACCACCATATGTCATGGTCATAAATCTCTCTCAATGAGGACGAAAGCTCACTTAAGCAGGGAAAAGAATTAATCATAGCCATGAGGCTCTAGAAATCTCGGGAACTTGTCGAACCGAACTCGAAACCGTAGCCATATGAATGGTGTTTGGAGCCATCAAGTTGCAGAATCCAGTTCGGTGGCACTTAGTTAAACGAAAGTTATTGAAGGAAACGAAACAGAAATCAATGTGTTTTGGATTTACACAAGTGGAATTAATGACTTCACGAACTCCTTTTAAGTGGGGACTTCAAGTGGACTCCAAAAACTTGGTCAGTATTTGAGATGAAACGTTGTCTGAAAGCCATCAAGACAGTGATATATAGACATATATGTCCCCATGTAAGAAAATACAACATTTTTCGCGTTCGTGTATGCATGATTGCACCGTAGATGAGACCTAAATGATTAAGCAACCGTGTTGTCGTCTTGCAATTCCCGTATGAGAAATAAGTTTCCATATTCGTGGAACGAACGAGGCCATACTATTTGTTCTTTCAAGGAAAAGGACAGAAGGGAAAAAGGATTGACAGTTAAGTTGATTGAAATCTAGCTCAAGGTTGAGGATTCAAATCCTCATGTTATAAATAAAAAATTAGGTTAAGAGTATCGACCCATAATAGACTTATTTAAAATTATATCTAAATTAATCAACCAGTAGATCAAAAACCAGTGGTTAAACAAAAAAATTGGTGATATAAGTGCAAGTTTTAAAGAATGAAAAGAACTTAACTGGTGGAATAAAGCCACCTATTTTGGATTCAATTATCACCTCTTGATTGGGTTTACTTGCTTCCACTTATAATTGAGTGGTGAGTATTGCTTTCGTTTTTTTGGCTGGTTACTTGCTTCCATTTTTTGTAATTCAAATTGGGAAATTTATCGTTGGTCCCAGACCTATTGTTGATCCCGCGCTGTTAATTATTCTACGTCTGCAGTTGAAAGAGTCCGACGGTTTAAAGATTGTCTAGTGAGATAAGATATTAGAACTGATATCATAAATGGAATAAATTAAATTAGAAAAATTTATGCGATATTCGTTTTAGATTAATCAGTCAATAAATTGTATATAGATAATTATATAAAAAAATTAACATATTTTATTTCAATTTCCTTCTTCCTTTACATTCATAACGGTCAAATCGGTTTTGATCTCCAATAGAATAAAAAGTTAATGTCATGATTACATTTAGATTTAAGAAATTCTTGTGAAAGCTTATAAAAATGAAAGAATAGAACGGTAGAAAGGGAGAGTTGAAAGAATTTTTTTTTGAATAGAATTTTTTTCTTTAGTTAGAAATTTCAAAGAAATAAATGATTAACTGAGGAAGGAGATAATTATGATAACAACGAAAATAAAATAATTTTTTAACCACGACCATGGATTTAATTTTGGTACAAAGGTCACAAAAGAGTATACAACTAACGAGTTTTACATTCATATTTATAATCTAAAACGAACATAATGAATTTATGTTAGTAGTGTCAAATTTTATATGATATAAGTTAACTTAGAATAGCAACCATAATAACTAACGAAAGAAATATGCACATTAAATAATGTGTTCTTTTTTTCATTCTCCTCTTTTCGTTTTTTTTCTTCTATAAGAACGACGATGATTATAAGTTGCACTAATATGCTAGAACTTTACTTGTTAAAGGTAAAAAAAATTATAAATTTATAAAAACTTGACATATAAGTTAACTCATGAAACACTCAACAAACAAAAATAACTATCAATAAAAGTAATATTTTGACTCAAATTCTAATTGGTAATTAAATTAAATTTTATTATAAATCTAGTGGTTAAAGATTACTTGGTAATTAGTATTTACTTTAATGAGTAAATATCTATTTTAGGTCGGAGATCTTATTAAATAAAGTTTATTGGTGACCAAGTATTTGGGTCTATAAATATAGACTAGGTTTAACCTTTTGAATTATGAGAGAATAAGAGAATGAGAGTTAGAGAAAATTATTCTCTGAAGAGATGTAACCACTTTTAGGTTCTCTACAACTATTGTGCCTACATTGTAGAGATGAGTATTGTAGGGGTGTTGAGAAGAGTGTTTTGGTTTCACCGGGTCATGAGATTTGTTCACCGGGTTTTGGGATTACATGGGTTATCATGTATTTGTACTATTCGTGTTCTCTACGTTTATAGTGAATTGTTCGTTTCTCTCGTCAGTGGAGATATGCTATGCTGAACTGCGTTAAATTTTGTCTCATGTGCATGTCTTAGTCTATATTGTTATCGCTTTAGTTATTTTGCTGCATACCAAATTCCTAACAAAATCATCAATAAATTAATTTATAAATAAATCACTATCAATTTCCTTTTGAATATATGATATTAAGCAGTTTTTCAAAAACGTATCTTCTATCTTATTGTACAAGTGAGTCTTCATTGGCTTCATGACTGAGAAAGTTCGCTTCATGACGTAGTAGAAACAAGACTAACAAATCGATCAAACCATGACGTAGTAGAAACAAGACTAACAAATCGATCAAACAGATAATAAATAATTGTCTTTTGAATTTTTGCTAACACATGATACTTATTGATAGGCTCGATACACTCCAATCGATTGTGTTAAGAGGGTTGAATTCGATTCTCGAATGAGTTGGTTAAAACCAAAAAATAGTGAAGAATATTGCACGATGATTTTAGAGTGGTTCGACTACCCAACCGAGTCTACATCCACTACTTTAGCACACCACTAAGGATTTTCCAATTCATTACTATGAATAAGATCCCTTTTTTAGGTTTAAGAGGAAACCTTTACAACCCTATCTTTTCAATGGCTAAGATAGAACCACTCTAGTTTTTCCTTAGGCTAAACTAGAACCTCTCCCTTTTACAAAGTAATTGTGTAAACAAAGAAACCTCACAATGTGAGTGTTTACAATATTGAAGCTCACAAGAGTGTAAAGGATAAAAACAATTAAAACACTTTTTATACACTATATACAAGAGAAATGAAGAAATAAGACTTAAAAGCAATTTCTCTTGATCATGATGGTTGGATGTGTTCTCTGACCATCTTCAAGTGTCTTAAGTCTTCTTTTAAAGTGTGGAATCAGCTACTAGCCGTTTATGGCCGTTGGGGGCGGTTTGGAGCTTTTTGGGACTTTATTTCCAGCATTAAATGCAATCCGGTGCAGGGCGTATTAGTACTTGGGCTTCAGGTATCGATACCTGCCTCAAGATAGAAAGAAACGTTGGGCAATTTTACACTAGGTATCGATACGCGATACATGCATATCGGTACAGACCCTTCTGTATCGGTATAGTCTAAGTCGTATCGATACCGATTTTGGCTACTGGAAAATTGAGTTTACGCAAAACAAAGGGACGTATCGATATGGGTAAAATGAGTATCAACACAGCTGACCAAGCATCAATATTTGTGTTATGGGTATCGATACTCGCAACATATTTTTGATATTTTGGCTATTTTAAAAGCATTTAAACATGTCAAAAACCCTTTGAAAACATTTAAACATATTTTCAAGTTTATGGACTTTTAAAATATTTTTACAAATTAGTTTAAGTCCAAAAACAATTTTCATTTAAGTTATATCAAAATCAAATATCTCAACAATCTCCCATTTTTTATATAACGAAACCACTTGAAAACTTGTTTTTGTAAAAACTTCCCCTTAAAAAATAATTTAGAAAAAAAGAATATTTTGAGAAAATATTAAAGTACCCCTTTTTTCTTTTTGAAATTGAATTTTTCAAACCTATCTCTTCCCCTTTTTGTTATATAAAAAAAAATTCAAAACTAAGTTTGAAATATTTTTGCAAATTAGTTTAAGTCCAAAAAAAAATTTCATTTAAGTTATATCAAAATCAAATATCTCAACAATCTCCCCCTTTTTGATATAACGAAACCACTTGAAAACTTATTTTTGTAAAAACTTCCCTTTAGAAAAAGAGTATTTTGAGAAAATATTAAAGCACCCATTTTTCTTTTTGAAATTAAAATTTTCAAACTTATCTCTTCCCTTTTTGTTATATCAAAAAAGATTCAAAACTAAGTTTGAAATCACATTAAGTTCAAAACGCTAATTGTTGAAAGGTTAAAATCATTAGTTGAAAATTTAGTACCAATTGATAAAAAAATATCAATAACAATGGAAAAAAGACTAAAGACTTTAACAATAAAGATTTTTTAAAATTGGCTCCCCTTAATCAAGCATTCTATTTAAAAGGTTTGGCTCAAAATCTTGACACTTAAACGATATTGAATTTCAAGATAAAAGCAAACTAAGATCATATGAAATTCAATATATCCAAGATTTAAAACTTTATGCAAACATATGAATGAAACAATATGATTCATATGCATAAAGCATCATAAAATGTCATGCACTTATAAATAACTAAGCAATGATGCATGAACATTTATCAACAAAATAGGCAACCAAATGATTTATAATCAAATGCATTTAGATTAGAGGTTACCCATCTTCTTCACTTGTGTGAGTAGAGCATTTTCATATCTTTGCTTTTCTTGCCATTGCTCCAACACATCTTCAAGAGACATTTACTTGATTTTTGGTTTCCAAATTGTTTTCTATCCTTTGGCATTAGTTTCAATGTCTCTAGTTCCCTTAGGAACCCATACTTGTCTAATCCTATAAGATTTTCTTTTCTTTATAGGACAAGTATGCAAAGAATGACTATGATAATGACAATTGGAGTAATTTGTCATTATGAGATGAGATGAATTATTGAAAATAATTTCATTTTCTTTCGTTAAGCTTTCAAGCTTAACCTTTAAATTAAGATTTTCTTTTTTTTCAAAATTTCATTGCTCATTTTTAAAAACTCTAAATCATTTTTTAAAATCTCGTTTTGGTTTTCAAAAATCAATTTTGTTTTCAAAAGAAAATTATTTTTCAAATTCAAATTTTGAAATCATTTTCTTAAATTTGAAATTCATGGTCTCAAATTTAAAAAATAATTCATCAATGCATCTTGTAACTCATCAAAAGAATATGAATTTATTTCTTTTGAGTTAGAAGATACCTTATGCTCATCGAGAGCCATAACACCATCCAGCCTAGATGTTGAGAGGCGGTTTGCACAAGATGAGACATCATTTTTCTTTTCTCTCTTCTTGTTGCCATAAAGTTTTTCAAGCTTCTCTCATATCTCTTTGGCACTTTTGCATGAGGAGGCCTTCTTGGAAACATCTTCATTGAGGCCACAAAAAAGAGTGTGCATAATCTTGGCATTTAGTTGTGCCTTCTTTGTGTCATTCACGTTTCTTCTCTTCTTCTTCTTCGGAACTTCCAAATAACCAGCTTCGATTATTTCGCAAACATCAAAATCGTGTGCTTTGAGGAAATACTTCATGCCATTGCTCCATTAGAAGTAAGAATCTCCTTTGAAGAGAGGACGCAAGATAGAGCGACCTTCTTCAAATCTAGCCTCAAAATAGAAAGAGTTGTTGGGCAATTTTATACTGGGTATCAATACCGATTTTGGCTACTGAAAAATTGAGTTTACGCAAAACAAAGGGGCAAATCGATATGGGTATCAATATAGCTGACCAGGTATCAATACTTGTGTTATGGGTATCGATACTCACAACATTTTTTGACACTTTGGCTATTTTAAAAGCATTTAAACATGTCAAAAACTCTTTGAAAACATATTTTTCAAGCATATGGACTTTTAAAATATTTTTGCAAATTAGTTTAAGTCCAAAAATATTTTTCATTTAAATTATATCAAAATAAAAAATCTCAACACTTATGAAATTGTTCATGCCTTTCTCAATTACTCCCTCAAACTTTTAATTCAAAATGTTCCAATTGAAATTTCAAATATAACTTTTCTTGCTTCGTGAAGTCTCTATATGAAATTTGTATGTAAACTTTTGTATTTTTTTGTTTGGCAAATATGATTTATTAAAATTTAAAGATCATAAAAACCTTCGACCTATGTTGTGAGCCTCATTAAAAATCTCCTTAATCCTAATTGGAGGAAAAGAGTACACACAACTAGGTATGAGAACAACAAACAAAATTCAAAAAAACATAGCACTCACTAAAACTGTTCGTAATGCTCCTGAAGAAATACCAACAGAGCTTACTTATTCCTTCGCCATAGTTAACCGCCTCAACCAACATGATCGTCACGTTATTACTCATTGTAATTCGTCGATGCAATGGCCTAAGCAACACTATTGTTCTATAAATATCAAGTGCTAAACTCGTAGATCACAGTCCAAAACCAAAGATCAAAACCAGAAAATTCACTCAATCTTCCACCACCTCAAATACCAATATCTCAAAACAAACGCCTCCACACACCAAAAAACTTCGAACCTTCGATTGCGCCATCCTTTACCTTCGAAGGACCAAGCAGAAAAGGATTTTTCTCACCACCAACAAGCAATATCTAAACTCTCCAAGTCAACTAAAACCAAACTCCACGCAAGTGTTACTTATAGTGCATAACCTACGCCAGTGCTCCACCAAAACCCTTGTTTCTTTGTAAAAAACTACCAACCAAGCAATATTAAACAAAAAAAAAAAACATTACCTAATCATGCACATTTAAAGGACAACTAATTGAATACTAGCCAAAGCCACCACGAGTAACTTATAGTGATAATTTCCATGACCTTAGGTTACAAAACAAAACTCATACCTGATGCCACTGAATCTTTGCATGCTAAGGCTTCAAAAACCATAAGTTTTGAACCTTCCCTCCCGGATTATTCAACATCAGCATCCTTATCTGTGTAATGCCTCACAAAAAAGTATTAGCTTTCGGTACAACTGAACCAACTGCCTCGCCCACTACAACTTTTAAAATAGTATTGTAACAAATCTTCAGAAGTTTCACAAAATCATCATCGCTCCAGTCAAGAAGCATCCACTTTAAAAATTACATCTCCTTTAATAACAGTTTCAACCTATGTAAACTTTTATATATCATCAGTGTAAAATTATTTGTAACCATTATCTCAAAAAAAATCTATAACCATCTTTTGGGTCTAGAGTAGTACTAAGATTAAATAACTCCATCATGTTATCTTTAAATCTAATGTTTATTTCCTACATTTGAGAATCAATGGCAAAAACAACTATATCGATATGATAATGATGCCCAACTGAGATGGTATTTCGTTGAAGTCGATATCTCTCTCCCACTTTTATATAGAACATTCATATAAAAAATGATGTTATCTTTTAAAGTAAAGAATTTGTTTTTTAGATTATTAGAGAGAAACATACTTTAAATTCCTTGAAAGTTTAAAACTCGGGTAAAGTACATAAATGATCACTAAATTATCCTAAAAAATATAAAATGGTTAATGAATTGTCAAAAGTATATAATGGACATTAAACTTTAGTTTTTGTTACAATATCGTCACTGAGCCGTTAACTGCCATTAAATGGGTGACGTGACAGTTATAAAAATTTGTATAATATCATATTTAACCCTCCGTATTTACATACTCAACCAATTTAGTCTTATTCCAAAAAATCATTAATTTTACCTCTCGTTGAATGTGCTATTATACAAATTTTTAAAACTGTCACGTTAGTAATTTAATGATAGTTAACGGCTTGATGACTATTTTGTAACAAAAACTAAAGTTTAATGCCCATTATAAAACATTTTACAGTTCAATGACCATTTTATACTTGTTTGCGATAGTTTGGTGACTATTTGTGTAATTTCTAGGATATGTGACCTTCCAGTCTCGATGGCAACTAAGCAGGGCGGGTGCATATACCCCTTCCCATATTATACGCACTTGAAAATTTTATATCAACTACCTACCACCACCCACGATAGGTACCATTATTAAAACCTACATCCACCTGAGCGGGTACATTCTCAAACCCACCCCCAATCCTAGTGGCAAACCCACGTTAAGGGTTGGGTGGGCCCGTGCTCACCCGAAACTTTTTAAAATTCACACATTTGCTTTACTTTTTTTAACTTTTATGAATCAATCCTTAATTTTTTTTTATAACTTGTGCCCACCCTGAAATTTTAAGATTTTTAGTACTTGTTCCCACCCTAAAAAAATTCTAGATCCGCCACTGCCCACACCCACTACTAACTGAATGCCCACCACCCAACTCGTACACGCCCGCACCCACTTGGCAAGTAACCACTAATATTGAATTATGTAAAAACAAACCATAGACTTGTGTAAAGAAGAGTAAAACTTCACATATTTTATTAATTGATCAAGTCATATATATAAAACATTTACACATGTATAAATTTAACTACAACTAACTAACTAGATAGATTAAACTAAAGCACATTTACGCCGGTATATATTTTATGTAACCACACCTAACTAACTAACAATGGTAGACAATTGTAAAGAATGTTTCTACCATAAGATTTGATTAAATTATAAGGCACGTCCTTTAAAATTTTAGAGTTTACAAAATAGGCTGTGAACTTATTCTTAAATTATAATGGTCGAAAATTTATATGGTGGGTAGTTAGTGGGCGGGACAGGCAGATGCGTGCAGATACGGTACAGGTAAGGTCTCAAATTCATCACATACCCACTACCCATGATTGGTATGACTTTTGCTATCCACACCCGCCCACTACCCACCAAACTCATACCCATTTCCGTCCCAACTGGGTCGGATGCGGTGCAAAATCTGCAAAACTGTACCCGTCTGTCATCCCTAACTCCCAACCCATCTGCCCATCCCTAGGACCAATCATATTTTGTTTCATTTTCATGTATTTTTATGTGGTTTCGTGCTTTAATTGTCTCATATTGTATTTTTATGTTGATACATAACCTGGTTATGACCCCTCTTTAAAATTTAAAATATAAATCTTTAACCATTTGATTAGATTAATGTTCAAGAAAACAATTAAAGCAGTGGCTTCGCATCGTAATGATGCAATTCCTTTTTCTGCGAGTTATGAAGATTTAGACTGCGAAAAGGAAATGACATCACCGGCTTCCATGAATAATTCAAACCCAGAAAACGAGAGGACACCAAACATGACCTGCTACTCCAGCAAAGCACCAGCAATCTATACTAACCTTAATCAAATCAATCTCTGAATATAAAATCTAGCCAAGATTAATGTCTTTTCCATGATAGGAATTCGACATGATTCATATCAGTCCTATAATCATGTATAAACACTGTAATTAGATGTGAGGTAAGAGATTTGCATTCTGAGACCAAAAGAAGAAAGACAAAAGGAGATTGCTCATGACAAGCAACAAAGATGGTGTCATTGTCCAATCATTTTAACGACGAACATAGAGTTTTCTGCTATGAATATGATGGGGGAATAACAAGGGGTTATGGAATAGTGGAATGGTTGACCTGAAATGAGTGTCTGGAAGTTCTTGGTCACTGCCGACTGTGTATATTTTGTTGTTTCTTGGTCACTGTCAGATATCAAATGATTTAAAGGCAGAGGCAATGGAAGATTCAGACTTGAGACGAGTGGGGTATTTATTAAGTATTATTCTCATTACCCCAATGGAGTTGTGGCTCATATTCATCCTTACAAATACAAGCAAAGGAAGTGTATGTATGATCAAATAAGAAAATCTTTTATCTAACAATCAGTTGAGTGAGATAAAATATTAGTTTTTTTTTTTTTAAATAGCCAGTTTGAATTTTGGCATTGTAAAGGAGTAAAACTGGAATAAGAAGAATAATTTATAACGAATTTATGTAATGCTCGATCTAAATTAATAAGTTAATAAGTCGAATATCGATAATTATAAAAAATGTATTTTCTTTTTTTGGCGAGCGGGATTGGTTGATGGCCGGAACAATTCAGGATGGAGAAATTAAACTTACATTTTTGGGGAATTTTTTAACTCAAATTAATATTATCAATAATTTTATTCAGGTACAAGTTCAATTATTATTTTTCTGGAGGACCAAAAGTGCAACTTAAGGATCAACGCCCATGCCTACCATTAATAATTTAGGTTCAATTTAATAATTTTAAAATAAAAATCAAACTTAAATAAATTATTTAGTCTAAGTAAATATTAAGTTGAATTTTACTAAAATAAATGAATAATATTTTTTGGATAAACTACACTCGCGATCATCGAACTATTAGTAAGATTATATTTCTATCACTATACTTTAAGAAATTATATTCCTGTCACTAGATGAATTATTTTCGTCGTTACACCAGTAACTTCTGATAGAAGGATGACATGATCATTTAAGAATTCTCATAATATATTTTTATCAAGAGTAAATCAAGATAAAATAAAAAGTTGAATGCAATAAGAGCACAAAATTATCTCACTATTGCTATGATTTTTTTCTAATTAAATTGTTTTGTTTAATATTACTTTTATTCTATAAAATTAACATATATAATGAATCATAAAAAAAATTTTGTCCGTACGAAAGTTTCTTCAAACTCGACATTTATGTATAGAGAGATAGAGTTATATTTTGATACACAATCCGTGTAAAAAAAATACACAACTCTTATTTAAACTATAAAATCTAAATTCGTAACTATGAAAACTAAATTCAAACCCCTAAAACCTAAATCCTTATACCCTAAAACTTACTCTAAACCCTAAAATTAATAGGTTTATCAAAATATTATATATATATATTAGATTATAGACACAGATAAATTTTTAATTATTTTTATCTATTATATCTTATAAAATTTTAAATTAATTATGTTTAACCTTTTCACTTAGTTATTTTTAAGCTTATTTATTTTAATGTGTTTAAGTTATTTATTTATTTAATGCAATAAGGATATTTATAAATTAAACAATTATCTAATTAATTAAAATATTAAATAAATTTATACAATAAATACATTGAAGTTTATAATAGTATTAAAATATGTAAAAAAGAATTTCTTTAAATAAAAAAACAAATAATATTTCTTTATAAGTAAATTATATACTCTTTGACACATGCATTACATCAGTCACGAAGACAACTAAAATAACAAGCAACAAATACATTGATGGCGGAATATTGAATAGCAAAAGATTAAGTATATTTGTCAGTCGACTGTTTCTTAAAGCTTGAAAATACAAAGTACTTTGTTTAGTGTTAAACAAGTTATTTAGATCGTTATTTTGTTTTTCTTCGAATAAATAAATCGTTAAAAAATAATATTTGAACCAGACAGCCAATCCATGAATATTATGTTCAACTTCTGCGAGGTCAGAAAAAGAAAACGAGTTATGTGTAGGTACCTGGGAATTGGGACTGAACAAACATATCTGGCATTAAGGAAGAACCTGAAGTTATCCGCAGATGCTCTCCACCAGCTCACTCGAAACATCATACAATCGCACCTTCTTCAAATGGGTTTGATGTTCCCAACCGTATGGCAATCGCCTCAGCTCCTTGCATTCCAGGACAGTCAATTCTTTAAGGCCAGGCATCACGCCATTCTCTATCAGATAATCCTCTTAAACTTAAGTGCTGAAGCTTTTTGAACCCTTCAACAAAACATAAGTGCTCTCCCACAAATGCATTTTCCACAAGATCGAGTTGCAACAAATTAGGCAATGTCTGGATGTGAGGAATTGTAACTCCCCCTAGTTCAGAGCGCTGTATGGACAACAATTTGAGGTTGATTAGGGTGTCAAACCAACGTGGCACTCGTTACTTTGGCATGGGATAGAACTTGCAAACTCTTTATCATACAAATATTTGAGGGTACTTCTATGCTCAGAAATTCCTCCATGAGATCCCTCAGTTCACTCTTTACCAAATAGAAAGCACTTAAATGCCTCAAATTCTGCAGCTTCACAATTTCATTCGGAAGCTTCTTAATTTGGGAATACTTGAGGAGTAATGACTGCAAGTTAAAAAGTTTACCGATGGATTTCGGTATCACCTTCACTTGAGTTCTTGACAGGTTCAAATATCTCAAATTAAATAAATCTCCAAACTCACTTGGTACCTCATCGATTGGAGCATTTTCCAAATCCAACACTCTTAACAATTTTAAACCAGATGGCAATTTATTGAATTTACAACTTTCATCAACAACAAAAACAATCAAGGAACGGAGTTTAGATGTACCATTTTCTGTCTTTATTTCTTCATCCTTCACTCGAACTGAGTAGCGATGAATTCCTTCCCCTTCTACTCCTTTGTCTCCATTACATGCAGCAACAAAACTTTCTTCTTTTGCTGTCGAAAGTGCAAAGTCTCGTATAAGATCATGCATTTTGAATGTCTTGGGCCTTCCAAACTCATTTCTCAACGTGACTTGAAGCAAACTTCGGCTAATGAGTTCCATTAGATAGCTTTCAGCAACCGTAAACGAATGCTCCACACATCATCTAAAACAACGAGATACCTTCTTGTCTGCAAGAACTGCACAATTGTCTCCGCCAATCCTCTGTAGGTCATGGTATCAACCTGCTGCAGCTGAAGTTCTCCAGCCGTCTGGTTGTAGATGTCTTTTACAATGGACCTAAACAGCTCTTCAATTGTATATTGTTGGGAGACGGTGATCCAAGTGCAAAACTCGAAATGTTGTTTGACACTTTGTTGAAGGTGTTGGCAACAAGGGTGGTTTTTCCTGAACCGCCCATGCCGACCACGGAAATGATAGTGCGTCAGGGTTGATCGTTCATTAGCCATCCCAATAACTCGTGTTGTGCCTTCTTTATTCCCACGAGATCGCCATCTTTGAAGAAAAGCGATGACTCGCTGAGCCTGTTCTTCCAATTAGGATCGTACTGAGAAGTGGTACCCCTTTCATTCGAAATTGATGGGCTCTCTCTGTGATGCTTGTCATCCTTTTGTTGATGTCTTGCAACTTGGCTCCTACTTCATGCCTCACGTACCAATCCTTTGGGAAATGAAGACTTCGTTGGATAAACCTTTTGCAATTGTTACCTGGCCGCCATTGTTGTCGCTTGCTCTCATGATACGAGAATTGCCGATAACATCTTCGACTTCATACGCCAGCTCCCGGACGTTTTTCACCCAAACCTTCTGGCTTTGACTTCCAGCCCCTACTCTATCAGCATCAACGAGAAAGGATCTCATGCTTTCGAGTAGAAGCTTCATTTCTCGGATTTCATCAGGAACTCTCAATAGGGAAGCTGCTTCATTTTGTAGGAGTGTGATAAGTTTGCCTAGTACAAAATCAACAGAGCTTGAAGTCATTTTTGTTTACAGGAATTCAGTCGATGATTGAAATGAATTCTAAAAACTTGTGTGTTTTGTTTGAAAATCAATGGAGGAGAAAGGAAGGCGTAAGTTGCCTAATAATGCAAGATAGGAATCACAAAGATGATGAAGGTAGAGAGCGTACAAGTTCAGAAAGAGACATTGGCGATGATACCATTCCATAAATGGTGCTTTGCTTGGTTCCTTTACAAACCGAAAAGGACTCGATTCTTAAGCAGAATATCAGTTGCTTGGCCCCTTTGGTTACAAGATTTTGCTACAAATAAATGTCATCAGATAAATTATTTGCCAAAAATATTTATTTTTCATCCACTATAATATTAAAACATGATAAAAATCTCACTTCATGAATCATATGATAATATTGTAAGATTTAAATTCTACATTTCTAGAAGTGATCAAATTCAGATTACAAAATTTGACATATAAAAGCATAGGTGCGAAATTCAGATACCAAATTCATTAAAAAATAATATCCATTCAAAATTTCAGTCCTTGTGTTATAATGACAATCGACGCAAAATATTTTGTGCAAACTGGAATCAATAACACATTTGAGACACCAAAACTGCTACAAGAATCGCCCTTAATGACAACACTCAAACCTCGTGCATAAGACCCACGAAAATGCAAAAATGCTCACAAACCATAAATTCACATTATTCTTCTTTTCCGGCCTCGATGCCCCTTATCGTAAATCGACAACTTGTAATATACACGTTCTACCAAGAAAAGAAGATCAAATTGGAATCGCTTCAAACATTGTTCCAGCGACTTTTTCATGCTCAATCAAAGCTTGGCCGGCCTGCGAGTAAGACATCATGCAAAGACAAACAATGGGAACCTTCTATGGGAAAAGAATTGGTAATAAATTATGCTTCAACACAGACTGGACAGACACTGCATTCAACAGAAAGATGCTTGTCGGCACCGAACCAAATATAACACTATGAGAGCATGGATTGCAGAGCAAGCTGTTGCTGTGGCTGCAAAGATGACCAAGTTGAGGCCAATGTTGCCGCTGGCAAGGTTTGCTGAAGCTGCCTCAGTAGATTCACCATCCGACTTGAAGTTTGCTCTGTGGCTAGATCCTTACCGCATAGAACCTACAAAATCAGCAACCATCTCTAAGAGAACATACTCGGGCAAATTTCACATCCACAAAAGAATCCAGCTGCAAACACATGAATGCGCTCATGTTTAACGACTCACTTATGTGACGGATTCCTACCAGCATAATGAGTGTGGAATATTATAACTTGGTCACGCACCGAAGAATCCATCAATCCACTAACAAACCACACAACATGGCTGTTGGAATTATATTACTCATAATTTTATAGAAATTATTATGTAGAAAGTTTAAACAATAGGAAACATAATACATCCATGGTATTATAACCTATGGAATTAGTCCTAAATGCCAAATTTCACTCTTTTTTGTTATTATATTATTTTTTTATTTAATTATTATTTAGTTATCTAAACTAGAGAAGTTCTGAAAAAGAAATGATGCATAAAACTCAAAAACTGTCAGGCTACTAATTTTTTTAATTACTTTTCACAAGCTTATTCATTGGATTCCAAAAATAGCATGTGATACAAGAAGACTTTAATGCAGCAACATGAAATTTTACCTCAGCAAATATTGCAACTATCTTAGGAAGATACTGATGGTTGGGACCCAATACATCGTTGTCCGACCTAAAAACACATTAGAAACATTGTTTGTAATGAGCAGTAACAACATATTTGGACAAAAAGAAATTGTGAAAATCAGATTAGTGCAGTTAAAACAAGAAAGCAGAGTTACCTCTCTATCATTGAACAAAGTTGTTCATGAACAACTTTGGCTTCTATCAGATCACCTTTTATCGGCAAGCAGTTTAACCACGCAGGAACAACCTACCAAACACAAATGGGAGTGTTCAAGGCAAGCCAAAACAGAGAACAGAAGTGAAGCACCAAAATAAGTATAATGACATGCACAACCAGGCATTACTTCCGTCAAAAATGCTTGCAAAATGGGTTCAAAAAATTATTATCACAGAATAACTACAATCCATCTGAAATTGTAGAATGGAATTAACAAGAAAATGTATCAGGAGTCTTGCACGATGACTTAGGGCATGCATGTGTTTAGTCCAAAGCACAGACCCTTGCCATTCATATCAAATCAACTAATCAACATGGAAAACAATTTTACTGTCTGCCATACCTGAGCTGCATCAATACTGTCGCGATGGAACAAGCATATTTTTCCCAAAGCAGAAACAGCATTATCATATGCCATCACGTTTTCAGTTTGCAAAGCATTGGGATGCCGTATTACAGCATTTAACCTTGATAGAGCCTCTGGAAAAAGTAGCAAAAACATATGTTATTCAGAAAATTAAAATAAATCATCTTATCAACAATTATGCAAAACTTACCTCCAACAAGCGGCTTAAATACAGGTCCACCAAATTCTGTACAAACACCAAGTCCATAAACCGCTGCCTGAACATTAATCATGCAACTGAATTACAACCTCAACAATAAAAAGGTGCTTTAGATACTCAGAAGTAAGAGAATACATACCTGTCGCACATCTGGGTTCTCATCATTGCAAGCCTCCAATATGAAAGGAAGATATGTATCATAATACCTGTTTCAACAACATTAAAGCAATTGCATCAAATGACAATTCTCTATGATGATAATTAGTATAAGAAATTAAGAAATCAAGCAGTGTACTTTATAGCTGCCTCACGACACTGCTCTGCAACATCATCAAAAATACAAATTGCAATTCTTCTTTCTTCAGCTGTCTTATCCTTGCCCTGTATTTAAGACGCATACAAGAGAGAGAGAGAGAGAGAGAGAGAAAGATGAGCACACATTAAAATTTTCTTTTGGCTGTTCCTCAAGAACTGTAAACTGACATTCAAAACAGAGAAATTTCTGAGAACTTACCCACATAGGTGTAAGGTAAGAAGATAGCTCATCAAAGAAAGGCAAGAAAGACGCTTTAAAAGTTTTGACCAAAGTTCCCAAGATTTCACCCACCTGGAAGCAGAATGCTCATTAAGTAAAGAAAGAGGAAGCGTAATTGTTCCAGAAAAAACTAATGCACTTATGGAGACAAAAAAGCGGAAACATTATGGTTCCAGAACAAAAACTTATCCTCACTATACCATAGATTTTATACGAAGACTTACTTGATCAAAAACTTCTTCCTCTTGCTCATTTTCCTCTTTAATCAACTCTCCTTCCTCAGCATCAAAGTCTTCAGCTTTGGCTCTTTCAGCTCTCTCCCTTTTCCTGCTTGCACTAGCTGTGATTACTTGTTTTATCTCGTCCACAATAGATCTAACCTGGCTTTCATCCAGAAGAGTACCAGAGATCTGAAAGAAAAATGCTCAGAAATTTTATAAGAGTTGCACAATATATATGTTATACAATAACAGAGAGACGGACTGATTAGACCAAATATACATGTCAATTAAAATAAATGAAACATAAAGGTCATGGATGGAACTCTGAAATAATACTCGCTCGATAGCTTAACTACAAATGTAATCTAAAAAGAGATTAAAAAAACAGCCAAGGAAACTACTTGTGTACAGTTTTCAACGAAAATCAATGACAGGTTTGATTTAGGAATTAGTTCAAGTTATAGCTGATATTGAAATACCATATTAAGTTCAAGAAGTTCCCATTTTTCATTTATTTAAATATATTTTCACTTCTAAATATCTGTTGCCCCATAATGTTAACTGATAACCGAAGCAGTATAATTTCAAACAGATGGCAACAAACAGAAGAGAAGCTCCATAATTAAGTTCATTTCTTAATAGAACAAACCTGTATGCATTCATTCAATGCATCCAACATGCTTGCACAAATTTCCGTATCAGGTTCCTGCAAGAAAGAATATGAAAACTTAAGTACTTCATGTAGAACAAGCAACAAACTAATGAAGCAATTAGAGCTTCAATAAAAGAATAATCTTAAAGTTAAAACAACAGTAACCTTATGTAATGCCTCCACCAGAGCCGGAATGATGTAGTCAGACAATTGCTTCACATAGGTCTCATTGCGTCCTTGAGCCATTCCCTTCTCCACCGCTAATTTTGCTGAACGCAGTAACTCAGGCATGGCTAGAAATAAAATTGAAAAAAAAAAAGAAGCAAAGATGGAATTAACAAAAGCCTAACTTGACAAAGAAAGATTTAAATCAAAAAGTGCATATTTCTATACCTGAAACAGCAGCTTTTCTAACTTCCTCGTGGAAGTAAAATTTAAGAAGAGGAACCAGGGTTGGAGCAACCTGGATAATATGCTCAACTTTTTGTTAGTATTAATATTGCTAGAAAGTCTAGAAAATAACCTGATACCAATATAATGAAATGAAACAAACCTGATCAATCCATGGGAAAAATCCTTCCTTCAACTCATCAGCATAGCAACATAGCATGTTACATGCCGTAGCCTTTTCTTCTAGGACACTAGTCTTGATCCCAATTCTTTTGTGCCCAAGTGTAATGGTTTCCATACTGTGCAATACCAGATATAATCTTACTATAACATCAAATAACAGTGCAAACAACATGCTATAATAACCCAACCACAAGTCATACACATACACATCCAAGGCCAAGACTCGATGTGGCTAGTGGTGCGTGTGCACATGCTAACTCGAGTGCCTGTGTGTTTCTCAGTGCTTCTACATAACAGAGAAGTAGAAGAGAGAGGCAATAAAATTTTCCAAATCTATATGATCGAGTGGGGAGGGCAAACAAAATATAAATGTATGTATCACATTTATGCTACTTATCAACACAATATATTAGTTAAAGCAGCAACAAAGTATAACCTTTCATCATCAGAGTCCTCAATGTCATTATCTGAATCTGCAGACGTAATAGTTACATCTGGCTTAAGTTGAGCAGACTGAAGAAGGGGAGGCATGACAACACTCATGTAAGGGAGGAAGTCTTGTCCCAAACACTTGCAGAGCCTGGCCCAGGCCTGTCACATGGACAAATATCATCATAAGCAAGGATGAATTAACATGCAAAAGATATGATATTTTTATGCATTTTGGTGTTATGGACATAATGGACATACTTGCAGCATGTAACTTATTGTTGGATCATCTGTTTCCATTTGGGATCCTTGCAATGACATAAGCACTTCCATAACCTTCCAAGAAGAGAAACAGGAAAAAAAAGTTACAATAAAAGGTATTCCTATCATTGATGGAAGAACATACAAGATATTCAACAGTTTGAATGTCAATATAACTGTAACTATGTAATGAAAATAAAACAAAGATCAATGTGAAAAACAAAAAGAGAAGTACATGATACAAATTACAGGAGACACAAGTCTGCTCACGAGCATGTAAAAGTAATCAAATTGAATCAGAAAAAGGTGTTTCTACACGCAATCCAACCTGCTTAGCATCATCTCTGAACTTCTCTTTTCCAACAGCCATTCCAACAAGACTAATACACTCCATGGATTTGGCACGTAGCATACGATTAGATTTATCAGTTGCATTCACCAAGATAGCTTTCAGGTAAGGCATAACTGCATCATAATATTTTTGGAATTGCTCCTGTAACCCCCAATATTGTTGAACTGAGTCATCAATATAAGAGATATAAATTAATGCTCTAGCTTTATTTTGGGTAAAATTATACCTGAGATGAGTCAGCCACTGATGCCAAAGCAGTCAAGGCACCTTCTTGCACCATTTGTTTCCCATTCTGCATACATTTCAAATTTAGACAACAATAATCTCCTTAAAACAAAGTAGATTGGTGCAATAGAATTTTATCTCATTTCTAATACCTGTAATAGTACAAGCAATTTACTAACTATTCCATCCAAGTATGGTGTTAAAATTTCCGGAGTGCAGTTCTCACTGAAGTTGAGTACGGCAGAAGCAGCATGGGCCTATTTAGCCACAAATTACACAACAAAACAATCTGTTATCCATATTAAACAATAAAATGTTGAAGTAATAGAAAGAATAGAAAACTGAAAATTGACATTATAATAAGAATATTAAAGCATGTGCTAGTTTAGTTCAGTTCAGTTCCTTGTTGTAGGCATGTTTTATCCACCTATAACTGGAACTATCATTAAATCAACATACACAAGAAGACTTAAGATGGTTTTTCTCTATTATCCATAAAATGTTTCAAGCAATTACACCCATGTAGAATCCACTTTCCAATGAACTGTTTCCATTCATAATCAGTTATGAGGCTCTTGCAGACACATCCACCATTTCAGAGGCTAATCTGTGAAGATGCTAGCAACACTTACATTCAAGTTCTGTTGCAACTTTCGAGAATTATGAAATCAAATATGTGAAACAAATCTTTACTAACTTTCAAAAAAACATAACCTAGAATCATGAAAGCAAAATTATATAACTCTGACTAACCTGTACTCGTGGATTCTGGAAATCATCCATAGCACCAGCTAACGCTGGCAATACTCTTTGGTGATATTGGTTCTGCAAATCTGGGCCCAGGTCGGTAGACAATTGCCCAATTGCATTAATAGCTGCCCACCTCACACGGGGATGGGAATCATGAAAGGAGTTCAAGACCATAGAAACCACTTGTTCCAGATTTTTAATCATAACCTGCAAGTGTAACACCAAATTAGAATTCAAAAAGGAACTTCTTCCTAACTCTTTACTTCGACTGCAGCATCTATGTATTGTAATACCATTTTTTTCTTTCAAACATAAACTAATTCCCATGAAAAAGCTATGTCATTAGGCTATGAGAAAAGGCATTAGGAATCCACATATACTACACAAAGTTCCATCCAATTGTTAGTACACTGTAACCAAACTGAATAAGTAAATGCATGAATAGTGTTGGAGCTAATATCAAGGGCATGCTAACAATAATTGTGGCATAAAACATATTAAACATATTGAAATAAACATATCTTAAAATGTATTCAACATATTGAAATATTATGTTTACCTTGGCACACCCCTCAGCAATCTGAGCAAGGGCAATCAACGCAGCATGGTGCTTTTGCCACTCACGTGCAGCCAAATAAGCCGGCAACTGCTCTGAAGCAACGGGAACAATCATGTTACCACCCAAAGAAATTGCCAATCGATCTAAACACTCCTGCCCGACACTGTAATTGCTTGTTTCTCCGGCATCCTCATCCTCAGTTTCTGCAGTGTGCCATGCTGAATCATCCTCGATATCCAACAGCATTTTCATTAGTATTGCAAATAGCCTACTAATAAATTGCGGCAACTTCCTCATCATTCCTGGAGCACGCTCTCTTGCTTCTGCCAAGGTAACCACAAACTCGATTGCCAAATGCCGAGTGCCTTCCTCAAGTGATTCAGCCTCTGCTATCTGCAGCATTGAGCCCACCACATCGACAAGCTGCCTTCTAAGAAACCGTGGCTCAGTCCCGGCCAACTCAATCAACAACTCAAGAGCCTCTTGCGCAGTTGCCTCGTTCCCGTTATTTAGAGCCTCTGTCAACGTCCTCATCATTGCTGGCAACAAATCCTGAAATCTATCCCGATCAGATGAACTGGTCAAACACTGAATAAAGTTGATTACGGCATTCAAAGCAGCAATTTTGACATCGGCATGAGTACTTTCACTCAAACATCTCAAGAACACAGCGTGTAGATCCTTTATGAAAGGAGTCAACACATCCCCGATATACTGACTCAACTGGGCAAATATCAAAAAAGCAGATTCCTGCAATTTAGGGGAATCCGAAGAAACACACTGAAACATAAACGGTAAGAGCTCCGGCCAGCCATTCTCGGGCAAAATACTAGAAGCGAGCTCCGCAACAGTATCGCACAACTTTTTAGACAAATTCTTGGCGGATTCCACTTGGATTTGAGACAAAAGCACGGATTTGAGCGAGGACTGTGTATTGATGTTGAGGCGAGGCCAGATATAAGAATCGTCACGCGTCAACAACTTACGGAGGAGAATAGCGGCCATGGCACGAGTCTCGGGTTGATTGCATACTTGGAGGAGATGTGCGAGGCGGAGACAGAGGGCGTCGGGGTCGGATTGCTTGCATAGATTAAACAAGGCCTCGGCGTGAGAACGTTGCTCGTTGGAGGATGACATCAAGTGGGAGACTAGGGTTTCGAATGGAGCCGGGTCGGATCCCAAGATGAGGGCGAGCTGCGATTGCTGGTCCATGGTGACGATTGAGGTGGTGGTGTTGAATGATTCCTGAGTCGCCTCCTTCGAAATGGTTTTTGTTGGGGCGTCCGCTTGATAGGGGAAATGAGGGATTTTAAGAGAGAGAAAAGTAGGGCTGACATGAAGAAAAGAGGGGCTGATTAGCTGTACTTTTACGTGTCATGATGATTAGAGTGAGTGCCCACATTCTCTTTTTCTCATTTTTGGAGGGAAAAATAAAATACCTACTTCTCACTTATAATTTTTTTTAGTATAGGGGATTTTTGGTAAATAATTTTTTAAGAATTTTTAGTTTATATTGGCACAAATAATTAATTGATAGTTAAATTTTTTTATTTTTAGTGTTTGATAAACACTTTTTTAAAAGAGTTGATTGTGCAAAATAATCTAAAATAAAAAATATTCAAAAATTCAGCAAATTGAAAGAGTTAATTGTAAAATAAGGTACTAAATGACGTACTTGACTCTGTTATTTTCATAATTACATCCTTGCCATAAAACTTAATCTAATAAACTAGCCCTCATTGTAATCCACAAATCTCTTATCACATTATTCTTCATCGTCAAACTACAACATCAAGCAATCAAATCATGAAAATTCTTTTGCAAGATGATTTCACTCATTAAAATTAGTTCTTTTTTTCCATGCTTTTTAATGAGTTGTACTTGTTTTTCCTTGTAGAATTTTACCCAAAAAAATCAATTTAATGAAGTAATTTACACAAAAAAAATTGTTCTGCTGAAACACAAATGTGAATCGTTTCTTTTTCCTTCATTTTTTGTGTGTATTTCATCATTTTTTCCATGTAATCTGAACTTTTGGTCTCTATAAATGTAACTTTTTTGTCTTTATAGTTGATTTTTTTCCTCCAGATAAATAATTTTCTCCCTTTTGTTCGACTTTTTCCTTGTTAAATTGAATTGCAAGTTTCAAAACTTGTTCTAAAACTAAAAATATTAGACTTCTTGATAACATTTTTGATTGGTTTATTGAGTTTTTTCTGTAAGTATTAATACTTATTTTGTAAGTATCGATACTTTCTTTTTTTTATATAAATTTTCAGTTTGGGACGAAGTATCGATACTTGCAAGAAAAAAACTCAAAAAACCAATTGAAAATGTTAGACTTAACAAGAAGTCTAACATTTTCAGTTTGAGAACAAGTTTCGAAACTTACAAAATAAGTATCTATACTTGCAGAAAAAACTCAAAAAACCACCCGAAAATGTTATCAAGAAGTCTAACATTTTTAGTTTGAGGACAAGTTTCGAAACTTACAAAATAAGTATCGAAACTTGCAGAAAAAACTTAAAAAATAACCGAAAATATTATCAAGAAGTCTAACATTTTCAATTTGATGACAAGTTTTGAAACTTGTTGCCTTTTAGCCACACCCTAGACATGTCGCACATTAGACTCACCCGTTATTTCCATTGTAAATCAGTCCTTATTTTCCCCCATCAATTATGATTATTTGGCACCCATCTCAACCTCCTATTATTAATCAATTTTTTTATTTGGTGATGTGATTTTGTATAGGAAATCTTTGTATGATAAAAGAGAATCCTTCCAAGATAAGATTATAGTTTAAAATTTGAGGTTAGTTTTTGATCTCTATAGTATTTGTTACCTACTTGTTCAAATTCTTGTTTGTGATGCTATATGTATCACATTATTGTATTGCCACTTGTCTCTAATATGTACACCAAATTACACCCTCTCGTCTCATGTAAAACTAACGGCATTACATTATTTACTACTTGATATGTATTATTATAAGTAATATTAGATTGAAATGTTATCCGATCACATTGGTTATTGGACATGTTAGTGTTTTTGCTTCAAAAATTTTAAGAAGTATATAAGTAAAATAAGTGGATTTAATTGTGCTATATACTACTTAGATGACACCCAAGAAGAAAAAGAACAATGAAGAAAGTGAAAGCGGAGAAAAGGATGTAAGTAGAGCTAGTTGGACGTAAGAAAATGTACATATATTTTGTGATTTGTATATCCAATATATTACAAGAAGTAAGGGAAAAAGTGGTGTGACTATCTCACAAAGAGTGCCATGGAAAATGATAGAATTGCAATTTCAAAAAAAAAAGACGGGCTTAGCATATGAGAACACTAAGCTTAAGAACAAGTGGGATTGGCTAAAGAATAGATGGAGTATTTGGAAAGCCTTGAAAGGAAAAGAAACGTGATTAGGTTGGGGTTGTGAAAAAGGAACAATAAGCGCTAGTGAGGAGTGGTGGACAAAAAAATTTGAGATTAGCATATCTATCTACACTTGCTTTGTTACTTTATTGTCAAAAATTATACAAACTATGTTGGTAAAAATTACACAAACTATGTTAGTTTAAATTTTTAAAATTGATTTTATTTATCTTTCTTTATAGGAAAACACACATTTTAAAGCATTTCAGGATGAAGGGATTGAAACCGAGTTGGAATATAAGATAGAACAATTGCACAAGGGGTTCTTAAGTTTGCTCATGTTGAGCATAAAAAGAAAACAATATATGCCTTTTCTCCCCCAAATTATAACATTGATAATGTTGTTTCTGATTATGATGATTTATGGAGTGAGAGTAATATCGAAAACCATACTCAAGATAATATGGAATGGAAAAAAAATTTAAAATGATTTTAATTCAATTCTTTTACATTCTTCTAATTTTAATGAACAAGAAGTTGGAAGAAAAGGAAGCAAACGAGCCTCTGAAAATGATACTTCCAGGAGTAATAAGAGTTCTAAGGTAGATCGTTTAAGAGAGTTGAAGGATCAACACTATTACTGGAGAAACTCGATGATATGATTCAAGTTGTTACTAAGAGGGTCATTAAAGATATGGAGTTAATGAATGTTGAAGCACGCTCACTCGTTGAATCTTCTCATTTAAATGTTGAATTTTCTCTTACACTTGTTGATTCTTTAGCGAAGTTAGTATATTTGCATGACTTAATACCTAGTACTCCATATTTTTTTGCTTGCATCTTGATTGAGGATCCTCAGAAAATGACTATTCTTCGTGGTCTGCTAGATGGCGATGCTAAACTTAATTGGATTAAGTACTTGTTTGAGAGAAGAAAAAAAAAGAACACCATAGCAACTTTAATGCAAGTTGAGGTTAGTTTTACAATCCACTTGTAAATACATTTTGAAGTTAACTTTCTGTTAATATTTGGTGAATTATGAAGTATGGTGTACTCTCTATTTTTGCTAGCTTTTGGTACTAAAACTTATTTGTGATATGAAAATGGCTTATTATAATAGCTTTAATGAACACCACGTAGCTTTAATGCAAGCTAATGCTGCATATACTTTTTGTATTGAAACTTATTTGTAATGTGAAAGTGGCTTGTCTAAAGTAAAATTGTTACTTTTAATTTTTATTTTAACTTCTAAAGTAATGTTTGTTCTCATAATTGTTTGACATGAGTTGCAATTTAAAGCAAGTATAACTTATCTATATATAGAAATACTTGTAGGCAGGGATATGCACATTATCGACAATATAATACGTAAAAGATGCAGAAATAGTGAATTTTGAGACTTAGTAGCTTGTGCATTTGGTTATATATCTCTTTACTATGTAAAGTATATACACAAGGAACCATGCATGAATTCTTTTCAAATAGGAGAAAAATGAATGCAAGAATTGTTGAATGGCCGTGAAAAATATTATTTTAACATGTTTAGAATGACACAACGCACATTTCGCCAGCTATGTATGGATTTAGAATGCAAGTATAAGTTGCTTCCTTCAGATAGAATATCTACTTTGGAGAAGGTGAGTTTATTTGTATTTACTCTAAGCAAAGGAGCCTCAAATCGGGATGTCCAAGAGCGATTTCAACATTCTGGTAAAACTGTAAGTATAATATTTTTATGCAATCGTAATTTATGTAATCGTAATTTATTTTCAATGAACTTGTGTAAAATTATTTTTATGCAACGTCTAATTATGAATTAGTGAATTTTTTTTACTATTCTAATTTTTAATTGTAGATTCTCAAATATATTTTAGTTAAGAAAATATAGCAAAACAAGAAAGCGAAGGAAAAAAGTATAGTGTTGATATTTTATACAAGGTTAATAGTATGTATTAATTCCCACAAGGTTAATAATTGTAAATATTAAATTTAAAAAATATTCAAAATATTCACTAATTTTCTTAAGGAATTTTTAATTCTTTGTCAAAAGCATTTTATCCGAATAATTTTACTCCACTAAAGACTAAAGTATTATAAAACATATATGTACTTAACAACTAAATGTATCATACCTTATTTGTCATTTTACTCATACCAACTAAGTTTTACCAAACACTTTTATATAAACAGTTAATCAAATAAACTAATAAAAACATATGGTCAAACCAACCACTACAATCAGCTACTAGCTATAAACCGTTTGCCAAACACCCCTTATATCTCCATAGTTCACGTTAATTCGTGATTTTTTTTCTCTTAATAATATATATTTTTAAATTCGAACTCAAATCTTTTCTTTGAGAGAGTAATATGCCTTGTCATTTCACCGAATATTTGTTGGTTTATTTTTTATAATTTCTTTAATCATTCAATTATAAAAAAATTATTTTTGTCACTCAATTGATCGTATTTTTTTAGAATAAACTAAAGTAAAAGTCGATTTCTTTATGGTTGTTTTCCTTTAGATTGAACATATAATTATTTTTATAATAAAAAAATAACACATACTAGAGGCTTAAAACACTTTCCCCTAAACTTTACCTGTTTTCTCAACTTTATATTTAAACTAGGTTTTACCCACTTTTGTCCCCTAAATATTTCGCCGTTACTCATTTTGCCTCATTCCGTTACCACTACCATTAAGGAAAATTTCCAGCCAATCAAATCTCGTCACATCATCTCCTTATTGACTAAGTCAATCCGCCTGGTTTTAATTAAAGGGTAAATGACATATCAAGTCTGTCAGGTTTGTTTTTTGTTCAATTTAGTCACTGAAAAGTCTATTTTTACCTAAAATTGACCCCTATTTGTTTCTAATTTTTTAATTTAGTCCAATATTTTTTATTATTAATAATACTATTTTATTTAAATGTTAATATTCAATAAAAATAAATTAAATTAAATATTTTAATATTAAATTAGTAATTTTTTTAGATAAATTAAATTACCTTAAATTGATCCCAACAATTACTTATTCAAATTATATTTTTTGAGAAAATTTTGAATTATATTCTTTTTTAGCGAATTTTGAATTGTATTCTTTTTTAGCGAAATTCGTATTCGAATCATATCCCATTTATATTCAAATTTTGTTGAATTTGAATTTTATTTTTGAACAAAATTTGAAGCATATTTCACTTATATATGAATTATATTTTTAAGCAAAATTCAAATTATATTTGAATCATATTCGAATTATATTTCAATTATATAGAATTATTAATTCAAATTTTGCTAAATTTGAATTATATTCATTTTTAGCGAAATTCGAATTATATTTTTTAAAAAATATAATTTGAATTATATCTTCTTAGCAAAATTTGAATTATTAATTTAAATATGATTCGAATATAATTCAAACATGATTTGAATATAATACGAATATGATTCGAATATAATACGAATATGATTCAAATATAATACGAATATGATTCAAATATAGTTTGAATATGATTCAAATATAATATAAACATGATTCCAATAGAATTCTAATGTAATTTGAATTTTGCTAAAAAAATATATTTCGAATATAGCAAAATTCGAATTAATAATTTGAATACAATTAGAATATGATTCAAATATAATTTGCATATGATTCGAATATAATACAAACATGATTAGAATATAATATGAATATGTTTTAAATATAATTTGAATATGATTCAAATATAATACGAACATGATTAGAATATAATACAAATATGATTCGAATATAATTTGAAATTTAAAAAACATACTTCGAATATTGCGAAATTTGAATTAATAATTTGAATATAATTGAAATATGATTCGAATATAATTTAGATTTTGCTCAAAAATACAATTCGAATTTAGCAAAATTAGTTCAAATTTTTCCCAAAAAATATAATTCATTTAATTTATTTTTATTAAATATTATCATTTAAATAAAATAATATTATTAATAATAACAAATATAAGACTAAATTATAAAATTAAAAATAAATAGGGGTCAATTTTAGGTAAAATAAACTTTTCAATAACTAAATTGAACAAGAAACAAACCTGACAGACTTGACATGTCATTTACCCTTTAATTAAAACTAGGCAGATTGACTTAGTTAATGAGGAGCTGATGTGGCGAGATTTGATTGTTAGAAAAAAATTTAACGGTAGTGGTAACGGAATAGGGCAAAATGAATAGCGGCGAAACGTTTAGGGGACAAAAGTGGGCAAAACGTAGTTTAGGGGGCAAGTTGGGAAAACATGTAAAGTTTAGAGAAAAAGTGTTTTAAGCCCATACTATATTATGAATTTAAATTTATGTGCTTAAAGTATTTTTTGTTAAAATAGGTGTTTAAACTTTTATTTTTGGTTGAAAATAATTTAGGCACCCACTTCAATCAAAAATGAAATTTTAAACATCTATTTCGGTCAAAGAATACTTTAGGCATTACAAAAAAACACATAATTTGGACACTATATTTTAACAATAAAACCGCATAACTATTTAAGTGGTAGCAATTAAACTACACACCGTTAAAACTTCATATTCTATCAAATAGTAACACGTATAACAACCTGATTGAATGAGTATTTTTATTAATTTTAATTTATTTAAGTAATATTTTTTCATCTAATTAGACAATGAGATGTGTATTGAATAGAATTTTTTTTTTTTTAACTCAGATTGCCTCCAACAGGATTCGATCCTATTTTTTTTTTTTAACTCAAATTGCCTCCAACAGGATTCGATCCTAAGTCAAGTGGGAAAAATGAGGGAGACAACGCCACTAAGCCTACAGCTTGCACATGCTCTAGTTTTACAACTTTTCCAATTTACAGTCATTTTCTGGGTGCTAATTAAAGAGCTTCTTGAAATGACATTCAACCTCTATCTGAACTAAACATATCTATACAGATCCAGCCACTTTTCGCATGCTCGAAGTCCAAGCATCTGTGTCTGTATATATTATGCAGAAATATCCCAACCAAGTAACTCTAATATATAGTTTTGAAGCTCAACTGCTCTCCACATTACCTGGTTTACAAAGCACCAACATTTTGCACAGGCTTTTCACTTGTTTTGAGTTTTGAGTTTTGAGTTCTCTAGCTATGGTTTTGCCAGAAACAAGTAGTACAATATACACTTATTAGCATTAGAAAGCACATATAATTTACCTCCAACAGGATGGCTTTAAGCTTTTTGTATTCTGCGCTTCTACGATCGAGTCCTTCCCACAATTCGAATGGTTCAGTTCCTGGTGGTGCAAGATTCGGACCAAGTACGCTAGGTACAGAAATCAAAACAACATTTTAATTCGGACAACTCCCTCGCTCAGTTCATGGTTTCAAGATTGATGATGGGTTTCTTTTGTTTAGTTCAGATAAAGGTTGAATGATATTTCAACAAGCTCTTTAATTAGCACCCAGAAGATGACTTTAAATTAGAAAAGTTGTAAAACTAGAGCAAGTATAAACAGTAGGCTCAGTGGCATTGTCCGACTCATTTTTCCCACTCGACCTAGGATCGAATCCTTGTGGATTGACGTGACACGTGTCACAATCTAATTGGATATAAAAATATTATTTAAATAAAGTAAAATTAATAAAAATACTCTTCCAATCAAGTGATAACATGTGTCACTATCTGATTGGAGGATAAATTTATTAAATTCAATTCAATTTGTGACCAAATTGATAGAATATGTAAATATAAAGATCAAATGTGTAATTATATCATTTTTAGTTAACAACCACGTCACTTTTTTGTTAGGTTTTAACGGTGTGTGGCTTGATTGATACAACTTAAATAGTTATGTGGTTTTATTGCCAAAATTAAAAGTATAGTAGTCATATTGACATCAACCCCATAGTTAAGTGGTCATTTGTGTAGTTTACCGTATATATATAATATTATATGGGTAATTGTCAGATTGATCACTCAACTCTTTTTCACTCCTATTTTAGTCGTTGAAAAAATCAATTTAATCACTGAACTTTCAAATTATTCATGTTTTGGTCACTATTTGATGACATGGTTTGTTAATTTATAGTATTTTCATATGCCATGGAAAATTTAGAATAAAAAAATCATAAGCTCAAATTCAAACCCTAATCCCAATCCCAATCCACAAACCCAAAACCATCCCCTTCACCCGCCACGCCCTCAACGTTCATTTCCCTCTGTCTCTCTTCGTGTAAGCATAAATTTCTTATGGAAAAGTGAATTTTCTCAAACAAATCGCTAGGATTGTTGAATACCACTGATTATGGAGCGTTTTACAGCGAATAATTAGGTGTTTATATTCTTATAAAAATCACTTGTTACCATTTTCGCTGTTAATTAAATTGTTATTTACGAGCATAGATTTACTTCGAAATTTGAATTTGAATAAAAAATTATCAAATTGAAAAACAAAAAACTAAATCTTTTAACTTACGCATGTTAGAGGAACTGATAGTAAATTTTGATTTATCACTTATTGTTTTGGACAAGACCAAATCTTTAAAATCTGAGAAGAATATGGATTAAAAATGAATAAGTTGGATCAAGTAGATTAAATTTACAAATTCCATATAATATAAGGACTAGTAAAAGAATGCTGTTTTTTCAAGGTGATTTTCACCACAAATATTTATGTTATCTATCTATATATTATGTATAACAGTATAAGGTAATTTTTACAACTAGATTTTAAGATTGCAATTTTATATAGAAAAAATTATCTATTAAAAATCAATATTAAATTATAAAACTACAAAATATCCAGCTCCATCTAAAATAAAATGGGAACAACTTAGGTATTCCAAATTAGGCTTAAGTGGCAAATAAGTGCTCAAATATACTATTTTTTTAGATAGGTGTCTAAAATATTTTTCGGGTCAAATAGGTGCCTAACGTTTTTAAACTTTTTATTTAGCTGCCTTGCCATAAACCGCCATTAAAAAAATTTATTAGCCAATAAAAACATAATATGTGGTAGTATTAAATATTTTTTGAATTTTATTTTTTTTAAAAATAAATCAAAATTTTCAAAATACTCTAAAATTTTTAAATAATCTCAAAATAGTCCTTAAATCCCTAAACCCCCAAATCCATCCACTCAAACTGGCGTTGGTCGCGTTTTTGGCGACAGAATGAAGCGTCATCTCCTCGCTGAATGACCCATAAACCATTTATCATCCGTTATGCCACCGTTCGTCGCGAATTATTCAAATGAACTATTCAACGATTTCAGCTTATTGCACGGCGTCAATTGATTTTCGGCGATGATGTGGTGAGGTAAATGGTCATGATGGTCCGAGGACAGGATGGGATGGGTGGCAACGTGGCAATCGACGGCGAAATCAAGTCAAATCGGGATTTGAGTTTTGGGTGTTAGAGATTTTAAAATTTGGAGCTATTTTGTGAAATTGGGGTTACTTTGTTTTATTAATTTTTATTTATTTTTAAATATAATTTCAAAATTTTAAAAAGATAACATGTGTCAGATAACGAAAGTTAACAGTGAAAATTAATAGACAGTAACGATGTCACCTATTTGAGTAACGTTGAAAACGTTAGGCACTTAGCTCAAAACAAAGTTTAAACACTTATCTGGAAAAAAAATGTATAGTTCGGGTACTTATTTGCAACTTAAGTCTCCAAATTAGAATTATGACATTTAACTAAAAAGTTATTTATCAATTTCATTTTTTTAGAAACATTTATAATTTTTTATTTACTAATATTAAATAAGATATTTAACTTCTATAACTGAATCATTCAACTTATTTTATAACAAAGCCTAAAATTTTAAATAAACCCATAGCAATATTAAAACTAATCCATATATCTGAACAGAATTATAATATATTTATACTAATTGTTCCAAACAAACAGAAAGGGTTTAAAGGAAAACCCAACCACGAAGCTCCTATGTCTTGAGAAATTTCAGTATCACATTCTATGAATCTGAATTGATCATTCAAGCAGCTTGAAGTAATTAAGGGAGATTATAATTAGGGCCGAGCTTAAAAATTAAATTTAACTGTACGGGAAAAAACACGACTCGTTTTAACTTGACTTGAAAAAAAATTCAAATAAAATTTGAGTTGTAAAATGAAAATTCGATAACTCGAAATTTTAGTAATTCTTATATCGATTTTTAAGTTCAAGTCGAGTACCTCTATTCTTTCTGTTATATATACCACATAAAAAATATGAAGAAATATGTGCATTCTATATAGGTATGAAGAGTCGTTAAATTGGAATCAATTTGTATTATAACATTGTAAATAATTATAATTAATTTTGTACAAAAGCTCGAAAACTCGACTCAAATTTCATAAACTCGACTCGAATCGAAAAAAATTCAAATAAAATTTGAGTCGTAAAATAGGACTAGTAAACTCGACTAACTTAAAAAATTTTGAATCGACTCGGTCCGATCAAATGCTCACCTTGGTTATAATGAAACAATTATACTAATAGTAACAAAAAAACAAGGAAACACAGCAAGCCTGAATTAATCTCCACAATTATATACTGTACCAGGATCAAGAAAATTGGAAGACATAACAAAAAGAAAATACAGATAAGGGTAGCTCACAACCTGATCAGCATGTATTGATTCCATCCTTGCAATCTTTGGTTAAGTTGTAAAATGTTTCTACTCGTGTCTTTTCCCGGTAAAGTACCTCGGTGTCCACTGCGACTCTCATGTATCCATCAAACTCGACAGGTTTTCCATCATTCAGCTGTGTTGTCTCGTTGTACCACTCACTCGTGTTGCTCCATAGTTCCTTGTAATCATCAAGCAAATGGACCTTGTATTGAGACCTCAATTTATCGAAGTAATTATGGAACGGCTCGTTCATTGCTATGTAAAGATTCCTCCAAGGCTGAACCATTTGTTTAAGCTTCATGAGAAGAGCATCGGGGGATGTATCGGAATCCAAGTGTGGCCAGAGTTCTTTGTTCTGTGCCTTCTCCCCTCGAACCACACGTACAGCATCGAAATCCCAGTCCATTAGTCCACTGATCTCGGTCACTATGTTCATCAATCTCTTTGATTTCCATAAAGCATGCCATGGCCTCTGAATGTACTTAGCTGCTTGCCCCTCACATACCCTGTACCAATAGTTTTCAGGCTCTGGCACATCGAACTGCCTCCAAATGATCGTGCTCTTGTTCTTGTCCTTAAGTTGCATCGGTGTGACTTTATAGCTTGTTACCTTCTTGACCGGCACTTTTCTTTTAATCATTTATCTCTTCATCACGTATAGGTGGTGTGAGATTCAGATTCCCACCACTCCTTGTGGTGTAAGGCCTGTTCCTAGGCCTCCGTGCATTAATCCCCGAATGCCAGCCACCTGTATGAACCACGGTATAGGTACAATTCTCTCCGATCCCGAACTTGAACCTTCTAAAATCCCTGTACTTTCTCCATGATTTTTCTTTCTTGTTCCTAAACCTCCAAGCCACATCACACTCATCCGGTTTTGATCCACTGAGCGGAGTTTGATACTCCAGAAACACAACAAACTTGAAAGTTCTCAAATTGAATCTCTCAACCGTGAGCAAAACACGTGGATCCGAACAATTCACAGCCCCAACGTCCTCACAATCCAGTTTCAGGCTCAAATTCGAGATTTTCTCTTTGGACTTCCCGATCACGGTTTCGGAAATGAAATTTATTGCCAAAGCAGGGGGCACTGTAGGATCTGCAACGGCAAGTAAATCCTCACCGGTTTTAAGGACAGAATCATCGTTTTTGAAAGTGGCATTCTCAGTTTGAGTGAAGAATTTGGTTAAGGCCGGAGCCGGAGCCGATTCCAGCCATGGGTCTGGGGGTTGGTAAGTGATGGCAATAACCGTAAATATCAGCACCGAAAACACAAAAACTGAGAAACAAAGATTCCTAATCAGTTTTATCAGGTTCTGTCCGATTGGCTCAGTGCTTAACTCGGATTCCTTCATGGGTTTCCGAAAACCCAATTCTAGAAACTAATCAGATCTCCAGATAAACCAACGGAAATGGAAATACCAATCCGATCCCTTCGAGGGTTTCGTTTGTTTTTTAAAAACCCAATACCAAAAACTAATAAAATCTTAAGGACAGTACAATAAATGAAGAGACTTGGATTATACTTACAAGTGAATGATTAACGGAGTTAGCTTTCAGTAAAGACAACAATGGCAGCAGAGGGAAGGGAATGAAAGGAGATCTGGGAAATATAGATTTTTGCAAATGAAGTGAGTTTTGTGAAGGAGTTGATTGTACGCTTCACTTTCACTCTCTCACTTGAGGCGTTGCCATGTTATCGTCATCAGATTTGGACCTCTTGCTCACATCACAAGTCTTCCTATGTAATAAAGTAAATTAATAAATAAATATTGAGAGGTCCTTCAATCGATTGAGTTATTAAATATTATCCATTTTTTTGATAAGTTTTGTATTTATTTATCCAAAAAAATAGTATAAAAAAACTGCAACCGTCACTACAACAAAGCCTGGGCATCCATCCCCATGGGGAATTCCCCAAGCTAAACAAAACTCCCTACTTACATCAGTTACTCGTATAGATCTATCATGTATACGTATACCTACTGCCCCTATAATACTTTGAACTATACAATTACAATCACAAAATACATTCTTAAATTTCATGCGATTCTTTTCTTCCCAAACGTGATAGACAAATGAGCTCCAAGCAAGCTTACAAATGAGCACCTTGAAGGATTTTCCTCGCAAATGAGTATAAAGCCACTGCAACTCCCAGTCCCAGTCCAAAATAACTCTGTTTTGTTCACAGAGATCAAGAATGGCCCTCCATATTTGCTTAGAGTAGTCACAATCTGCAAATAAGTGATTACAAGATTCATAACCAGTTGTACAAAGGACACATCTAGTGTCCACATTGAGACCAATCCGTTGCAACCGATCCATTGTAGGCAAGCGATCAAGAATTGCCATCCATAGTATCACAGAACACCTAGGTATGTGTAGGCCATACCAAACAATTTTGTGCCATGGCACCTTAGGCTTAACATCTCTGATTCTATTCCAAACATTCAGCATGGAACTGTCCAGGAAGTAAGGAATGTACAACAGGCCTGAGTTTTAAAAGCTTTCTAAGGCTCCAACTGAACCATGGTTTGCATTCCACAGTCCAATAGTCAAATTCTTTAAAAACATAAGCTCTCACCCAAGCAACCCACAACGAGCCCTCATCAGACAGGAGATTTCTAACTAACTGGATAAGACAAGATGTATTCCATGTTTGGAGATCCTTCACCCCCAATCCACCTTCACTTTTCTGGCTACAAATGATATTCCATCCCACACGAGCACCTTGTGCAGCCTCATCTTTTCCCCTCCAGAAGAACCTCATACAAAGCTGATTTATCCTCTTCACCACATCCTTGGGTAGTATAACCTGCCTACACCAGTAATTAGCAATGCTAAAGAGTACAACATTTATCAACTGCAATCTCCCAGCGTAACTAAGGGACTTATTCGCCCAAGTAGCCAACCTGGACTTTACCTTCTCAATCTGAACCCCAAATAGCTTGTTGTTCCAATGGTACCCCAGTAAGAAACGGCTCTGATTTTGATACATTAAGTTTCAGTCCAGACATGTCATAAAATTTCTCAAGCACACTTTGCACCCCTAGTAAAGAATCCAAACTACCCTTGCAAAAGATAAGTAAGTCATCTGCAAAACACAGATGTGTGATCTTAAACTTCTTACACTTGAGGTGAAACTGAAAAATCCCCTTATCAGTAGCCATATCCAACATATGAGACAGGACATTCATAGCTATGACAAACAAATAGGGGGAGAGAGGATCCCCTGTCGAATCCCTCTCTTACCCTTAAAGAATCCAACTAGGGTACCATTCAAGGATATAGAGTACATGTATCCAGTAAAACAAGTACAAATCCATTGCCTAAACTGAGCAGACAGTCCCATAGCTTCCAACACATTAAGCAGAAATGACCAATCTAGGGAATCAAAGGCTTTTTGTAGGTCTACCTTAAGAGCACACCTAGGTGAAATAAACTCCCGACCATAGCCTTTGACAAGCTCTTGTGCAAGTAAAGTGTTATCCACAATACTCCTACCCTTGATAAAGGCAGATTGGCTAGGAGTAATCAGATGAGGGAGATAACAAGTTAGCCTGTCAACCAAAATTTTTGTGATTGTTTTGTAAACAATCGAGCAACAAGAAATGGGCCTAAAGTCCTTAGGCTTACAAGCACTAGGAATTTTGGGAACCAGAATAATAGCAGTTGCATTAAAAGCAGGCAGAAGAGTAGATGATGTAAAGAAGTACCTCACGTCATTAGAGAAATCTTCTCCTACAGTATTCCATGCAGATTTAAAGAACCAGGATGTATATCCATCAGGCCCTGATGCCTTATCCTTATTTTAATCTCAACATTTGTAACCTCTCGGGCCATAACTTCCTGGGCAGTAGCAGGGATAAATACCTGTAATCATCAACAGAGCCTATTTGTTTAGTGAAGAAAGAAAGAAATTCAGCAGACATGCCCTCAAAAGAATCAATTCTAGCACCTGAGTCATCTTGCAAAAATCTAACAGTGTTTTTCTTCTTTTTTGTTGCCACTGCAGAGTGAAAGAACTTAGTTCCTTGGTCACCCTTCTGAAGCCAATTCAACTTTGCTTTTTGCTGAAAAAACTGAGTTTCAGCCTGCTCAAGATCTGACAGATGCAACTGCAGCTGCTTCTCAGTAAGCACAGAAGTCTTATCAGCTGGCATTGCCAAATTTGAGAGCTGCATAACGTCCAGTTGCTTTCTTGCCTCTTCAACTCTCCTTGAAATATCAGAGTAATGCTCCCTATTAAGTGCTTTTAAACAAGCCTTTAGCGTCTTTATCTTCACAAACAGAATCTTAATAGGGTCACCCACAACTGGCTCAGCCCATGAGTCAGCAACAGTTTTCTCAAAATCTGGGTGTTGTGTCCAGAAATTAAAAAACTTAAATGGTTTGGTCTGTTGGTAGGGACTTCCACATGCATTTGGACAAGTGCAGGGCAATGATCTGACACTCTTGGAGCTAAAAATTCCACATAAGAGGGAGGAATGGCAATATGCCACTAAAGATTGACCAATACTCTATCTAGTTTCCTTGCAAGATAAGTCTCATCTTGCTTATTCGACCACGTGAAAAGAAGCCCAGAAAAAGGGTGATAACTCAACCCCACATCTTCCAGACAACCTTGAAACTCCTCCATATCAGCAGTAACCTGAATACCAATCTCTTCAAAGTTAGAGCTCTCACATGCATTGGCAGCCACATTAAAATCCCCCCACTATCCAAGGGAGATCTCCCACCAAACTCTCAACATTCCTAAGTTGCTGCCATAGATCCCTACGAAGAATGTTGTCATTACTTCCATAGACTGCAGAGAGAAAGCATATCTTCCCATCCAACTCCCCTTGCACAGTAATAACCCAAGAATCGGACAAATGAGAGAACACAGCAGAAAATCTAAGCTCTCTAACTCTAGTTTCAAATAAGCACAGAATATCCACCTGCAACTTTTCAATGCGCTGCAGAACCCTATTGAACCCTCGAATATTTCAAAAGGTGATATTCATTGAGGTGTAGAAATGGAACCCCCCACCTCCACAACAGTAGTCTCAGACACCTTTGCTTTAAGCTTATCCGTTTTCTTGGATTTCATTTCTTGAAGCAAATACGCAACACCAAGTGAAGCAAATCTAGGTTTCTTAATGTCCTCTAATTTTGGTATAGCTCCAGCTAGCACTTCATACTTTGCATTTTGAATCTTGCCCTTTCTTCGACCCTTGCCTTTATGTTTCACCTAAGGACTTTGCAGAGGTGAGAGTTCCTCTAAGTCAGCTGGAATAGCAACCTCTCCAACAAACACACTTGAAGCAGCTCCATCACTATCAGCAGCAACAATCCCAGTATCACTAATGGCCTCAGCTACTGTATCTAGCTCAACACAAGTAACAACATGTAGATTGTAAATATATTTTTATGTATTTTAGTCCTATTAAATAACTAAATAGCTAAGTCTTATCTAACTTAGTGATAAGTTAAATCTTATCTTATCTTATCTAAATTTAAATTTCTAATCTTTTAAATAATAGATAGAGATAGAGACATACTTAGCTAGGATTGTTGTAATTTAGTCCTATAAAAGGGACTCACTTCTTTTCTGTAAATCATGAATTAAAACAGAGAAAACATTTATTCTCTGCTACAAAACCTCTATTATTTACATGGTATCAGTTTGGGTTTTTTAGATCCTCTAAAATCTTGCACAATGCATACCACTTCCACATCGTAAATCAATTCAAGATCTGAATCAATGCTTGTCTTGTTGATCAGCCTACAACATCCAAAATTCCGCATGATAGTATTTCATTTCTCTCCAACACTACTCAAATTCTATGGATAGTGGATTCTGGTGCTACTGATCATATGACAGAAACAAAGATGTGTTTTTGACTCTTAAAAAACAAAGATCACAAGAAGCATGTGAAGACTGCAAATGGGTCATTGACGAGTGGAAAGGATCGGAACATTCTTTCTTAATAAGGATATTGTGCTAAACTCATCCTTTATGTTCCCGATTTACAATGCAATCTTTTATCTCATTAGCAGATTGTGTAGTGATTTGCAAATGCTATACTAAATTCAGTTTGCATGGATGTATTTTTCAGGAAATGAATTCGGAGAAAGTAATTGGCAGTGCTAAGCTGTGTAGTGGACTATACATCATTGAAGGCAAGCACTTCCCAAGGGACAAGTCCTACCAAGTTGCACTCTCAATTCTGTTTGTTTTTCCTCCCAGATTTCTAGTTTAAGTTCCAATGAAATTTTGTTATGGCATTTTCGCCTTGGACATCCTAATTTTTCTTATCTCCAAAAATTGTTTCCCAAATTATTCATTCATAAAAATCCATCATCTTTTACTTGTGATATATGCCAGATTGCAAAACATATTCGAAACCCTTATCCTTGATCGTCTTACACACCATCTCAACCATTTTCCCTCATCCATAGTGACATTTGAGGCCCTTCTAAAGTTAAGAATATTATTGGGAGTAGGTGGTTTGTATCCTTTATTGATGATCATTCTAGAACTACATGGACATATTTAATGAAGGATAAATCTGAAACTGAGGGTATATTTAGAAAATTCTATATGCTGATTGAAACTCAATTTCGCAGCAAAATTCAAATTTTGAAAACTGACAATGGGAGTGAATTTTTTACTACTACTTTGGGAAATTTTCTTCGAGAGCGAGGTATTATACACATTAGTTCTTGTGTGGATACTCCACAGCAAAATGAAGTGGCTGAGAGGAAGAATATACACCTTTTAGAGGTTGCTAGATCATTATTGTTTTCTTCTAATGTTCCTAAGCATTTTGGGGGAAGCCTTGCTTACTGCTACATACCTCATTAATAGACTACTCAGTAAAGTATTAAAATTTCAAACTCCTAAGGAAGTTCTTCTTAAACAGTTTCCTTCTTTTAAACCTATGTCTTGTACATTACTTGCTAAAATATTTGGGTGTTCTGCTTTTGTTCATATCCATAAGCAGTTTCGAATTGGATCCAAGGGCTGTCAAGTGCATTTTTCTTGGGTATTCTCCTCTTCAGAAGGGTTACAAATGTTATTCCCCTGTCACTCGTAAATTTTATGTTTCTATGGATGTTACCTTTCATGAATTACAACATTTTTTCTCAAATTCTGAAATCCAGGGGGAGAGTTTGGATGAATTTCAGCCACAACCAGTCTAACTACCTATATATATTCCTACATCCACCATAAACAGTCCTATATGTACCAAAGACATTCCTTTATCCACCACAAATGTTCATACATCCATAACAGATCATATTCCTCCAATACTCCATGCAGAACCCGCATCTCCAATGCTAGATTCACTACCTAAAACTCCACAAAAACCTTCTTCAGAAACTCAACTTGGGACAAAGGAACTAAGTGTCTATACAATGAAGAAAAGGCTTATTTCACATAAAACTACAAAGCTTAGGACTGCTCAAGAACTGGAACCAATTCCATTATCCCTAGAGGATGAAGAAGGTATGGAATCTGTGAGTAATGATATTATTATCCCTTCAATTGATACATCTGATCTACCTATTGCTTAAAGGAAAGGTGTCAGGAAATGTACCAGTCATCCGATACAAAAGTACGTGGCTTATGGGAAGCTGATGCCTTCATTTAGAGCCTTCACTGCCAGAATTGATAAGGTGCATATTCCTCAATCTGTACATGAAGCCTTGAAAGATCCAAAATGGAAGAAGGCTGTAGAAGATGAGATCAAGGCACTAGAAGTAAACAAAACCTGGGTTATGACTGATTTACCACCTGGAAAAAGGGCAGTGGGCTGTAAATGGGTATTTACAGTCAAATATAATGCCGATGGGAGCATAGAAAGGTTCAAGGATAGACTGGTGGCGAAGGGATTCACTCAGTCTTATGGGATTGACTACCAAGAGACATTCGCACCAGTGGCAAAACTTAATACCGTGAGAGTTTTATTATCTCTTGCTGCAAATCAAGAATGACCACTTCACCAGCTTGATATCAAAAATGCATTCCTGAATGGAACTCTAGAATAAGAGGTGTACATGCAAAAACCATCTGGTTTAAATGAAGACTCAAATTATGGTCATGTATGTAAACTACAGAAATCATTATATGGTATCAAACAATCACCTCGGGCTTGGTTTGATAGATTTACTAAAGCCATTCTAAAATTCGGCTATCTACAATGTCAAACTGACCATACTTTGTTTGTCAAAACTTTTCATAAGAACAAAAAGGCTATCTTAATAGTCTATGTTGATGATATAATCATCACAGGTGATGATTATATGGAAATCAGAAAGTTAAAAGAGTTTTTGGCAACTGAATTTGAAACTAAAGATTTGGGTTACTTGAAATACTTTCTAGGAATGGAAGTGGCTAGATCAAGCACCGGGATTGTAATCAATCAAAGGAAATACATTCTAGACTTGCTTTCAGAAACTGGAATGTTGAGGTGCAAGCCAGCTGAGACACCTATGGAGTATAATCTGAAATTCAGAATTGATGACAAATGAATTCCAGTGGACAAAGAACACTATCAAAAACTGGTAGGTAAGTTGATTTACTTGTCGCTTACAAGACCAGACATTGCTTATTCTGTTAACATTGTAAGTCGGTTCATGAATGACCCTAGAGAGGAACACTTAGAGGCAGTAACCAGAATCTTGAGATATTTAAAGATGACACTGGGTCATGGACTGATTTTTTCTAAGAATGAGTCTAGAAAAGTGGAAGTCTTCACAGATGCAAGCCGGGCAGGAGAACTGACTAGTAGAAGATCCACTAGTGGATATTGTACTCGAGTTTGGGGAAATCTAGTGACATGGAGGAGCAAGAAACAATCAGTGGTCTCAAGAAGCAGTGCAGAAGCTGAATTTCAAGCATTGGCACTTGGGATTTGTGAAGGAATTTGGATACAAAGACTCTTTACCAAATTACAAATGAATCACAGTGAACAGTTTGAACTTCATTGTGATAGCCAGTCAGCAATCAGCATTGCAAAGAATCCAGTTCACCATGACAGGACCAAACACGTGGAACTAGACCGTCACTTCATCTCAGAAAAGGTTACTAATGGAACAGTCAAGCTCAACTTTGTTCCAACTCACAAACAGCTAGCTGATGTACTCACCAAGGCACTTCCAAGAACCACCTTTGATGAGCTTACATCCAAACTGAGACTCTACAACATATACTCACCAGCTTGAGGGGGAGTAGATTATAAATATATTTTTATGTATTTTAGTCCTAGTAAATAACTAAATAGCTAAGTCTTATCTAACTTAGTGATAAGTTAAATCTTATCTTATCTAAATTTAAATTTCTAATCTTTTAAATAATAGATAGAGATAGAGTCATACTTAGCTAGGATTGTTGTAATTTAGTCCTATAAAAGGGACTCACTTCTTTTCTGTAAGTCATAAATTAAAACAGAGAAAACATTTATTCTCTGCTACAAAACCTCTATTATTTGCACAACAGAAGTACCAATGGCCTTAGCACCAATGGCTAGCTCAACATTGGTAGAAACTGTGCTACCTATGACCTCAGCAACAGTAGCTAGCTCAACATTAGCAATAGGACTAGCACCTCTAATGGCCTCAACTAAATCAGCTAGCTCAACATTAGAAGTACTGGCAACAGTTGTAGCCTTGTTAGGATCAGCCTTGACTCTCCATTCCAAACCATTTGCAACACCCTGCTCAATTTTATCCGAATGTCCAACTTTAGCTTGCAGTGGGCACAATTTATCCGAATGTCCAAATGAATTACAAGGCGAGCAACAAGGAGGCATCCAAGGAATCTTAACTTTGACAATCACAATGGATTTATCCGGCATTCGAACAGGGATAGACTTAGGAAGTCTCTGTCCAGCTTCCACCTCAACACAGATTTTAGCAAATTCCAGACGCTCCCTAGAAGTAGTAACAGAATCCATATATAGAGGAATACGTAGGGCACTAGCTATGTAACTCAATCCCCTCCTGGAAAACAACTCTAATGGCACATTATACAACTGTACCCAAATTGGCATACGTGCCAAGTCGAATAAAGAGTTTCATTCAAACGTTATGAGTTAAATAAACACCAAATATAAGATTTTAAAAAATAAAAATAACAAAAAAATTATAAATCTAAAAAGAAAAGATAAACGGCACAAATTAGACATTTCCTCTTTGCACCAAAGAAAATCTTTACGGTCCGTTGTAGGAAGAGTCTTGGGGAGTTGTCAAAACACGAACTAGATAAAATCTCCAATATCAGCAACCACTTTTCACGCTTATTCCAAAAACGACTATTCACTACAAATTACATCAACAAACAACCCAAAAGGCGATCAAATTTTTCGTGATCACCAATAAACACGAATCATAAACAAGCGCCGTAAGGCTCATCGTACCATACGAACGCCAAACGCCCAACCATAGAACATGTCATAAGACTAGACGTACCATGAAAATAGAAAACATGCATCAAAATGTGCGAAGAAAAATAGAACAAAATAAATAGAATTAAATATAAAAAACGAAAGAAAATATGAATCATTGGCAGTGACAACTAGATTAAAATTATTGTTGCCGCCAATTAAACCATGAAAAATTAAAAAACAAATATTGTTCTTTTTTATTTTATATAAATTTAAATTTAATAAATACATCGTACGAAAAAAAAGTCGTCATAAAAAAATATTGATTTGATCTTCAATTTTGAATTTTCTGATTAATTAAATTTAGATATATATATTTTTGATAATATAGAAAAACAGTAGTTAGTTCATGCTAGCCAGGAACAGAGTTAAGATTTGGGCTTGGAGACAAATCATAAATGTTTGAAAGTGGTGGGACAAATTCAAAAATAAACTAATTTGTAAAGAAATTTATATAAGAGGACAAAGTTAAAAAAATTCTTGGGGTGGATTGTGGCCCACCACCACATGCCTCCGTCCCTGATGTTAGCTTGATCCTGGAGAAGCAGATGAGCCACTACACTGAGTGGATCATCATGGAACCTTTCGCCTAGGAGTGTTCACGGTAAGTTAATAGTACCATTTAGCATAAACGATTGGTTAACTGTTATAGCAGTTATGAAACCGTAACCTACCATTAAAAAATGGTTAACTATTAAATTTTTAAACGTTTAACCGCTACTTAACGGTTCGGTTACAATTAATTGTAACCGAACCTTATTTTTTCTTCAAATGTTCACTAATTCTTTTGAGAATAATAAAATTATCTCTCCGATAAATATTGTATTAAAATTAAAAAAAAAATATTTAAGTAAAGAATTTCTAATCACAAACTTCGTTTTATATCTAAATGATTTCATAACGGTTAACCATTAATCATCATTTTTAACGGGTGGTTAACCGAAACCGTTTAAACTTTAACGGTAAATTAATTAACCGGTAAAATTTAATGGTTATATCGATTAACGGTTACGGTTTATTTTGCACACCCTTACTTTTGCCCATGGTTTATTTTGGATTCAATTTTTCTGTAGGCATATATCATTCTTTATATAAGAACTCAATACATATAATTTATAGTATTCTGACATTCTTTATTTTAGTCCCTAAAATTTTTCATTTCAGTCCATGTAATTTTACTACATTATTTTTAAACTGTCTTTTATACACTATTTTATTTAATTGTCTCAGATTTTGAAAATTTTCATTTTAGTCCTATACTTTTTAATAGTTTCATTTTAATTCTAAAATACAAAAAGTGAACGGAAGTCGACGATAATCGTCAACAACTCCCCTACCTGACAATGTCGTTGCCAGCTGAAAACGACTTCCCCTAGTAATCCAAAAAAATGATATTTTCTTAAATAGTTTCTTATATGACTGATTCTCTTAATTCCCATGGTTTCGAAAATAAGCTTGAAGGAGTGGAAGCAGATATGGTTGGTGAAACTACATCCTTCTTAATCCAAGTCAGTCTTCTTCCAATTTATGTTCTTCATTAATCATGGAAAAATTTGCAGCAGCTTCTCTCCGAACATGAAAATCTCTCTTTCAGCCGGTGACTCCGAAGAGGAAGCGGCTTCCTTTCCAAGGAGTGTACCGAGACCAAAATCTGTAACCTTTGGAGCAAGCTTTTCATCAAGCAAGACATTTCCGAGCTTCAAGTTCCCATGAGCAACACATGTTTGACATTCTGTGTGCAATATCGAACTTCTGTTGCCGATTCAGTTCAGTCTGTTTTTGCTCCAAGTCGAACAACAACTTATCCAAAGAGCCATTTGAAACATACTCATACGACAGACATTTCTCATTTCTGTTGTTCTTCAAAGGCACATGGTGCCGATGATACATTCCGCCCAAGGAAAAAACTATGACTCGGAATTCTCTCTCCGTTGCAAAAACATTGTTCAATACCTTCATGACAGGGATTTCACGAGGAGACACACCTTTCCTGAAACTATTAAAACGATCGGCCTTAAAAAGATTTTCTTGTCATCTCCATGACTAACAAATCCTGCAAATGTCATAGGAAATGGCTTGGCACTGTTATGGGGATTAACTCCACTAGCTCGAGTCATTGGAGCAATATTCTTTACAAGCTGCCTCACTTAGCATCACATCAACATCTTGAGGGGGATAAAGGCCATACGAAACCGTCTGCCTCGAAGTTAACCTGCTGTCTTCATCTTGCAGTTACTCGAATCAGCCATTTTCCTCGAAGTTGAATTGAAGCCACAGATGCTGTACAAACCACAAGAACGGAAGACATACTGCCTGTCATCCTATTCTCAGGTTACCATCAGAATCAATCCTTACTCGCAATCGACCAAACCGTTCTATTTTTATCATCGAGTAGCCCTAAAGCAACATTAAGATCAAATTTTGCTTCCCTAATAACATCATTGGAGCTCAAATGAACCCTACTAAGGGACATTGGCTTCCCACACAAGGGCGAGCTCTCCTGAATTCCAAATAACAAAGCTATAGTAACTAGACACTGATTTTATGGGAGGAGCCCCCAAGGTTTGAGGAAAACGAGAAGACTGACCTTGAAGAAGAGTAGTAGTTGGGCTATCAAAACTCTCCCAAAGCACATTATCATCCATATCCACGAGAACTAGGCTCCCATTATTCAAAAGGATAACTTTCTTAACACCCATTAATCTTTAAAAAAAAAAGATAATGAGTATAGAATCCATACAAACATACAATTATAAACCTACTTTGCAAAAAAAAGAGTAGATTTTTTTCCTTTTGTATTAAAAGGGGCATTAAACCCAGAATTCCTACAATTTGTCGCGTCATATTTTGATACAAAATGAACAAATTGAAAAAAATGTGTACACAAGGACCTAGTATTGAAAAGAATGACAAAAAGGAATTCCTATATCATCCTTTCTACTTATATTCACACTAAATTCGATCGAACTAACCAGAATCCGGGAAAGTATTCGAGTTAGGCTATCGTACGTTTGCTGCAACTGCTCCTGTTAATAATGAGGAGTGTTGTTTCTGGAATGGATGCTTCTTTGCAGTAAATATTCCTTCTTGAGCACAGGCAAACTTTGGCTTCCTGGTGTGGAAACTTTTGGACTCGGGCTACTACCTGATTTAGGAGATAAGTATAATCTTGGGTTGCTAGCACTGCTTGGGGACAAGCTTACTTGCTCCAAAGCCCGGAATTGGAGTTCGGAGGGGTAGTCCCTCATGCAACCGATTCGGGGCCCTGCTCCTGTAGTCCACTTGCACGACAACTGCTTCCCTAATTGGTACGAGTTCATTCCCTTTTTAGAGTTGATCCTTTTAAGAATCGATTCTTCGGGAATGTCTTCCACCTCATTATCCACATGATGTTCATCGGTCAATTGTTCAGGGGCAGTGACTTCCTCTTCCGTCTCATAACCATCCTCCAGATCAGAATCCATCAAATTATTGTTGCAAGTTGGCAAAAGAGCTCTATGGTCACCTTTTGACATCTCAACTAATTCCATTCTTTTCGGGATTTCAAGATTTGTCAATTTTCTGTGGAGGCTGAGGAGTCTCCTTGGCTTGGGGTGCTCAAGAGCTGCACTAGTCTCTTGTTCCCTTGAATCACCGACCTCTTTGATCGAGTCTTTGACATTGCTCTCTTCAGCCTCTAAGACGAAGTCCTCTTCAGATGAGATGCTTCTAAGATGGTTACTACTTTGTTTGTCAACCAAGGTTTCTTCCTCATCCACCGGAGTCATCTGAACGTAACAAGAAACACTGTCAGCATTTCTTTTCAATTTGAAAAAAGGAAAAAAAATGATACAGGCAGCATATAACATATATATGTATGTGTGTACATATATTTACCTCAACATCAGTAAGATCAACGTTGTTCTCCCTTAGAAATGAAATGAAATCATTAAAATTTTGTTGCGTGGGACGGTAATGACCACTGTGAGGACAAACTGCCTGTTTGACAGAGTAACAGTAAGTATAGTTAAGAGACTGATATAAGAAAAAGAGTACTAAAAAGTTGCATAAGATATTATCCGTAGATATACCTTAAGGACACCGCTATCAACAACTAATCTTCCAGCAGCGATTGTGGCACCGCCAGCCAAGAAGCTAGAATGTTGAAATGTACCCTTCTTTTTCACGCCGACATACAAGATCTTAGATGTGCTAAGAACAAAAATCAACTTAGCATCGTCCTTTTCTTCGGTAGTGTGGAGAAGCTTCCCGGTTTCCTTGTATATGAATTTTCCATCTACCACAATAACTTCATAGGCTTTCCTTTCCATCTGCACAATGGATAATCGTTTCATTAACACTTCGAACATAAACCGGTATAAAGTTAAATGTATAAAGGAAATAAAGACTCACCGGACCGAGATATTTGATGCATTGTTCTTGAAGCTTTGATCTAGGACACTTCTCTAAATTTACTTCTTTCCCTTCTCCGATATCCAGCCTGCATTTTCGAAACAAGTATATCCATTTTCAGTTTTAGTTTCATGAAATCAAAATGTCTCACTAATGAACCAAAGCACTCTGTTAAAGAGAATTTACCAGTAAAAGAAGCGCTCTCGACTCTGAGAATGGACCCATTGCTTAAAATAGAAGTGTAAATTGTGTCCATAGCGATGTCTTGGATCAATCTGAATAACACAAGAAATGGGAATTAGTAAGAATAATGAAGAACAACCATAAACTAATTTCATTTTTGCTGCAAGCGACTTACAGCCTCAAGCCAGTGTTGCAAGGCAAGCTTTCGAGCTTTATCATTCTTCGATAAACCCTTTCCAACCCTGGCAGCTCTAGTTCTTGCCCTCGACCAACGCGAAATTGCACTCTCGTGTTTATCTAATTCAGAGAATGGTATAGAACTCCTCTTGAGTTCAGCAAACTCTAAGAGCTTCCACCTACATTACAACAAACAATTGCATTAGGGGAAAAAACAAAATTAAGCATAGAAAGGTAATATAGAACATACAAATATGATACACACCAGCTCTGGTCAGCGAGAACTACACCATCTGCTAGCTTTCTCCTCGTTCGAAAGCTCTTGTAAACTTTCTGTAATCTTATTGCCGCTTTGTGTTGTGGATTGTCGGGATCTAAAACCGGTGATGGTTTCGGGGTCTCTGTTAAACTATCTGGTTTAAGGGATGGAATATCGATTGCTTCGCCCTTCAAATCAACAGCTTCATCCGAGGAAGGAGACTTAAACGAAAGAATTCTCTCGAATTCCCTCCCTTTGAAGCTAACAGACCCCTCCAATATCATCTTCCCGGAACCTAACGACTTCAATATCGTCGGCTCAGAATCGGAACCTTTGAAACTGATGGATCTAACAGGTGTTCTGACTCCATCATCACCAAAGCTAATGGACTTCACAATGATGGATTCTAAACCATTCTCCACATCACTGCATTTGGCAAATGGGCAGGAAAAGGAAACACCCATCAAACAACAAGACTCACTGATTTCACTGCAACCAAAACTCAACTCAGTTAGGCGTTTTACACGGTGAAATATATATCAAATTTATTGATGTTGAAGTTTGAACATGGATTCTGGATCTACCAAAAGCATCGAATAAAAGCAATATCCCCAGAATCACGAGATGACCAATAAAATAACAAACCCCTAAGACCAATTTCATCAAAGCAAAAAACAAAAGAGAAACAAATATAAAAACCAGCATTAGGCAGAAGAAAGGAGTAGAGAATATTACCTTGGAAATGAAAATCAAACAAATGGATTTCAGTAACAGGTAAGAAGAAGATTGTTGAGGATTTTCTCAGCTGGTTGTGGTATTTTTTCCTAATTTTTTTCCCTCGGGAAATGCTACTTTCGATGCCAAAAATCAAACTAAAGATACAAACTTCGACTTCGGAGTATATATATATAGATATATGACAACTTGGAAATTTACTCAAAACAGTGTTGTTTTTTCTTTTTCTTTTTCTTTCCAACCACGTAAATTGCTGCTTGTTCCTTCTTTTATTGGAATTGTGTTTTTTTCCTTTGTGTTTTTAAAACCAAAGATATATTTATAAAAAATAATTATCATTTAATACACAAACAATATAGACTTTTATAAAAGATTTAACGTTTAATCTTATTAAACCATTTATTTTATTTTAAAAAATAATTTTTATAATTATGATTTTTTTTTTGTGATTTTGTCTATATGCTAAAAATAAACGATAAAAAATTTTGTTTTTTTATAGAGCACTCTAGTCAAAGTAGTTGATTGCTGAATTTTTTCATAAGATTATACAAATTTTTGTCAAAGTGATGAATTTTGTTCTTTATGTCTTTCGCAGCCTTTAAATTTTATTGGTTTTGTATTTTAATGTTTGTGGTGTGATTCTTTCGTAATCTTATCATTTTAAATACAATCCAACAAATTTCTTTTGTTCAAAACAAATAACTTTTATAGTTCTATAAAATAAATTTGAATATACATTAAAAAATATACTTTTAAAGTTGTCAAAGTTATTTATTTATTTTATGCCATTATATATTTTTTAATTTTCAAACATAATGCTTTGAACTTTGGAGTAAAATATAAATGGGTAATTATAACATGCACTGGCGGTAGAAACACTTTATTTCCACAAGCGCCCTAATTTTAGGGGTTAGAGATTTAGTTTATGATTCATAATTTAGGGGTTTAGGTTTATGTGTTTAGAATTTAAGGACTGTGTTTGAATTTAGAGTTTAAAGATAGAATTTAAAGGTTATAGGTAAAAAGTTAAATCCTTACCATATTACCCTAAAACCTAACCTATAAACTCTAAACCCTAAATTCTAACAACGTACTCTAAATTCTAAACCCCTATGAATGATGCAAAATTGGTAGTATTAATTTTAGGGTCATTGTCTCGTGAATTCGCGGTGGTATATTTTTTCGGAATTTATTTTTAAACTTAAACTCCATTTATAATCTTAAATTTATAAATTTGGATTCTAAATAGAACACATAACAAAAATATAACATAAATATTTATCTCTGCTACCAATATATAAACGAAAGTACCATGAAATTGCGCGTTTGGTTTGTTTTATTTTATTTACTTATTCAAGTTTAAATCTAAAAATTAAATAAAATACTTTACGTGGGAATTTTTGATACATTTGGATTAAATTTGAATAAAAGGAAATAGATTAGGTTTTAAGAAATTGGATTTTTTACTATTTAAATATAATTTATGTTTAAAAATAAATAAATCACATTTTTAACTAAGAATAAGTTTTAAATAAAATAGAGTCAACCCAACATTTTTAAAAAATTATCCAGAGCTTAGTCAAAATGAAATGTGACGTACTCGTAGGCCTAGTCAAGGAGGAGCTTAGTGGCGGAAATTGGAAGGCTGATGTGTATCATCCATTCAGCTCACCTCATGCATTACAGAATATTTTTGAACTTGTAAATAACGTTGCTTCATTCCCAAGTTTTTTATTTTCTTTTAAACTTAAATGTTATATTGACTTTTTTTAGTTTAATCCCTTTAAAATTTAAATATTTTAAGTTAAAAGTAATAATTTAATCCTACAAATGATAAAAAAATCAACTTAATTTCATAAAAATATAAATTAAAATAATAGGACAATTATATTTTAACCTTTTGAAATTTGAATTTACTTTCATAAAAAGAATTTATAGCTTCATCGTAAATTTGAGATGTCAATTAAAAAAATAAAATTACTTCGATCGATTAGTATGGACAAGCCCGACCCTTTATTATAAGTTTATAATCACTAACGAAGTTACGTAGACAGTTGGGTGTCAATTGATATACTAAATATTTTTTAAAAAATATTTTTTAATTTTTACTCATATGTAAAAATATTAGGAAAAAAAATTAACGTGACCGGTCTAAGTGAGTAATATTTTGATATTGCTTAAGCAAGTATCGAATTTAAAGCTTTGTGTATGTAAAAAAATGTCTGTTAAAAGATTCACTCACCAAAATTATATTGCGGCACAGAACAATCTGAATTAATCAAAGCAAAATTTTAAGAAACCGAGAGAATAACAAAAAAATATATTAAGAAAAAAAATTAACCCCTCCATATATGCGACATATATCGGTTTGGTTCAATTGGGTTAACAGGAAAGGCAATAAAGTGGCTGACTCCATGGCGAAAGCTCGCTTCCCTCTCTAAAACACTCAATTTTGATTCCACCCAGTTTATTTAAAATATTTTATAAAAAATATATTTTGACACAACAATTTAAATATTCTCGTTCTGTCCCTCTACGAAATTAAAATAAAAGCTTAGAGTAGGTGTATGAAACTTCCATGCAACAGCGGGGGAGTGGCCCACAGGTTGACTAAAAAGCTCCCCCCGAAGGCGAGAGCTTTGAATGTTCTATGGATGGGTACAAACAAAAAACCAAACACTTAAATTTAAATAATGTGTCTTTTTGTTTTATTCCCAATCTGATGCATGAAACAGCCATACAAGCATTGCCGGTGACAGTTTTATATGTACAGATATTATCTGTCCTTCGAACCTTTATATGACAAAGGGTTAATTTCGATAGACATCCCTAAACTATACCCTATAATCTAAATTGGTACTTAAACTTCAAGACGGTCTAATAAAAATTTTAAAATATTACTATTGTATCAATCAAATCATTTTGTCGATGTTAATATGGATTTGCTGTTGAGTATGTTAAAAGATACATCGATCATATTTTAAATAAGTTTGTATCCATTGCATAAATAACTTTGGATTTAAAGGATTTAAAATAAATAAATAAATAAATAGTCCTAAATTCTAACGATATTGTTTGTTCTTTTAATACGTTTGATCCAAGTTGTTCAAATAATAGGTATGCGTTTAAAATATGATTTGCTTGGTTTAAATTATACTCCCGTCAAATCAGAGGCGAAGCCAAAAAAATGGAGGGAGTTGAGTAAATTATAAATTTTGATAGAAGCTAAAAATGTAATTTTATCAATGTATTAGCTTATGCCATCAAAAATTTTAGGACTAAAACATAAATTTAAACATTTTAGGTGGAAAAAATATAAATTTACCATGTATTAACTTGTAATTTTTAGAAATTTAAAGTGGCGTATGAGTAATATTACCATTTTAGGGGGGAGGTGGTGCATGGCCTTGCCAACACCCTGGCTTCGCCACTGCGATAAATTTGACTACACATTTATCAACTAAGTTCACATTAAACCGATAAGAATGGCATGATCGATATAATGCTAATGTTTTTTTTAAAAAATTAATTATAACATTTTTTAAGTTTAAAATTAATTTAAGATTTAAATTATATTTTATTAACGTTCAGCGAAATTAACCGATAATGTAATAGAATGATGAAGAAGCTTGAAATTAATATCATAATAATATATTCAATAAAATATATTTTTTTCAAAAAATATTATTTTTATCGTATTGAGCAACAACTTAATTAAACACTGATATTTGCATTATTCTGCAAAAATAGATCCGTAAAATCAACGTTGATTCTAACAGAAAAAACATTACGCAATGATATAAATTAATTAAAATATAAAAGGATATAAAATAATTTAAATTAAAAATTCAATCACTGATATTTGGATATATTTTTCTATGGAATCAATTTGTGAGGTATTTGAACCGTATGCAATAATATAAAATAAATGTCAATAGTCTTTAAATGATTATAATGTAGTATTTATTTATATTTTTTTAATTTTTTAATAAAATGTTTTAAATATAAAATTGTTTAAACTCTAATTTTATTAAATAAATATTATTATATTTGTTTACTGAAATCACTCGTACACGATAATATAAAATATAAAAGGATACAAAGAAAACACAGTAGAAGTGTGTTTTGGTATACTTTGCTGTTTGTATGAGTGTAAATGAACCGAACTTTAACGTATAAGATTATGTTCATGTTTGTTTGTTTATTGTTAAAGGTGTTCATATTCAGTTCGTGTTCGTTTAAATTTTTAATATTGTGTTTGTGTTCGTTTATTTATTTTTGAAGGTGTTCGTATTCGTTTGTTTAGTGTTTACGAACGTGTTCGCGAACGTGTTCGTTTATATGTTTAGAAATATTAACTAAATTAACAATAAATAAATAAAACAAAAGTAACAAAAAAAACTTATATTTCAACATGAATTTATATAACACCCTTAGCAACAACAAAAAGTAGTATTTATATACATATTCACAAGCATTTTCATCCTATAAACGAGCCTATAAACGGGTTTATTAATGAACATAAACGAACCGAACACCCCTTTATGCGTGTTCGTTTGTTTATTAAACGAACATAAAAATTTTGTTCATACTCATTTATTTAATTTAATAAACGAATGTTATACGAACGGTTCGTCGAACGCTCTGTTCATTTATAACCTTAGCCGTATGCAGTGAGATAGTAGGAGATGTGTCGGGTACCATATGAACCACGTTGTAGTCTCTGCGGCGTGCCACATACAGACATTCCCACATCTACACTTTAATTAAATAGTAGTATCAGGTAACTTTATTTAATTAGGTCCGGCTGCCTAATTAATCGATATTAATTAATTTATTAATCTATGCTTTTGGATCGAGGAAGGGATTCAAATAAAATATACCCCTTCATTTTTTTTTATAAAAACTTATTTTTAAAAAGTATTTTTTTATTAATTAATTTCATCAATATTTCGTTGATAAAAAGAACATACACAAAATATACTACATAAACTAAACAAATTGAGTTTCGTCATTTATTACGATTGGAAAGGCAGGAAAATGTATTTATGTTCTTTAAAAATATTTTTTCACTATTCCATTACATATATATAAAGCACAATGTAACTAAATTGTGTTCATTCTTTGTTTGATTTGAGTACATTAGTAGGTCATGTTACAGAATATTCTTTGCCTCAATGAATTTGGTTAAGAGCATTTTTTAAATCAAATCAAAAACTAGTAATAAAATTAAAGTTTAAGAGAGTCAAAAATTCTCGAACTATTGAAGAAAAAAGAAAAGTTTAAGTGCTACTTTTGTTCCTGTAGTAATTTTAATTAATCGATTTTATCTTTATGGTATTTTTGCATTAATTTGGCCCCCGAAGTAGTCAAATTGCATCACTATTTGCCCCTTGACTGGTGCTCTAACTTTAATTTCTAAACCTTAACCCCTAAATCTTAATCAAAATTTGTATCAATCTAAAGTGATTATGAAACATAAAAGTATTCCTAAACTTTGAACGATAATACGATTATATTACTTCAGGGGATAAAATAATGCGAAAATACTATAGAGTCGAAATCGATAAATTGAGACTACTACGGAGACAAAAGTAGCCCTTAAGTCAAAAATTAATTAATTGTTTATTTTTTTTCTATTCAATTAACTGTTTGTATCGGAGAATTTCATCAACTCCTTTAATCAATAATGACAGCTAAATTTATTAACTTTTTTAAAAAAAAATTATTGCTTAATTTTATTAATTTTTTATTTAAAAAAAAAGTAACCACCGCTCGACAAAAACGTAAATATTCAATGTTAATGTTTCAGAAAAATATTAAAATCTATCTATCAAGATTGATTAACAAAATTTAATTAATTTATTTTTTTAGAAGGTTCAATTTACTGACTAAAGAACTCATACATTATTATACAATAATGCTATGTTTAATCCTCGTATACTACAACATAAGTTAATAATAAACAAATTTCGTTTAATAATATTTAATTACTCAACTGAATTTATATATTTCAGATTAATAATTATAGAAGTTACCTTTAACCGCCTCTTTAAGTAATCAAAATGAATTTATTATTGGTATCAATCTGGAGAAAATAAAACAAATCCATCCCATTCCAAAAAGTCAAATTAAATTCTTATGCCAAAGCGAAAACGTGGGTAAAATATCTAATACAAGGATTTTGATTTGTAAAGTGGATAAACTTTCGGTGGGACAAAAAGTCGAACGGTTCAACTGCAAAAGGATTTGAGCAATAAAAGGTACCCACCGCACAGAACAGCAGATAGCAGACGACAAGAGAGAGAAAGGGGTAGAGTGGGCGGGGTAGGTCGCTCGGCCTCAGGTTCAGCTCCGTCAGTGAAAATAATAAATGCTAACAAAACGCGGTTTGTTGTGCACCGACGACTGACGAACGAGGCTGAATGTGATGCTGTCTGTCACTCTTTAACCTTTTTACTATTATGTCACTGCGGTGCCACCGTGTAGAAAACCCACTCTTCTAGATTTCCGATACAGACTTTGATCCGCATTTGGCGTTTTGTTGTACAACGGGTCTTATTCGGAATTGTTGCCGAATTTTCGTTTTTTATAGGCTTAAAACACTTTTTTTTTCTCCTAAATTTTATATATTTTTTAATTTATCCACTAAATTATATTTTATCCACTTTTGTCCTTGAACATTTCGTTGTTATTTATTTCACTTTAAAAAGTTAATACCGATAAAAAATTTATATTAACCAATCAAAAATTTATATTAACCAATCAGAACGCGCCATGTTATTTTTTTTAAATTTTAATATAAAATAAGATTAAAATAAATATATTAAAATTTTATTAATTAATTATATTTTCAAAATACCCTTATCTCCCCCACCATCGTTTTCTTCCCCATCCCCAATTTCAGAGCATTCACGGCTCGATCTACAGAAACATGGTCACCAATCTGAATAGCTGATGCAAATGTAGTATTTGCCTTGACTGCCTTAAACTCACTCCACCCTGATTTACCCTAAATCAACCTCGATTTACCCTAAATCCTCATTAATTGATCAAGAGTGACATCAATAGAATGTTACTAAAGATTTGACGCTTTACCAGGTTTAAGGACCAAGAGTGGCATTGTTTAACCTCTCCAAAGCCAAAATCAAAGTTTGGGTACCCAAATTCCCTTCCCCATGAGCCTCGAGCGACAAATAAAGTTGTTGAGCCAAAGCCAAACCAGACAATGCAAGCCCCGTGCTTTGACATTTCTTTAAACAAATCTCTAAATCTTTAACGAAATGGTTCACAAAGAAACCCGGTTCGAAATCCCTCTTCAAGATCCTACTCTCGTACAATCCCAACGAGTTTGAGCCGGCGTTGATTAGAAATCTCTATGTCAACGAGTGGTTGAGCTTTGTAAAAAGTTCAGGTTGAAGATTGTGAGAGTGTAGCCAGCGTTGATTAGATGAGTACACATGGATTGACCCATTACGTCGGTTTCAAAAGGGGTGACTGCAATGGTGAGCGATGGAGATATGAAAGCGAAGTGGGGATAGGGTTCGGGAAAGAAGGGGATGAGTGAAAGGATAGTTTTGGGAAATAAGCTAAACGATGGGCGGGGAGATAAGGGTATTTTGGGAATGTAATTAATTAATGAATATTTTAATATATTAATTTTAATTTTATTTAAAATTAAAAAAAAATAGTGGGGCGCATTCTGATTGGCCGAGATAATTTTTTTAACAGTGTTAACTTTTTAAGGATAAATAAATAACGGCGAAACGTTTAGGGGGCAAAAATAGGCAAAATATAATTTAAGGGACAAATTAAAAAAAATGGTAAAATTTAGGAGAAAGTGTTTTAAGCCTTCTTTATAATTCCTATCCTGAACAAAATCATGTACGGTGTACTTCTTCCTAATATTTTTAATATAATTGTATTTTTAATTTCTTTTAATTTAAATGTTAATCAAATAAGTTTTTTGTCTTTTTAATTTTTAGATTTAATAGCTTAATAGTCTATTGTTCCTCCTAACATTGAATTCTAACTCTGTCTCTGGTCTAGAATGCGGTTAAAAGACGGTAAGTTTCGAAAGTTGTCATTGAACTGAAAATGTTATAGTTTTTGATAATATTTTAGGGTTTTTTAGTTTTTTTTGCAAGTATCGATGCTTATTTTGTAAGTTTCGATACTTTGTCCGAAACTGAAAATTTATATAAAAAAATTAAGTATCGGTACTTACAAAAGTATCGATACTTGCAAAAAAAAAAACTAAAAATGTTATAAAAAAAGTTTAATATTTTCAACTCGAGAACAAGCTTAAAAACTTATCGTCTTTTAACTGTAGCCTAAATATGCCGCACTCCATACCTACACATCCTTGGATAATTTATTATAATATAAAACAGAATATGGTACGTTAAGTATACCAAGTTTTTCATTTTGGTACCTAAAGTATTTTTTTGTCAAAATAAATACTTAACGTATACTTTTTGGTTAATTAGGTACCTAAAGTATACTTTTTGGTCAAAATAGGTACCTAAAGTATTTTTTCGTCAAAGTAACTAAGGTATTTTTTTTGTCAAAATAGGTACTTAAAGTATACATATTTTTTTATATAGGTTCCTAAAAATTGTCATGTGACATTAATTAAAAGGATTATTATCCTATACACTGGTGGTGAAAACTTTTTGTTTCCATAAGTGCCTCAATTATAGGGTTTAGGGTTTTAATCTAGGGTTTAGAGTTTAGGGATTTTAGTGTAGGAGTTTAGAATTTAGGGTTCATGGTTAGAATTTAGGATTTAGGGTTAGGGTTTAGTTTTAGGATAATATGGGTATGAATCTAGGTTTTAACCTATAAACCCTAAATTCTATCAACAACCCCTAAATTTAAAACTACTATACTTAAACCCCCTAAACTTTAACCATATACGGAGTCTCTAATCCCTAAAATTAAAACGCTTTTGTAAAAAAGTTTCCACAAGCGCTTGTGTATAGAATAATTACCCTAATTTAAAAAATACATTATGTGCCTATTTTAACGAAAAAATATACTTTAGGTACTTATTTTGACCAAAAAGTATACTTTAAGGTACCTAATTTAACAAAAAAGTATACTTTAGGTACTTATTTTGACCAAAAAATACTTTATGTACTAAAATGAAAAAGTTGCTATACTTTAGGTACTAATATGATATATAAGCCTAATAATAATAATATATTATTATTATTATGGAGAATATTGTGGAACCGTGTACCAGTTAGTATTGAATTAAGGAAGATGGGGTGTCTTCGATTGTGAATGAGAGTTGTCCTCTGTGTACAAATCAACCTGAAACTGTGGTGTATCTGTTTTTCAACTATCAGGGTGTTTGGCGAATTTGGATGAGGTTTTGTGGGTTGCTGGGCGTTGCGACAGTGTTGCATTCGGACCCGGGGATGTTCCTTCAAGAATGGAATGATATGGCCATGTTGTGTAGTCAGAGTGGTGTTGCTTTATCCCATCTGCAGTGTTATGGACGCTGTGGCTGTATAGGAATGACGTGATTTTTAAAGGGAAGGAAGTTAATTAGGAGCAGGTGGAATTTCTAATAAAATTTCGCCTAGCCTCTTAGCTTACTGCCAAATTTCCTGACGGGGGCATTTCAGTTGAGAACTTGATGGCGGACATAACTTTGGCATCTATCTTGGTACAGAAAGGTAAGAACTTAAATTTAAGTAAGAGTTGGCTGCCTCCACCCAATGGATTTTTGAAACTGAATATTGATGGGGCTGTGAATAGATAGAACTCTAAAAGTGGAATAGGGGGCTTGCTTAGAGATGAAAAGGGTGCGATTTTGTTTGAATTTTCAGAAGAATCGGGGTTTAGCCCTCCTGCATTGGTGGAGCTAGAAGCAATTAATTTCGGGATTGCTAAATTCATATCATCAGCATGGTCTTTAAGTCACAGGTTGATCGTGGAATCAGATTGCAAGGTGGTTGTTGATTGGATCAATGGGATTGTTGAGCCCCCTTCTACAGCTGCATCTGGAGTTTTGGAAATTGCATAACTTATGAATGCGAAAGGGATGTGTTTGAGGCTGAGCCCTAGATGTTGCAATGAGCGGGCAGATAACCTTGCTAAATGTGGCATTGGTTAAAGGCTTCCAAGCTTTCTGCCTTGATTGATAATGGTTCTATTTTTGCTTCTGTTTCTATTTACTTTTGTAAAGATCTTGCAGGATTTGGAAGAACCTTTGCATGAATAAAATTTAGTTGGGGTACTCTTTTCCCCTTTCGATAGGAAGAGGGTTTTTAATGAGGCCACCACATTCAAAAAAAAAAAACTAGTGTGTTAAAATATTTTATTATTATAAATATACAATAATTAATTTTGATTATAACTTCTACGAATATATATATATATATATTGACAATGACAATTGAATTTTATTAATAACTATGAAAGGTATCTCCAATACAACGCATCTAGAATGAAGAATAATGGAAATAGTCTACCAGAATCTCATACAAAACCCAAAGCTGCAAAGAAAAGTAAATAATTCCATAGAGATTAGCATACTGAAAAAATCCAGAAGTCTTCCTGAATCTCCTTGTCTCTGTCCAAACAAGACGCTTTACGGGGTGAAAAGGGAGTGGTAAGCGAATCAAACTATCAGGCAGCTTGCTCCGCTACTCAGGTCTTGCCGTCTTGTCACACTCCGAAAACCGGTCTAGTTGGAATTAGGTTCCGGTGATCGAAAAATTTTGTACCGATTAAGCCTGAATGATGTAATTACAGAATTTTGTACTCAAACTTGAAGTAATTAGGGATGGCAAAATTACCCGACCCGACCCGATTGGGGGTTTCCTCTTGAATTTCAGGGATCGAGGCGGGGTGGGTATTAAAATGCATTGAGTCGGGGCGGGTTCGAGTATGAGGTGAAAATTCTCTGCCTCGACCCGCCTCGGTATATTTAAAATTATATATATATTTAATATATTTATAAAAGTACTACTATATATAAACACTTTTAAGCTATTTTTTTTAGTTTGTATTTATCATAAATTTTTGTTAGATGTTGTTCGAGTTTTAAAATGTCTAATTTTGACAGTCAATGATTCAAGTTTATTTTTTTAAATATGTATTTTTTATGTGAATAATTTAATTAAGTTTTATTTTATTTTTTATATAGGTTTAAAGTCTCTCGAAACCTATATTTTATAATTGTGATGGTGGTTTGGTCGAATCTAACATTGATCGTCGACGAAGATTAATATTTTTTAAATTTTTGGTCGGGTCGAGTCGGTGTCGGGTTTTTGAGGTGATGTATCAGGGCGGGACGGAGCGAGTAAATTAATATTTTAATTTGAGGCTGGGCAGGGTCCAGTTTAGGGGTTTATATATCGGGGCAGGTTCGGGGAGGCCAAAAACCCGCCCCGTTGCCATCCCTAGAAGTAATGAAAGTTATTTGGGCTTAATTGAAGTCGTGGGACCTTTTTGTAAAGAATGAAAGTTAGGGGTTTCATTGAAACTGCTGAAAATGCTGAATCTGGGCAAGGCGTATCGATACGGTTGGACCTGTATCGATACGACCTAATTGTCTTAACTAACTTACCCAATTTAGCTTAGTCGTATCGATACACCCATGTAGTGTATCGATACGGGCCTCTGTAAAAATTATTTTTGGTGACCAAATTGTAAAAATTGAAAGAAAGGGGTTGAGTCACCTACTTGCTTGCCTCCCCTCATGTGAAAGTGATAAGAAAAGATGACCATTAGACATCAATAGTCAATAGTGGAAAGTGTTAAGAAAGGTGATTGATTATTGGGTTAAGTAATCCCTTGCCTAAAGGAAATCCTCCCATTAGCTAAGTGAAATGTGGGACAATGATTAAGGAAAATTAGATGGTTTTAAAAATGAATAAGGAAAGCCATCATCCTTGTTTTGAATCTCCCGTAAACTAAACTCATATTTTGCCTTCAAACAAGCACACACCTCCATTGTTATCTTCAAGCTCAAGCTCAAGCAAGCACCTCGATCCAACTCTTAATTTTTGATTGATTTCAATACATCAATTGGAAGCTTGTGACTTGGTAAGCAAAACCCCTAAGTAAATTTAATGACTCATTTGATCCTTAAAGTTTAATTTCAAGATTTGAGTCTTGAATACTCAAATTGAACCCATGTGTTAGGAAGTCAATTACCTTGTTTCAAAGTTACCTACGAACTTTGGTAAGTTTGAGAAATGGTTGTGAATCATTAGTTTCAATTCTAATGCAATCCCCTAAATTTTGACTAGCTCAAGAAGTGAAGAAAGATCCATCGTCATCTTCCATGAAAGCTAGGCGCAAAGGAGTCATAATCTGAGAGGCTTGAAAGCATCATAATTCAAGGTGAGTGTAGTTGTGTCAAGAGATAGGCTAGGTGCCATCCCGTTGCATTTGTTTTATGTTTACAACTTGCGTCTTATTTAAAGGCTCAAGTAGAGCAAATCATGTGTGGATTCTAATGGTAAGCATGGTAAGTCCTTAATGTTGCTTGATACGTTTGTAAGCTCGTATATGATATTCAAACTATGTTATACATATGGATTTTGTCACGAATATGCTATGATATGATATATGGAGCCACGGCTCAAGTTTGTAATCCGACATAATATGACCTATGGGCATAAGGTAAGTTTTGTGATAAATTATATAACCTTGGACACATGTGGACACTTGATACAATTGGCATGCTATAGGATTATTCGAGCTCACTAAGTAAGGGATTGGACTACGGTCCGGGGCTACGGTCTATATGTGGGGAGAGAAGGTTGGATTGTGAAGGGATTCTTGAGCTACGGCTCAAGGTTAAGGCATATTTTCGATTTGTGTGGCATACAAGGGAATCCACGTATCCATTGATTGCTATGTCCAAGGAGCTTATAGGTGTTTATGCTTTACATTTGATATATGAAAAATATGACATTTGCCTTGAGTATGTTCTATATATGACTAATGATGTATTTATGTCATTCAAGCATGATTATGTGTCATTTGCGCCATTAGGAACTTATTTGCATTTGTTATAACTACCTCACTAGGCTATGTAAGCCTAACATCCGTGTGTCTCATGCATTTTAGGACCTTGAAGAATTCCGATCTCCGATCGTGTAGTTGCAGTTGCAAGTCACTTTCATAAACCATATGTATGTTATATTTTGTTCTAAACTCCTAGTAGGGTGGCATAGGGCTTAGACATGTTATATTGGTATATTTTGATACGTATGTAATGGCCCTAAAGTGTTTTAGTACTAAAAATGAAAGATTGTGTGATTGTAATTTAAGAAGCTAGTTAAATTGGGCTTAAAGGCACTAAAAGGTAAAAAGCTAGTAAACGGATTCAAATGGAACTAAAATTGACATGCTAGTAGATTTTAGTGTTTAAATACTGCTGGTAAAATTTGATAAAGATTGGATGTCGTTTGATCTGTTAATTCGAATAAAAACCAAATAAAATCTGTCATTACAGGTCAGGCGTACCGATACGGGTCAAGCTGTATCGATACGGCCTTGCATATTTAGACTTGGAAAAATAGGGCATATCGATATGCAAGGGGGTGTATCGATACGGATCATGGCAGTCAGGTTTGGAGAATAAATTGTATCGATACGGCCTCAGGCTGTACCGAAACGGGTCAACCTTGGTCAACTCGTATCGATACAGGCTTAGATGTATCGATACAGGCTTGTTACCCTTGAATTTGGAACTGAGAAATTCCTCTTAGAGTACCGATACGATCTGGGGTGTATCAGTACAGTGTCAGTTAATTCTGTTAAAAGAATTAAAGTTTACAGAATAGCCAGTAAATTTTAAATGGCCTAATCAGATAGGTAAATGACCTCCGTTAACAATGAAATTTCACAGGCTAATAATCGGTAAGTAAGCTGTTAATAAGTTAGTTCGTTAGATCTTAGAAGATATTAACAAGACATTTTGAATAAGATTCCGAACTCTGAATACGCTTATGATCTCCAAATCTATTTTCGGTAACACGTTCTGAGCCGGGAATGAGGTGTTACAGGTTTGATTACATCAGCAAACAACCATCAACCGAGTGAGAATCTACCTTTCTATGACTACCGATAGAATCAAAACCAGAAACTAGCGCCGTGAAGATCTCTATACGAGCACCAAAGACGGCTAAGGTATGTTGAAATCATGCTAAAACGACAGATGAAACGAGCCACAAAATAAAAAAATGTGCCATAAAGACAGAGGAAATACGGGCCACAAGGATAGAAATTCTTATAAAAATATAAAAAAAAACAAAAAAATAATGAACCCTGGTGGTCAACAACCAGTACTAAAACTGGTTGCCGGCCACCGGCCAAGAAATCAAATGAACAAGCGGCACAAGATTGGGCAGAGAAAAAAAACCTAAATTATCGCAGTCTAGTTTAATTTTGAACCTATCAAAACTATAGTAAATAAGTGTTAGAAAAGATGATAAATAAATAAATAAATCCTCTACAAATATATATTAGTTACTATTATAATGGTAATTCACGATTTTTAATAGTCTCAAAGTAATTATAAAATAATATATATTAATAGTTTAATTCTTTATTAATGTACAAACAAAATAATCTAAACTCAAATAATATGAACATCATTGAATTTTTCAATAAAATATTGTTGCAACTATATGGTAAAGCCTTGTTTTGGTGAAGACAAGTCCGTATGACTTGGGGAGGTGGTAGGAACAATGGACCTGTTGAGACGGACAAAAAGAAAAAGTGGGGTTGAATAATATACATGCAAAACAAAAGCCATTGCCATTGCCATTGCCATTGCCATTTGCCAGATTGTTTGGGTTCGGTTGATTTTGTGCCATACTCAGACTGAGTATGCACCTTGACCATTATTAGAACACGTTACGTCTTTAGCACAGTAACTTCCTTTGGCTCATTATTTATTTATTTATTATAAATATTTTATTTAAATTCAAATTCATATTTTTTAAAAACACTGTTTTCTCAAAGAAAATATTTATTTTTCTCAAATGAAAGATACGTCGGTCTACTTTAAGATTATATTATTTTGTCAACGTAGCCCTTGATATGGGTTGAGTCAAATCTTTGGAAAATAAAATTCCAAATGTTTCGAAGTTTCTCTTTTCCCTCTTAGCTTGCTCAATCACGCCAACAAATCTAGAGACAAACGATATATGCATATATTATTTATAATTTACACAGTGACATAATGTTAAAAAATAATAATTCAAATCTAAAAAAAAATTGATATACAACTTTATATAATTTATATAGTGACATAATATTAAAAATTTTACGATGCTTGCTTTTTTTATTTAAATTTGTCAGTAGTCATAGAAAATTTGATCTAATGTAATGGTTGTCTATCGATGCAATTACAACTGTGTAGCAGAACAATCTGTTTTATAATTTGGTTCATTCATCACTTTTTTTTTTATTTCGTAAAGTGTCTTATTTGTATAGAGACAAAAAATTTATGAATTCTTTGATAATGTATGTCAATCTCAAACGGAAGGGCAACATTTCTCAACACCTTTGGATTTTATATTTTTTTATGAATTTTTTGGTTGATTTAATTCCTTTTTTTCTTATTTCGAATGCGTTGCATTTGTACTATCTTTCATTATTTTTTTTTATAAAATTCAGTTATCGTTATCTAAATTTTTTTATATATATTTTTATCAAATCCAGAGATTCGTAATTTAGTTTAGTGTTTACATTGTATGATTTAAAATTTTGGGTGTTAAAATTATAGATCAAATTTTACATTTAAAGAAGAGTTGTGTATAAATTTATCAAACATTTTTCATTTAGCGGATGTGAAAGATTTATGACACAAATATTACACTTAATTTTTTCCACAAATATGACACAAGTCAGATTATTTCCATACATATAATATTTGCTAATGTGAAAGTAAAAATGATAGCATTTAGCTCCGACTTTAAATAGTATCGTCCACAAATATGAAAGTCATTGCCATAAATAAAAATTAAAGATAGCTGCCATGTGAATGACACTGTATAAAATTAAAGCTAAATGCTATTATCTTCGTTTTTATTGTAGTAAATACTATATTTTTTAAAATAATTTAATTTGTACCATATTTGTAGAAAACAAAAAGTCAACAATATTAAAAAAAAGCTTCTGAATGTAAATGTCTTACCAAACTTTAAATAAATGAAAAAGTGTCGGAGAACTTGCCAAGCAAGTGTGTTGGAAGTCTTTGAACATCTTGGCTTATCAGACAAGGATCGCTTTAGGTCAAATGCTAAATTCCACACTAAAAAAAAACAAGATAATAGTAAGAAAACCCCCTTTTCTTTATTTTTCTCAAATTTTTAACTCAATTCGGAAGATTTTTCTCTCTTCTCTTCACCTAAACCTAAGCTTACTTATTTTCTTAAGTTAATCCTTTTCGAGTCTCAACAATTGAACCGTTCAATTATTAATATTTTGACGATTGTATGATTTATTTAATTTTTTTTGTGCGTTTCATATTATTTTGTTAAATACAATTTTATAATTTTATAAGTATTATTTTCTCTAATATTGAATATTTAAAAGTATTTTATCATTTTAAATACTTTCATTCTTAAGTATTATCATATTATGTTTATTTGAAATTATATGCATCAATTCTTTTTAAATAATACAACTTTAAGAATTTTTATGCAGTACTTAAATTACCAAAATCCCCCACACATTTTGTTTCGTCGGCAACAAAAAAACTTTCAAAAATTTAAATATTAAATAAAATAAAAATACAAACAACATTAACAAGAATTCTCCTTCCTCGTAATTCCATTAGGATTTAGTGGACTTGGTACTTATATGATTTTAAAAATGACAACTTGAATAGCTTGGAAATTTTAGTAATTAATTGATTAGTTTTTATGTTCGAGTCGAGTTCCTCAATTTTTTCTGATTTATTATGTATATCACATGTGAAAATATGAAGAAATATATATGTATATCATATATGGATATAAAAAGCCGTTTAAATTGAAATCAATATGACAATATGTATTACTATAATATTATAAATAATTATAATTAAATCTGTATAAAAACTCAACTAAAATTTCATAAATTTGACTTGAATTGACAAAAAAATCAAATAATTTTTGAATCATAAAATAAGACTTATAAACTCAATTAATTCAAAAATTTTTAACTTAACTCGACTCGATCGAACGTCAAACCCTACGGACAATCACTTTGTCAAGCAGTTTGGGTTCTTGACTAGACCAGCTGCTTCGCCAAGCAACATGGCCTGAGAAAATGGTTTGGACTTTGGCGGGATGCAATGAGTAGTCGAACCCAACTTTGGGAATATTTGGGGTATAACAAAATTAAAATCAATTGTGCAATTAATTAGAATAGGGATTCAATAATAGTCGTGACAGACAAAAATATTTTACCCTTTTTCGGAATTAACACCCAAGCCGCTGGGTTTATCTTATACACTCGATCATTCTCTCTTCACACAATGATTAAGAAATATGTGATGATTGTCCAATAAAATCTCACGAATATATCACGCTTAAAAAGAGGCGAGGTCATTAATCTCATATCGGAAAGGAAAAGAAAAGTTTTGAGATAAAAATATGGTGGCGCTGCACATCCTATCAAACATATCTTTTGAGAAGAGGGTAATAGCCCCGAGACAAGTGGTATCAGAGCGACCATTTGACTGCCCGATTTCATGTCGAGCGCCCATGAGTGAGGTAGGCAGGGTAGACAACTGTGACAAGGTGGCCCATCATGAGAGCGGAAGCTCGCGACGAGGGCGTCACGAAGTTGAGTGGGAGAGAATGTCACGCCTGAGAAGAGACGAAGTCATTAATCCCATATCGGAAAGAAAAAGAGAGGTCTTGGAATATAAATACGGTGGCGCTGCACATCCTATCAGACATGTCTTTTGAGAAGAGGATAATGGCCTCGTGACAAATACATAAAATATGTGAAATAGAAAAAAAATCATATTACAAATAATAAAGTCGTCATAACTAGCTCATGAGTTGCTTTATTGGTCATTCGACAAGTTCATTGGAAGGACACGTTGAAACATCAAATTTTAACTTTAAACAATCATTAAACAAAGAATTAAACTCATAAACATAACCATTATTATTATTCACTGCGTTAATTATTTTAAGACAATTGAACTCAACAATGATTTAATGTTTGAACCATCAATTTTACCTTTAATGCTTTAATTTGGTCTAAATATATTTTTGTTGGATGAAAATTGTCAGTCAATGGTTAATTCTGACTGGACTTGTCACGCGTTAAGATCGGCTGACGTGTGCTATGTCAGATTTTTTTTAAAAATTATTTTGTTATACCCTTCTTTATGGTGACACGCGACTGACTATTATGCTGACACGTGGTTGAATCGGATGAAGACACATGGTAAATATGATGGTGACACGTGTTGAATATGATGTTAACACGTCAACAGATCTTAGCACGCGGCAAGTCCGGTCAACATCAGCATTTGACCGTTAGTTGACTGACAGTTTTCATCCAACAAGAACATATTTAGACCAAATTAAAACGTTAAAAGTTGGCTACTTCAAAAATATGGGAGACTAAATAACAAAACATGCTAACATTAAGAACATCTTTTGTCATTTTACCATTTTTAAATTGAATTACACTCATCACCAACAATAATGTTAACCAAACTGAAAAGAGAATTCAAGGCAATATAGTACTCGGCTTTGAACAAATATAAACCGGATCTATTAAAGTGTCATACCCATCTTTATCAGATTTATACACTCATTGACAGCTTCAACACTCGAACAACATCACACGAAGCCAACAATTTTGATACTAAATCCCGATCCCAACTAGAGCAAACTGAATATTATAAAATATATGTATTTTAATTTAAACCTGTTCCTCCTAAACCTTTTGCTTTTGCACAAATTTGTAAAAACTTCATCATCCTCTCCATATTAGGTAAACTCCGAAAATGGTCCACAATAGTAATTCTTCTGAAGGTAGATTTTTTGAGAGATTGATATCACCGAAGTTTTCAAGTTGTCTTGGAAACAGACACGACCGGACACTAATGTACGATATCCATGTGACCAACATACAAAGCCTAATACTTGAAAGATGGACTTAACTTTGCTGATCCATCTAGTTATGGGCATTTTACCTGGGTCGGGTGGGATTATTTTGTAGAAAATTTGGATTTGGATTTAGGGTGAAAAATGTTTGACCCTACCCGGAACTAATAGTGTCATTTCTCATATATTTTTAAGGATATTTGCACTAATGTTCCCTCTCTCTCTATTTTTTTATAATTAGTTCATTACAATTTAATTTTTTATAATTAAGTCTCTAAAATTTAATTTTTTTTAATAAATTGTGTTGGGTCGAGTTTAAGTTGATAGTTTTTAGGTAGGTTAAGTTTTTTAAAAGACGAGGTCGTGTCAAATTCGTGTTTAGAGTATATATTTTCGGGCCGGGTTCGGGTGGGCCAAAACCGAAAGAGAGAGGACAAGTCGAAATATAGACACAATACTCATGGATAAGGTTAAATTAAGAGGGTTGTACCTCTCTCTTCATTCTCTCATATTCTCTACTCCAATCATCGTCTTATATGCGTCTCTCCGTCTAAATCTATAAGTGTGAACCATCTAAATCCATCACAATTACCTTAGTCCACCGTCTCCACTTCCTGTTACGTGCCTCCTATTTTAACATCAACAAAACAAATTCAATTCACATTTATAGATGAATAACTCAATCTATCTATATTTATAATTTTTTATTTATATACTTTTTTAATTGAAATAAAATGAGCAAACGAATATATTGGGCCAACTCGAGTCTGATGAAACTCTTTTGGAACCAATGCTCAGCCCGGCCCAACATTTTCAAAACATTCACAAATCTCTCAATTCGCGTGAAAACGCGTGGCGCGTGCAAATAGAAAAGGAAAGGTCCAGAGATCTATTTTATTATCCCCTTCTCCTAACCCTAACTTTACCCTATCGGCCTTCGCTCTCTGCCTTTGCCGCATCCATTCCACCGCCGCCTTCTTCAACTTCGGCCTCCACCTGGTTTCTTCAATCTTTGAACACTAGGGTTTTTCTGATAGGTACACTGTTTGTTTTTCTTATTTCCCCCACATAAATGAGAGGCAGGAGTTATACTCCATCTCCGCCCAGAGGCTACGGCCGGAGAGGGCGGAGCCCTAGTCCCAGAGGCCGCTACGGTGGTCGCGCTCGTGATCTTCCCACTAGTCTTTTGGTTCGCAACCTTCGCCATGACTGCAGGTTTCGTTTGCTCTCAGATCTTATTTCTTATGCATTTTGAGACTTGAATTATTATTAACTCGTAGGAAATTATGTTCTTTGTTCTGCCATTGTTGAACGAATCATTGAATTGTAACTATTATTTCAGTGGGGAGATTGTTTATTTGATGTGAAGTGTTGACACGTTCTTTTTGTTTCTGATATTGTAATGGGACAAATGATTGATTGTTTACTTTTCTACAGAAGCATTCTAACATTGATTTTTTGCCTTTTCAGGCCAGAAGACCTTCGCGGGCCATTTGAAAGATTTGGCTCTCTTAAAGATATTTATATGCCCAAGGATTATTATACTGGGTAAGGATATATTGATACGTTATGAATGTTTCAGTTGTTTAGTTGTACTCCTTTTTATTTTAAATTACCACGATTTACTTCGTTTTTATGATTTCTTTTAGCGTAGAAAATTCATAACTTTGATATTCCATTGAGAAATTTGTTGTTTGAAATTCTTTTTTCTCTAATTTTAGGGTTTCAAGCAAAGTTTTAATAACCCATATTCTCTCTCTCTATATGTTTTTACCAAGCAAGCTCTGCTCGTGCTCCTTCATCTGAATACCATTTAGTTGTTGGGGCATTTCTATAAGTATACTGTTTTGTAATCACAAATTGGGTGTGTTAATTGAAGTTTTTGAGGTTTAACAGTGAAATTAAAGTTTTGAAGACACCAATCAAGTAATTAGAGTTCTTTTGAAGATGATGTTAGTGGTAGTGACGATTGGAAGAAAGTTGGTTTGAATACATTGTGAAGATGTTCCAAGTCTTGAAGATTTTCAAGTGATCTTTAAACTGATATTTGCAAAGCAGGCAAGTGCTTGCTTTTTCATGCTTATGATGATCTTCCATATTGCTGGGGATTATGTTGGAAATATGTTTTGAAAAGGTTACTGGTCGGTATGGTCCTTGTTATATTTTATTTATTTTTGTTGCCTTGAAGTCACTTTCATGTAATTTCTTCAGGGAACCTCGAGGGTTTGGTTTTGTCCAATATGTTGATCCTGCTGATGCTACGGAAGCCAAATACCAGATGGATGGGCAGGTTCTTCTTGGTCGAGAGTTGACTGTTGTCTTTGCTGAAGAAAACAGGAAGAAACCAACTGAAATGAGGCACAGAGAGCGAGCAAGGTACACTTTCCAGTATATTTACTGAGCTGTAACTTATTTTTTTGGACAGTTATACAACATTCTGCTTCCATTATTTGTCATGGGGAAGTTAAAAGGAAGTAGGAATATTTTAATTTACTTCAAATCTTCAACTTCCTTTGGGGGAGATGATGCATGGTAAAATGGTCCGATTGAGATATTTGTGGTATTTTGAAGTAACATTTTTGTTAGATGTATGTAGCTTATCTGCTCGTCTTTGGGAGCAATGTTGATATGTTAATATCCATGTTCGTAGTGGTTGGATAATCATATTCATAAGTCCCATGTAGCAAAGAAATTTCCTAGGATAATTTGGATTTGCGCTACATCTCTTAGGAAGACTGTTATGCTCTCTCATTGTCTCTCAACTTTCATTGTTTTCTTCCCCAGAGGAGGTCGATATCGTGATAGGAGAAGGTCCCCTCCTCGATACTCTCGTTCACCACGATATTCTCGTTCTCCACCTCGGCATGGAAGATACAGGTCTCGAAGTCGTGATTATTCCCCTCCTCCTAAAGATAGACATTACTCAAAGTAGTAGATGTGTTTCTTCCTCAACTCTAAACCATCTTAAATATGATTTCTTCATCGTCTTATGCCTTCTAGGTGAAAGTTAACATAATTTTATGCTGTTTGCTCTGTGTAGATCTGTTTTCACCCCAAGGACACTACAGCCAAGAGAGGTATTCACGTTCTCCTCCACCATACAATGGCTCAAGGAGTCGGAGCCGGAGTCTAGACAGGGGACAGGGCCCCAGCCAGGGCAGAAGCCCTAGCCCAAGACGGGACAGAAGCCGCAGCCCAAAAGAAGTCGGAAGCCCAGTGAGAAGCAGAAGCAGAAGCAGAAGCCGGAGTCCGTACCGTGAGGAGTACAAGAGGGAGCCAAATGGAGAAAGGTCTCCCAGTCAATGATAACTGTGCTGCAGTCTTTTGTATGGTTTGGTGTATTTGATGGAGGGTGGTGTTTAAACTGAAGTTTGTTAGGATAATTTCGTGGATTTAGAGTCCAACTGGTAATGCTAAACATGGAATTAATGCCTGCTGAGAAATTCTTTATTAATGCCCTATTTTAACTGGTAATCTGGTACTGAAATTGAGGATCTGTTTTGTTGGCTACCCCTTTTTTATCGTACAACTTTCGAAATTATGCAGATATTATTATAGCTTATCGTGGATGAATGAAATGAAGCAGGGGACAGGCGGATCCCCATTTATGCCCACACCAAAATCAGGGTTTAGGGTGTATGGTTAGGGTTTAGGGTTAAGATATAGAGAATTTAGGGTAGGTGTATTTTTTAGGGTGTATGGTTTAAGATTTGAAATTTAGGGTTAGTTGATAAGTGTTTTTTAGCATGGGTATAGAAAAAGGCATGTTTATGGGGCAGAGAATACCGGTAAACAACAGCGATGCAGTCTTTTCAAAATATTACACTCACTTTAACCAGGTCCGTTAATTTTATGCTTATTTTGTTTTAACACTTGCAAAGTTCAGAATTTAAATAACTGTCATGATACCATTATTATGAAAATAATGGTAATTGTGTTCAGAATTTAAATTCGCCCAATCAATTAATTCAAAGTCTTCTATTCAATATTATTTGATTCGGTCGAATGTTTATTCTTAAACCTGTGATATTTGTGTGACAATATTATTTGAAATATTCAAAATTACAGATATATTATATTTAATTGTCTTTTCAGCCTTTTCACGTTCCAAAAGGAAAGGAAAACGTTTCATACACTTTTCCAATTCTCAACCAAAATTTGGATAACTTTTGGAGGGAAGATAATATCACACAAATCTAAAATTAAACATTAATAATTTTGCTCAATATGATTTTTTAGCATTCTAATTCAATTATAATGGGTCACATTTTAGTTCACTTTTATAGATTACGATGTTCTGTAGCGATGTCCTTTTTTGTTTTGTATCGCTAAATAAAAAAAGTGGGGTTTTCAAAGGTGTTGAGAGGTGTTTGTGATTTTTTGGATATAAAATATTTATTCCGTGGGGTTTTAAAAAAACCGCATTTTTAAAAAAAATGGAGTTGCCACCGGCCACTTAGGTAGGCCGGACACCATAAAACCAGAGATTTAAAAAATATTGCGTTCGGGAGTCGGTTACGGATGGGGAAGGATTAGCACCCCCACACCGCCCAAAATTGGTACTTTAATAATTACCGCTTTATTAATATTGGATTTTCCGGATTAAAGTGACGATTATTTTAAAATTCGGTCATAATTGCGAATAAATTTTAAGGGCCCCGTTATCCGAGAATAAACGCCCAACCACTATCACTACGCCTGATATTGGCCCCGTTTACGCTCGGATAAAAGGGCACCGCACTGACAATTTATATATCCCATTATGCAAACTTAGTGAGCAAAATATAAAACATGGCAAATGATTTAAATACAATGCAAATAAATATGAACATAATAAAATACTAATCTAATAAAATATTAATCTAAAACATACATACATAAATATTAATCTAACTCATAAATAAAAACATATCTAGCATAAATAAAATACTAACATTCATAAATATTAATCTAACACATAAATAAAAACAAACTCAACATAAATAAAATACTATTCTAAAACATACATACATAAATAAATATTAATCTAACTCATAAATAAAAACATATCTAACATAAATAAAATATTAATATAAAACACAAATTTAAAACATATTAAATATTAATCTAAAACATAAACATACAAAATAAAAAATAAGACTACAATTTTAAGATAACTAATACTTCATTAAATTATTAAAATTACAACACTAATAAAAAAGAGAAGAAAATATACATAACTATGAGCTCGAATAACGAACCCTGACTGCACCCCACCGAGATCTACCGCGACCCTCCAAAAAAATATTAACTAGATCGGACCTAAAATAGGACCCCGATCGAATGTTGATTGAACCAATCGGGGTCGGGGCACGCTTCAAACCCGCCACCTTTGCGGCGCGGCCGCCATGCCCCTATGAATTGATGGCAATTCAATTGCCAATTTCTCTTCAATTTTGGGCGTGGAATTGCTTCTCAAATGGGGTGCCTATTTATAGGCTAAAAGGATGGGTTAAGGGTGACGTGGAGCACCCTGCTCCACGCAATTTTCTTCCCTTTTTTATTTTTTTATTTATTATTATTATTATTATTTTGATTTTTTATATTAATAATTTTATTATTATAATAACACTAATAACACTAAAACCCGGTCAAAAATGAGTGATTACAGTTGCCCTTCTTTGCTTGTTCTTGTGAAACGAGGACAAAGCAAAGATTAAAAGCACTCATTTTTTACCTACTTTCTTGTCTTTGGCTTCTAATCACTTGTTCTTCCGAACTATCCGCTCTTCCTTAGCTGAATCTTCAGGCTCGTAAGTTCTTCCTATATAGAGCTTCGTCACCTTCCGATCTTGGAGTTATAGGCTCTTTCTATATAGAACCCTTCACTCTAAAGCCTCGAGTTATGAGTCCTTCCTATATAGAACTTTTCACTTCGAGACAGTAAAGCTTGGAGTCCTTCCTATATAGAATTCTTCGCCTTCAACGCTGGTTTCTCCTATATAAAACCTTTTGCGTCGCTGATGGATTCTTCCGACTAGGAGTTCCTCCTATATAGAACTGCTAGTCTTCAAACCCTGGAGTTGTCAGTCCTTCCTATATAGAACTTTTCATTTTGAGACGGTGCAGCTTGGAGTCCTTCCTATATAGAACTCTTCGCCTTCAACGCTGGTTTCTCCTATATAAAACCTTCAAGCGTCGCTGATGGATTCTTCCGATCGGGAGTTCCTCCTATATAGAACTGCTAGTCTTCAAACCCCGAGTTGTCACCTTCCTATATAGAACTTTTCATTTTGAGACGGTGCAGCTTGGAGTCCTTCCTATATAGAACTCTTCGCCTTCAACGCTGGTTTCTCCTATATAAAACCTTCTCAAGTCATCGATGGATACTTCCGACCGGGAGTTCCTCCTATATAGAACTGCTAGTCTTCAAACCCTGGAGTTGTCAGTCCTTCCTATATAGAACTTTCCATTTTGAGACGGTATAGCTTGGAGTCCTTCCTATATAGAACTCTTCGCCTTCAACGCTGGTTTCTCCTATATAAAACCTTCTCGTCATCGATGGATTCTTCCGACCGGGAGTTCCTCCTATATAGAATCATAGTCTTCAAACCCCGGAGTTGTCAGTCCTTCCTATATAGAACTTTCCATTTTGAGACGGTATAGCTTGAGTCCTTCCTATATAGAACTCTTCGCCTTCAACGCTGGTTTCTCCTATATAAAATCTTCAAGTCGCTGATGGATTCTTCCGACTGGGAGTTCCTCCTATATAGAACTGCTAGTCTTCAAACCCTGGAGCCGTCAGTCCTTCCTATATAGAACTTTTGGCGTCTGAAATCTCAGAGCTACAGGTTCTTCCTATATAGAACCTCTCTCTGCAGGCGCTTGGAAACATAGACCTTTTGTATGTAGAACCTTCACCTCCCCATTTGGGATTCACACCACGATGGCTACCGATGTCTCTTTTTGAATTTGGGGACTCACGCCGAAGGTGGCTGCCAAAACTTCTTCAAGTTTAGGGACTCATGCCGAAGATGGCAGCCAAAACTTCTTCAAGTTTAGGGACTCACGCTGAAGATGGCCGCCAAAACTTTCTTCAAACTTTAGGGATTCACGCCAAGATGGTCACGGACTTTCTTCAATCTTTAGGGACTCACGCCGGAGGTGGCTGCCAAAACTTCTTCAAATTTAAGGACTCATGCCGAAAATGGCCGCCAAAACTTCTTCAAATTTAAGGACTCACGCCGAAAATGGCCGCCAAAACCTCTTCAAATTTAGGGACTCACGCCAAAATGGCCGCCAAAACTTTTCAGATTTAGGGACTCACCGAAGGTGTTTGCCAAACTTTCTTCAATCTTTAGGGACTCACGCCGAAGGTGGCTGCCAAAACTTCTTCAATCTTTAGGGACTCACGCTGAAGGTGGTTGCCAATCTTTCTTCAAATTTAAGGACTCACACCGAATGTGTCCGCCGGTCTTTCTTCAATCTTTAGGGACTCACGCCGAAAATGGCCGCCAAAACTTTCTTCAAATTTTAGGGACTCACGCCGAATGTGGCTGCCAAACTTTTCAATGAAATCCACTTCTTAATGTTCTTTGATAATTCTTCAGGTACCTGTCCAAAATAAGCAAAAATTGACATGCCCCTATCAATATGATGCATGCAATGTAATGGTTTCTTTCTTTTCTTTTTCTTTTCTCTTTTTTTAGCCTTTTTGTTCTAAAGTCTTACACCCTGAAAGGTCGCTTCTCAGATTTCTTCATCTCTCTACTGCTTTATTGTATGCTCTTAAATCCTTATTTGAACATGCTTTTATACCTTTTGTGCGAAAGGCTTTCTTGTTTTTAGAGTTATCACCCGCCTTCATAAATGATCTTCTGTTCTTATATTATTCATATAGAACCCTTGTCATCTTCTTGGCTTGGCGTTGCCCCATTCAACCACGGCTCCACTCGCTTTGAATTTTCTCGCCTATCACATAGAGCCTTGATCTATTTCTAGTCACCAGGGTGAGCCAAAATGCTTCAATCCCTTGAGCTCTTCCTTGATCTTCTCGCAGCATTTCGATGGGAACTAACTTTCGGTCCCTATGCTTTAAATCTCATCATCATTCATTTTTAAAGTAAAGCAAAAGGCAATTTACTTATGTATATTTCAAACAAATAATGATTGTTTGAAAAGATAATAAATATTTTGAAAATCACAACTTGAGAGGGATACCAAACATTTTGAAAACATTGTTTGGAACAAATGGTAAACATCTTTTTCTTTTCTTCTTCTTTTTTTCTAAGGACCAAACATTTTTTATAAAATAATGCTTGGAGAATGGTAAACAAAACTCGATCCAAACATTTTTAAAAACTAATGTTTGGGGGAATGGTAAACATCAAAACTTTGGGAGAAAATGTCAAACCTTTTAAAACATGTTTGCCCCGAAATATCAAACACCATAGCGATCTGTTTCAAGTTGCCGAGATCAACTTTAATGAAGCGCATATTTAGAAGATCTTGACCATTGTGGAGATATATGCCAATGTATAGTTTCTTCCGGTCTAATAGGCTTTTGAGAGGAACAACCCTACCTAGTTTCTACCCCGCTTAAGGTGGCTCTTTTAATCTCACTATCTCACCATGCCCCATCCTTCCCTCATTTGGGTGTCGATCAAGCACTTCAAGTTTGACGCTCCTTGAAGAAAAAAAGTTAACCCTTATAGGCGGAATGAAATCAAGACATTCTCATTCAACTTGGATATTTATGGATGACCATAATGGTCTTTGGGGCTTGTAATGTAGGCCTTTGGTTTATGGTTAAGTGAAACAAAGATTTCGCATTTGTGTAACTTGGATATGCCCATTATTCCTTCTCTTTTTTTTGGATCACTCTAGATCGCCTGCTTTGGGTTTTCACCCTAGAGTTCATTTCCTTTCTTTTTATTGTATGTCGCCTTGCATTCGCTATATACTGATGTTCGCTTTTTTATTCAATAATGTTTGATCCTTCAAAACTCCTCGAACCTGATTTCTTGAATGAAGGACTATGAATACATTTTTGGGAATTCTTGTGATTGGCCCGCCTGAGATGAAATATTATTCTTTCTTTTTTTTTTCTTTTTTTTTTCTTTATTCTTTTTCACTTTTTCTCTTGATCGCTCTAGATCGCCCATTTTTGGGTTTTCACCCTAGAGGTCACTTCCTTCTTTTGTACCTTCGGATCAATGTATTTTGGTCGATATATTGATGCCAGCATGCTCAGCATACTACTCTTTTTCTTCATTTTCGTGATCACTCTAGACTGCCCATTTTTGGTTTTTCACCTAGAGGTCATTTTTTTCAAAATTGGCAATCTTCGGGCGACTTGTCTTGACTTGGCTTCAATTCGAGCTTCTATACTAATTTTCAAAACTGATGTTTACTTGAAATGTGGATTCCTTGTGTCTCTTGCACATAGTTGAAGTCTCGTTCTTGTATTGTTTGATCTGTGTGTGAAAGCATAGACGTATTCTTCATTTCTCTCTTTTTTTTTTTTTTTGCTCATTCGGGTTTTTAGCATTGAATCTCTTCCTTCTTATTCGAGTCTATGAATGTATCCTCGAATCAACACGGATCTATATTGGGTATTGATGCGATCTTCCGCCGAGTTAATTGCCTCTCTACAGCTCTTCCGATATTTACTCGATCCGGATTGCTTCGCCTTCGATCTTTTTTTTTTTTTTTTTTTTTGGACATATCCATGTTTTCAACCACGCTTCTTCCGGTGATTTCGATCTTCGTATCCAATCAGATAGTCTCATCTCGTGTCTTCGGTAAAGTAAAAGAACAACATCCATTGTCATATTCACAAATGTCCTGAGAATACCTTCAGGGGGTAGAGGTTTAGGGTCAACTTTCGTTTCAAGGATCTTAAACGACAAGCGCCTGAGAAGATAAATTCCTAAAATGGGAACTGCCCATTGTCTAAACACTCGCATTTGTTCCTCTGTTGGCCTAAGTAAACTAGCAGATACTCACATTTACAGTATCACCACAACATTCAATCTCTTCTAAATATATGCAACTTAGAGTTGATCTTTGGGTTTGAAGCAAATGTACTGTTGCATTCAAAATTCGAGGACCTGATATAGAAATGATATATACATATGTCCATTCAAAAATGTGTGTATATGCATATGGGAAAACTACCCCATAAAAATGAAATGTTTAAAGAATCAAGGATGTAAAAATGATTTTCTAAATTGAAATGTGATTTTTAATTTTAATAAACAATGATTTTTTTTGCTGAGAATTTCTTTGTGAAATGATGAGAAAACCGTAGGGACCTTTGGATTATCTCCGGTACTACTAACTCATTCTGCCCTTCTAAGGTAGTGTAGGCTTGCCTCTTCTCTTGTTTTTCCATCTCTGGATGACTATCTTGTCACGACTCCCTTTATCGACCAGCTTTCTTAATTTTTAACGACCCCAATTTTCTTAGTATCATGCCCTAGTGCCTCAATGTTTTGAAAGTGATACATTTATCTCTCTGTTTCCTTTTGCTCCTAGCAAGCCCGGTCTTTAAACTAAGGTCCCTGAGTGCATGTTTGTTTCTTGCTCTGACTGCAATTAATTCCTCAAAGCTGATCTTCATTTTCTCGAGCATCTTATTAAAGAAGAAATATAAAAGGTGGCATAGAAGTCAATTTCCTCTTCATCTACGGGGTTGCACTTGGGTCACTAAACATAGACACCTCAAAGCACATTCCTTGAAGCTTTCATCAGTTTCATCTTCATACCCTAGAGATACTGGACGACTTAGTGCTAGGTCCAAAGCATATTATATCACGGTAGGTCCCGCTAGACTGCTCGGGAAGTAGTGGATCGGTAATTTTCAATGTAGCCCCCATCTTTTTTTTTTTGCGTAATATGGTCACACGAATCTTGGGGCATCTTTTCCTTTATCATGTATGTGAGAATCTTTGGAATTGAGGAACGACCAACCTGTGGTTCAAACAGAGTTTTCTTGCATTAAAGACATCAAACTTCTTGTTTTCTTTTTTCCTCGAGCCCATCTTTTAACCGCTTTCGGATCTGATTTTTGAGTGTCTTCAATTCTTTTTTATTCATGATAAAACTCTAATTGTTATTTGATTACCCCAAAAAATTTTATGCAAGGTAGTGATAGTGTTATGTAAAATATGTCATGATTGTACAATGTAATGCATGAATGCAAATGCGTGTTGATTCTCGAACAATCCTTAAAAGACTTTCAATCAATAGAAAATGTCCGGTTGCAAGAAACTAATAATGAATTACAGTGACAGCTTAGCTTCCTTCCGAGATCTTGACTTCGAGAAGCAAAACCTGTGCTCCACGCCTCGACGCCGCCTTCGGGATGATGGATGACTTTGTCTTCTTTCTTTATTCTATGGACTCGTGACGCCATGATCTTTATTTTTGTGGCTTCTAAAAATGACATCAACAAGTGCATAATGCATATAAGATATTTTCTAGGTGCAAACGAATAATACGCCTAAACAGGATGGATTCTATCGGTCCTAAGGAGTACTTTAAAAAATTTTAGGGTTTAAATTAAAATTCTCAAAGATCATTTGGTTTAAAAATTTCCCCATTTTTATTATCAAAAATTTTAACTTACTTAAAAATGAAACTTTTAGGTTTCTTTTGTTATTATTATTATTATGAAAGTTTTATGAGAGAAGAAGTTTCAAAGCAAAATAATAATATTTTCAATTTTTTTTTTTTTGGTTTCTTAATGAGTTAAATTAAAATCGAGAATTTTAAAATGGTCAAATGTGAAGATTTAAAATTAGGGTTCTCGCGTCCCTAATCAATCTTCTCACGCCGACGTGCCTTATTGTCGCATCGCCTTCTTTTCGCGATTGGTCTTTGCTCGCCTAACTTGATATCGTAATATTATCGCTCCTTGCAAAGCGCACTTTTTCTATTTTGAAAGCCTTTTAATGAATCGTTTTTGAATCAACACCATGTCATGATATGCAACATGAATGCAAATAAAGGCGTTGATTCCACTGGTAATCACCTTTCGAACGACTTTCATGGGAATTTAAAGGGTCCAGACATAAAAAAGATCCATATTACAAAAGGAGTCCATATTACAAAAAGAGTCTATTACAAAGTCTTAATTACAAAATAAAGTTCTACACATAATCCCTAGCTCTACCTCCTAGCTCTCGACCTCAACTTGATAAACCTTGGTGCTTCTTCCATGTCCGGTTACGAAAGGCCTGAGAGCCGCGACTTCGATAGCTAAGTCATTCACACGCCTTGAAACTCGTCAGATGTCCACCATCGTGGTCTCGTGTATACTTTGGCACTACACGCTGCTCGCAAATTGTTACGCTTGGATATGTTGAGTAATCTCTCGACCGATGTCACGCGAACCGATCGATGCCCTCCTTCCTAAGACACCTTTTTTTCATGATGAAAGATTTTCTAATCGGACAAACCACTTGAATCAACGCCTCTATGTAATGTGGATGCAATGATAATGCAACAAAAATATGTAAAAAATAAAATAAAACACAAAAAGAAATGAGTTAGTACCGGATAAAAATAATAAATACATAAATAAAAGGACAAATTAAATAAGGTAAATAAACAAAACGACCTATTTATCTAGTCCAAAACACCTAAGGTTATCCGCATGGCTCTAAAGGGTGGGTTTCTATGTTCTCTACATGCAGCTTTGGTGCTAAGAGGTACCCGAATTGTCCTTGCTGTCCCTTACTAAGAGGTAGCAAGGCCCCGATCATCACCCATTATAGGCTCCTTTCAACCGGGTTCAATTCGGGGGACCCATTCGCTTATGCCTGCATTTAAGAAAAACAATATCCTTACGAAAGCATAAGGTACTGAGCCCAAGGTACTTGCTAGGCCCATACGGAGAACGATATCTCCACGAAAGCATTAGCGTTTTCCCACTTAAAAAAACGGTTTATATGCCATATTTTAAATGCGTTAAAATAAACGCGCAATTATAACCGAATGTTAATTTAATAGTCACTTTAACCCGAATTTCTAATATTAATAAAGCGTAATTATTTTAAAAGCTTGACTCTCATTTGTTTTTGAAAACAAAAATTATCCCAAATGAGTCGCCATCTCAGAAGCGATGTCCTTTTTATTTTGTATTGCTAAATAAAAAAGTGGGGTTTTCAAAGGTGTTGAGAGGTGTTTGTGATTTTTGGATATAAAATATTTATTCCGTGGGGTTTAAAAAAACCGCATTTTTTTAAAAATGGAGTCGCCACCGCCACTTAGGTAGGCCGGACACCATAAAACCGTAGATTCAAAAAATATTGGGTTCGGGAGTCGGTTCATGATGGGGAAGGATTAGCACCCCACACACCGCCCAAAATTGGTACTTTAATAATTACCGCTTTATTAATATTGATTTTCCGGATTAAAGTGACGATTATTTTAAAATTCGGTCATAATTGCGAATAAATTTTAAGGGCCCGTTATCCGAGAATAAACGCCAACCACTATCACTACGCTTTGATATTGGCCCCGCTTACGCTTTCGGATAAAAGGGCACCGCACTGACAATTTATATATCCCATTATGCAAACTTAGTGAGCAAAATATAAAACATGGCAAATGATTTAAATACAATGCAAATAAATATGAACATAATAAAATACTAATCTAATAAAATATTAATCTAAAACATACATACATAAATATTAATCTAACTCATAAATAAAAACATATCTAGCATAAATAAAATACTAACATTCATAAATATTAATCTAACACATAAATAAAAACAAACTCAACATAAATAAAATACTATTCTAAAACATACATACATAAATAAATATTAATCTAACTCATAAATAAAAACATATCTAACATAAATAAAATATTAATATAAAACACAAATTTAAAACATATTAAATATTAATCTAAAACATAAACATACAAAATAAAAAATAAGACTACAATTTTAAGATAACTAATACTTCATTAAATTATTAAAATTACAACACTAATAAAAAAGGGAAGAAAATATACATAACTATGAGCTCGAATAACGAACCCTGACTGCACCCCACCGAGATCTACCGCGACCCCTCCAAAAATATTAACTAGATCGGACCTAAAATAGGACCCCGATCGAATGTTGGATTGAACCAACTGGGGTCGAGGGCACTGCCCCCAACCCCGGCCAGCCTTGCGGCCGGCCATGCCCCTATGAATTGATGGCAATTCAATTGCCAATTTCTCTTCAATTTTGGGCGTGGAATTGCTCTCCAAATGGGGTGCCTATTTATAGGCTAAAAGGATGGGTTAAGGGTGACGTGGAGCACCCTGCTCCACGCAATTTTCTTCCCTTTTTTATTTTTTTATTTATTATTATTATTATTATTTTGATTTTTTATATTAATAATTTTATTATTATAATAACACTAATAACACTAAAACCCGGTCAAAAATGAGTGATTACAGTTGCCCTTCTTTGCTTGTTCTTGTGAAACGAGGACAAAGCAAAGATTAAAAGCACTCATTTTTTACCTACTTTCTTGTCTTTGGCTTCGGAATCACTTGTTCTTCTGGAACTATCCGCTCTTCCTTAGCTGAATCTTCAGGCTCGTAAGTTCTTCCTATATAGAGCTTCGTCACCTTCCGATCTTGGAGTTATAGGCTCTTTCTATATAGAACCCTTCACTCTAAAGCCTCGAGTTATGAGTCCTTCCTATATAGAACTTTTCACTTGAGACAGTAAAGCTTGGAGTCCTTCCTATATAGAACTTCTTAGCCTTCAACGCTGGTTTCTCCTATATAAAACCTTTTGGTCATTGATGGATTCTTCCGACTAGGAGTTCCTCCTATATAGAACTGCTAGTCTTCAAACCACAGGTTATCGAGTCCTTCCTATATAGAACTTTTCATTTTGAGACAGTGCGGCTTGGAGTCCTTCCTATATAGAACTCTTAGCCTTCAACGCTGGTTTCTCCTATATAAAACCTTACTGCGTCGCTGATGGATTCTTCCGATTTGGGAGTTCCTCCTATATAGAACTGCTAGTCTTCAAACCCCAGTTGTCGGTCCTTCCTATATAGAACTTTTCATTTTGAGACGGTGCGGCTTGGAGTCCTTCCTATATAGAACTCTTAGCCTTCAACGCTGGTTTCTCCTATATAAAACCTTCTGCGTCACTGATGGATACTTCCATTGGGAGTTCCTCCTATATAGAATCTGCTAGTCTTCAAACCACTGGAGTTGTCAGTCCTTCCTATATAGAACTTTCCATTTTGAGACGGTATAGCTTGGAGTCCTTCCTATATAGAACTCTTCGCCTTCAACGCTGGTTTCTCCTATATAAAACCTTCTGCGTCACTGATGGATTCTTCCGACTGGGAGTTCCTCCTATATAGAACTGCTAGTCTTCAAACCCTGGAGTTGTCAGTCCTTCCTATATAGAACTTTCCATTTTGAGACGGTATAGCTTGGAGTCCTTCCTATATAGAACTCTTCGCCTTCAACGCTGGTTTCTCCTATATAAAATCTTCTGCGTCGCTGATGGATTCTTCCGACTGGGAGTTCCTCCTATATAGAACTGCTAGTCTTCAAACCCTGGAGCCGTCAGTCCTTCCTATATAGAACTTTTGGCGTCTGAAATCTCAGAGCTACAGGTTCTTCCTATATAGAACCTCTCTCTGCAGGCGCTTGGAAACATAGACCTTTTGTATGTAGAACCTTCACCTCCCCATTTGGGATTCACACCACGATGGCTACCGATGTCTCTTTTTGAATTTGGGGACTCACGCCGAAGGTGGCTGCCAAAACTTCTTCAAGTTTAGGGACTCATGCCGAAGATGGCAGCCAAAACTTCTTCAAGTTTAGGGACTCACGCTGAAGATGGCCGCCAAAACTTTCTTCAAACTTTAGGGATTCACGCCGAAGATGGCTGCCGGACTTTCTTCAATCTTTAGGGACTCACGCCGGAGGTGGCTGCCAAAACTTCTTCAAATTTAAGGACTCATGCCGAAAATGGCCGCCAAAACTTCTTCAAATTTAAGGACTCACGCCGAAAATGGCCGCCAAAACCTCTTCAAATTTAGGGACTCACGCCGAAAATGGCCGCCAAAACTTTTTCAGATTTAGGGACTCACCGAAGGTGTTTGCCAAACTTTCTTCAATCTTTAGGGACTCACGCCGAAGGTGGCTGCCAAAACTTCTTCAATCTTTAGGGACTCACGCTGAAGGTGGTTGCCAATCTTTCTTCAAATTTAAGGACTCACACCGAATGTGTCCGCCGGTCTTTCTTCAATCTTTAGGGACTCACGCCGAAAATGGCCGCCAAAACTTTCTTCAAATTTTAGGGACTCACGCCGAATGTGGCTGCCAAACTTTTCAATGAAATCCACTTCTTAATGTTCTTTGATAATTCTTCAGGTACCTGTCCAAAATAAGCAAAAATTGACATGCCCCTATCAATATGATGCATGCAATGTAATGGTTTCTTTCTTTTCTTTTTCTTTTCTCTTTTTTTAGCCTTTTTGTTCTAAAGTCTTACACCCTGAAAGGTCGCTTCTCAGATTTCTTCATCTCTCTACTGCTTTATTGTATGCTCTTAAATCCTTATTTGAACATGCTTTTATACCTTTTGTGCGAAAGGCTTTCTTGTTTTTAGAGTTATCACCCGCCTTCATAAATGATCTTCTGGTTCTTATATTATTCATATAGGAACCCTTGTCATCTTCTTGGCTTGGCGTTGCCCCATTCAACCACGGGCTCCACTGCTTTGAATTTTCTGGCCTATCACATAGAGCCTTGATCTATTTCTAGTCACCAGGGTGAGCCAAAATGCTTCAATCCCTTGAGCTCTTCCTTGATCTTCTCGCAGCATTTCGATGGGAACTAACTTTCGGTCCCTATGCTTTAAATCTCATCATCATTCATTTTTAAAGTAAAGCAAAAGGCAATTTACTTGCGTATATTTCAACAAATAATGATTGTTTGAAAAGATAACAATCATTTTGAAAATCACAACTTGGAGGGGATACCAAACATTTTGAAAACATTGTTTGGAACAAATGGTAAACATCTTTTTCTTTTCTTCTTCTTTTTCTAAGGACCAAACATTTTTTATAAAATAATGCTTGGAGAATGGTAAACAAAACTCGACGTGTATTGCCAAACATTTTTAAAAACTAATGTTTGGGGGAAATGGTAAACATCAAAACTTTGGGAGAAAATGTCAAACCTTTTAAAACATGTTTGCCCCCGAAATATCAAACACCATAGCGCATCTGTTTCAAGTTGCCAGAGATCAACTTTAATGAAGCGCATATTTAGAAGATCTTGACCATTGTGGAGATATATGCCAATGTATAGTTTCTTCTGGTCTAATAGGCTTTTGAGAGGAACAACCCTACCTAGTTTCTACCCCGTTTAAGGTGGCTCTTTTAATCTCACTATCTCACCATGCCCCATCCTTCCCTCATTTGGGTGTCGATCAAGCACTTCGAAGTTTGACGTTCCTTGAAGAAAAGTTAACCCTTATAGGCGGAATGAAATCTGAAGACATTCTCATTCAACTTGGATATTTATGGATGACCATAATGGTCTTTGGGGCTTGTAATGTAGGCCTTTGGTTTATGGTTAAGTGAAACAAGATTTACATACTTGTGTAACTTGGATATGCCCATTATTCCTTCTCTTTTTTTTGGATCACTCTAGATCGCCCGTTTTTGGTTTTCACCCTAGAGTTCATTTCCTTTCTTTTTATTGTATGCTGCCTTGCATTCTGGCTATATACTGATGTTCGTTTTTTATTCAATAATGTTTGATCCTTCAAAACTCCTCGAAACTGAGATTTCTTGAATGAAGGACTATGAATACATTTTTGGGAATTCTTGTGATTGGCCCGCCCAGATGAAATATTATTCTTTCTTTTTCTTTTCTCTTTTTCTTTTTTCTTTTTTTCACTTTTTCTCTTGGATCGCTCTAGACTGCCCATTTTTGGGTTTTTCACCTAGAGGTCACTTCCTTCTTTTGTACCTTCGGATCAATGTATTTTGGCTGGATATTGATGCCAGCATGCTCAGGCAGACTACTCTTTTTCTTCATTTTCAGGATCACTCTAGACTGCCCATTTTTGGGTTTTCACCCTAGAGGTCATTTCCTTTTCAAAATTGGCAATCTTGGGCCGACTTGTCTTGACTTGGCTTCAATTCGAGCTTCTATACTAATTTTCAAAACTGATGTTTACTTGAAATGTGGATTCCTTGTGTCTCTTGCACATAGTTGAAGTCTCGTTCTTGTATTGTTTGATCCGTGTGTGAAGCATAGATTTTTTTATTCTTCATTCTCTCTTTTTTTAGACTGTTCATTCGGGTTTTTAGCATTGAATCTCTTCCTTCTTATTCGAGTCTATGAATGTATCCTCGAATCAACACGGATCTATATTGGGTATTGATGCGATCTTCCGCTCGGAGTTAATTGCCTCTCTACACTCTTACGATATTTACTCGATCTGGATTGCTTGGCCTTCCATCTTTTTTTTTTTTTTTTTTTCGTTTGGACATATCCATGTTTTCAACCACGTTCTTACGGTGATTTTTCTCTTCGTATCCAATCAGTATAGTCTCATCTGTGTCTTACGGTAAAGTAAAAGAACAACATCCATTGTCATATTCACAAATGTCCCGAGAATACCTTGAGGGTAGAGGTTTAGGGTCAACTTTCGTTTCAAGGATCTTAAACGACAAGCGCTGAGAAGATAAATTCTAAAATGGGAACTGCCCATTGTCTAAACACTCGCATTTGTTCCTCTGTTGGCCTAAGTAAACTAGCAGATACTCACATTTACAAAGATCACCACAACATTCAATCTCTTCTAAATATATGCAACTTAGAGTTGATCTTTGGGTTTTGAAGCAAATGTCTTTATTGCATTCAAAATTCGAGGACTGATATAGAAATGATATATACATATGTCCATTCAAAAATGTGTGTATATGCATATGGGAAAACTACCCCATAAAAATGAAATGTTTAAAGAATCAAGGATGTAAAAATGATTTTCTAAATTGAAATGTGATTTTTAATTTTAATAAACAATGATTTTTTTTGCTGAGAATTTCTTTGTGAAATGATGAGAAAACCGTAGGGACCTTTGGATTATCTCCAGGGTACTAACTCATTCTGCCCCTTCTAAGGTAGTGTAGGCTTGCCTCTTCTCTTGTTTTTCCATCTCTGGATGACTATCTTGTCACGACTCCCTTATCGACCAGCTTCTTAATTTTTTAACGACCCCAATTTTCTTAGTATCATGCCCTAGTGCCTCAATGTTTTGAAAGTGATACACATTTATCTCTCTGTTTCCTTTTGCTCCTAGGCAGGTCTGGTCTTTAAACTAAGGTCCCGGAGTGCATGTTTGTTTCTTGCTCTGACTGCAATTAATTCCTCAAAGCTGATCTTCATTTTCTCGAGCATCTTATTAAAGAAGAAATATAAAAGGTGGCATAGAAGTCAATTTCCTCTTCATCTACGGGGGTTGCACTTGGGTCACTAAACATAGACACCTCAAAGCACATTCCTTGAAGCTTTCATCAGGTTTCATCTTCATACCCTAGAGATACTGACGACTTAGTGCTAGGTCCAAAGCATATTATATCACGGTAGGTCCTGCTAGACTGTCGGGGAAGTAGTGGATCGGTAATTTTCAATGTAGCCCCCATCTTTTTTTTGCAGAATATGGTCACACGAATCTTGGGGCATCTTTTCCTTTATCATGTGCAAATCTGAGAATCTTTGGAATTCGGAGGAACGACCAACCCAGGGTTCAAACAGAGTTTTCTTGCATTAAAGACATCAAACTTCTTGTTTTCTCTTTTTTCCTCGAGCCCATCTTTTAACTGCTCGGATCTGGATTTTTGAGTGTCTTCAATTCTTTTATTCATGATAAAACTCTAATTGTTATTTGGATTACCCCCCAAAAATTTTATGCAAGGTAGTGATAGTGTTATGTAAAATATGTCATGATTGTACAATGTAATGCATGAATGCAAATGCGGTGTTGATTCTCGAACAATCCTTAAAAGACTTTCAATCAATAGAAAAATGTCTGGTTGCAAGAAACTAATAATGAATTACAGGTGACAGTTAGCTTCCTTCTGGAGATCTTGACTTCGAGAAGCAAAACCTGTGCTCCCCGTCTCGACGTCGTCTTCAGGATGATGGATGACTTTGTCTTCTCTTCTTATTCTATGGACTCGTGACGTCATGATCTTTATTTTTGTGGCTTCTAAAAATGACATCAACAAGTGCAGGCATAATGCAGATAAGATATTTTCTAGGTGCAAACGAATAATACGTCTAAACAGGGATGGATTCTATCGGCCCTAAGGGAGTACTTTAAAAAATTTTAGGGTTTAAATTAAAATTCTCAAAGATCATTTGGTTTAAAAATTTCCCCATTTTTATTATCAAAAATTTTAACTTACTTAAAAATGAAACTTTTAGGTTTCTTTTTGTTATTATTATTATTATGAAAGTTTTATGAGAGAAGAAGTTTCAAAGCAAAATAATAATATTTTCAATTTTTTTCTTTTTTGGTTTCTTAATGAGTTAAATTAAAATCTGAGAATTTTAAAAATGGTCAAATGTGAAGATTTAAAATTAGGGTTCTGCGGCCCTAATCAATCTTCAAATCGACGCGTGCCTTATTGTCGCAATCTGCCTTCTTTCGCGATTGGTCTTTGCTCGGCCTAACTTGATCTTTGTAATATTATCGTTCCGTGAAGCGAACTTTTTCTATTTTGAAAGCCTTTTAATGAACTGTTCTTGAATCAACACCATGTCATGATATGCAACATGAATGCAAATAAAGGCGTTGATTCCGTTGGTAATCACCCTTTTCGAACGACTTTCATGGGAATTTAAGGGTCCAGTTACAAAAAGATCCATATTACAAAAGGAGTCCCTATTACAAAAAGAGTCTATTACAAAGTCTTAATTACAAAATAAAGTTCTACACATAATCCCTAGCTCTACCTCCTAGCTCCTCGACGACTCACGAGCAACTTGATAAACCTTGGTGCTTCTTCCATGTCCGGGGTTTCGAAAGGTCGGAGAGCGCGACTTCGATAGCTAAGTCATTCACACGCCTTGAAACTCGTCGTATGTCCACCATCGTGGTCTCGTGTGTATACTTTGGCACTACACGCTCGTTCGGCAAATTGTTACGTCGGATCTGTTGAGTAATCTCGACCGATGTCACGCGATCGGATCGATCTTTGTCCTTCCTAAGACACCTTTTTTTCATGATGAAAGATTTTCTAATCGGACAAACCACTTGAATCAACGCCTACATGTAATGTGGATGCAATGATAATGCAACAAAAATATGTGTAAAAAAAAAAAAAAAACACAAAAAGAAATGAGTTAGTCTTTGGATAAAAATAATAAATACATAAATAAAAGGACAAATTAAATAAGGTAAATAAACAAAACGACCTATTTATCTAGTCCAAAACACCTAAGGTTATCCGCATGGCTCTAAAGGGTGGGTTTCTATGTTCTCTACATGCGGTTTTGGTGCTAAGAGGTACCCGAATGTCCTTGCTGTCCCTTACTAAGGGTAGCAAGGCCCCGATCATCACCCATTATAGGCTCCTTTCAACAACGGGTTCAATTCGGGAGGACCCGTTCGCTTATGCCCGTCTGAAGAAACAATATCCTTACGAAAGCATAAGGTACTCGAGCCCCGAAGGTACTTGCTAGGCCCATACGGAGAACGATATCTCCACGAAAAGCATTAGCGTTTTCCCTCACTTAAAAAAAACGTTTATATGCCATATTTTAAATGCGTTAAAATAAACGCGCAATTATAACCGAATGTTAATTTAATAGTCACTTTAACCCGGAATTTCTAATATTAATAAAGCGGTAATTATTTTAAAAGCTTGACTCTCATTTGTTTTTGAAAAACAAAAAATTATCCCCAGCGGAGTCGCCATCTGTAGCGATGTCCTTTTTTGTTTTGTATTGCTAAATAAAAAAAGTGGGGTTTTCGAAGGTGTTGAGAGGTGTTTGTGATTTTTTGGATATAAAATATTTATTCCGTGGGGTTTTAAAAAAACCGCATTTTTAAAAAAAATGGAGTCGCCACCGGCCACTTAGGTAGGCCGGACACCATAAAACCAGAGATTCAAAAAATATTGGGTTCGAGTCGATTCTGGATGGGGAAGGATTAGCACCCCACACCGCCCAAAATTGGTACTTTAATAATTACCGCTTTATTAATATTGGATTTTCCGGATTAAAGTGACGATTATTTTAAAGTTCGGTCATAATTGCGAATAAATTTTAAGGGCCCCGTTATCCGAGAATAAACGCCCAACCACTATCACTACGCTGATATTGGCCCGTTTACGCTCGGATATAAAAGGGCACCGTCTTGACAATTTATATATCCCATTATGCAAACTTAGTGAGCAAAATATAAAACATGGCAAATGATTTAAATACAATGCAAATAAATATGAACATAATAAAATACTAATCTAATAAAATATTAATCTAAAACATACATACATAAATATTAATCTAACTCATAAATAAAAACATATCTAGCATAAATAAAATACTAACATTCATAAATATTAATCTAACACATAAATAAAAACAAACTCAACATAAATAAAATACTATTCTAAAACATACATACATAAATAAATATTAATCTAACTCATAAATAAAAACATATCTAACATAAATAAAATATTAATATAAAACACAAATTTAAAACATATTAAATATTAATCTAAAACATAAACATACAAAATAAAAAATAAGACTACAATTTTAAGATAACTAATACTTCATTAAATTATTAAAATTACAACACTAATAAAAAAGGGAAGAAAATATACCTAACTAGGAGCTCGAATAACGAACCCTGACTGCACCCCACCGAGATCTACCGCGACCCCTCCAAAAATATTAACTAGATCGGACCTAAAATAGGACCCGATCGAATGTTGGATTGAACCAACTGGGGTCGAGGGCACTGCCCCCAACCCCGGCCAGCCTTGCGGCCGGCCATGCCCCTATGAATTGATGGCAATTCAATTGCCAATTTCTCTTCAATTTTGGGCGTGGAATTGCTCTCCAAATGGGGTGCCTATTTATAGGCTAAAAGGATGGGTTAAGGGTGACGTGGAGCACCCTGCTCCACGCAATTTTCTTCCTTTTTTTATTTTTTATTTATTATTATTATTATTTTTTTTTGATTTTTTATATTAATAATTTTATTATTATAATAACACTAATAACACTAAAACCCGGTCAAAAATGAGTGATTACACGAGTGTTCCATACCAACTCTCTGCATAAACCCAAAGTATCCAGGAGACCTCCATCAGCTATTGTAACCTTCAAATTGGCCCTTTTCTCAACCCTTAAATCCAATCTCTTCACAGCTGCCAAACTCACAAAATTGTGTGTACTGCCCGAGTCCAATAATGCTATCAAGTCTTGGCCTGCAATGGAAATCTTCAATCTCATTGTTTCCCAAGAAGCCATTCCCTACATTGCCTGTAAGGAAAACACAGGCCCCTCTGTCTTTTGCATTTCAGGAGCCTTTTCACAATCCAGAAATTCCTCCAAGTCCCCATCTTCCTCCAGTCCATCAACCGAAATCTGAAACACCTGGGATTTGGCACACTTGTGTCTCGGAGTGTACTTAGAGGCACACCAAAAACAAAGTCCCTTCTTCCTTCTATCTTCAATCTCAGCAGAAGTAAGAGACTTACTAGCCCCTTTAGGAAGTCCCACAGGCAGTGTTTTGAGAAAATTAGGACTGAGTACTCCTGGTGTGACACTACGAGAAGTATAATTAGAGCCAGGGGTTGTAGATAAATTTCTTACACTAGAACCAGTTGCACGAGAGGGAATTGACAAAGCAGGAGGAACTGTTGTTCTAGATGGCAAACTATAACTCTTCTTAGACATAGGGAAAAATATAGACTCAAGATGCTTGGCCATGTGAAATGCTTCAGTCAAATTTTTGGGTTTCAATAACTTCAAAAACTGGCTTCTTAAACATGCTCAAAACGTAATCGTCTGGTAACCTAACCTGATTCAACAGCACCACAAACTCTTCGTAGAATTGATCAACTGAATTCGTTTATTGGAGATCCACCAGTTCTGCAAAAGGGTCCTCAAAGCCTTCAGGGGCAAAACAATCTTGAAGAAGTTGCAAATGACTGAGCAAATTCTGCACTGTTCCAAGCTGCCAAACGATGCCACTGAAGAGCCTTCCTTTCCAAGTTGAGCATCACAAGCCTGATCCTGGCATCCTCAGGCACTCTCTTGGCCTCAAAGAATTGCTCCAATTTAGAAAGCCATCCCCGAAAATCCGTCCCATCGAATTTGGGGCACATCAGCCTATAAGCAAAGTTATTGGACTGCAATTAGACCTGGTGTGACTGGGGCGGGACTGTCCGGGGTCGAACCAACAGCTGCGCAGGTTAAACCTCATCCTCAATCACCATGGGTTCTGGAAGGACAGTTGGGTTGCTGCTCGTGGCCTCAACACTGGGAGGTGAACCCAGAACACCTTGGGTTGGAATCGGCACGCCCACTAACCCTTGAGTCGGGGCTGGAGCTGGTACTGGTTCGGTCACTTGAGCTTTACCGAGGGCAATGACGATTAATTTTTGTAGCTCTGCCAAAATGGAAGTCTGCATATCACTGATTTTGTCATCCATCTTCGCATCCATGCGGGCAATATCAAATCTGACTGAAGATATCTTCGATTGTAGCCTGCTAGTCTCTTGCTGCCATGAAGAGGGCTGGTTTGCGCCACTAATGTCACCTGGCTTCGAGTCACAATACCATTGACCATCTTGTAGGATCGAAAAGGGGGCTCTGATACCTTTGTAAAGACTAGAATAGAATTGACAGGAGGTAAGGAAAACAGATTAGAAGTTTAGAGGGGTAAGGGGAAGAATTGAGAGGAAGAAGATAAGATTTCTTATTCAGATTTTGGATATCCTCGAAATAGGTAAACAAACCCTATTTCATCTGCTTACATACGAGCCAAACGACGTCGTTCTAATAAACCAAAAAATAATTAAGTGACTAACGGCTAACAAGCCAGCTCAGCGCACCAACTCAGCAACAAAGAAAAAATAAGAACAGAAATACCAGAATTAAAATAGGTCCCTGACAGAGATATTAGGTCCAGACCAGACTCCACAGTGGTTTAAAACTTGTTGCGCATCTAATTCTGCTCATCAATGCCAGAATTTGAGACGTCTTGCGCAAAGAAAAAGAGAAACGTTTAAGAAAAAAGCAAAGAAACTAAAATATCCAAAACACCCTTTCACATTCTGAGCATAAAAATGCCATTAATGGCAAGCAATGCAGCTGTGTGAAAGTATTTATCTAGTTCCAAAATGCCCAGATGCAAAGGGTCCCCAAAGTTGCATTTTTTAAACTACCCATTAGCCAACTCCACTAAACAAAAGTACCCAGATAAAGAAATCAAGAGACGGAAGTTCTAGAGTACCTGATCCAAGTTCCCCTAGCTGCAATTGCAAATAAAAGATTTCTGGGGAAAAAACACAGAGAGAGCTGTAAAGCTTCAGCTGATAAAAAAATCTTTTATTTACATTATTAAATACATTTTCTTTCATAGTACTAAAAGCAAGAAAACATCAACTTACATTTGCAAGTAGAAAAAAAAACAATACTTTAATAATAAAAAGAAAAGAAAAGCATTTCAGATGCAGAGTGAAGAAACCTCTGTGATGGCAGCTTGTGTTTGTTTGATCTTTGAGGTTCTCAGTAGCCAGTGACTGTTTCTGAAACAAAAAGGCTTGGTGGGGCTTTGCAAATTGCAACTCTTTGTTGTTTCGTGGGTATCTTTTTTGCAATAATTTATACGAAATGGAAAATATTGCCACAAGAAGAATATAGAAGAAACAGAATATTTGCTAGGGGACGGTATGGTAAATAAATAAATAATTAAAGTAAATTAATCTCTTTGTTTAAAAAAAAAAACAAGGTATCCAAAGAGTAGTCCTAACCAAATATTAATAATGTTTACTGTAAAAAATCTAAATTTAAACAATTTTATTTGTAAAGTATGTATAAAAATTAAAAAAATATTAACTTATAATCTTATTATTAAAAAATACAATGTATAAATTTTGTCGCCATGCGTTAAAATCATTGAGTAATTTTTATAGTTTTATCTGAAGAAAACTTTCAAAGAGAGATTGTAAATAGCTGAGTTCAGGTTGAGGTACAACGAAATAAGGGTTTAAAAGGCTAAGAAAACGTCATAATCGAAAATAAAGACCGAGAATTAATTTCACTAAAATTAAGTGTTAACCAGGGACGGAATTAAAATATACATATTTTAAAAAAATTATATGGTACCAACAATTAAATGGTTTAATTAGATGAGACACTAAATTTATTAAGTAAGACTAAGAGTTTAAATCATAGTATTTTGAATATAACAAATTAAATTAGGATGATGGTTCTCATAATAGACCTTTACGATACTCAATGTTAAAAAAAGTCAAGTTTGAACATGTAATCACTCATTTTTGACCGGGTTTTAGTGTTATTAGTGTTATTATAATAATAAAATTATTAATATAAAAAATAAAAAAATAATAATAAAAAAAGGGGAAGAAAATTGCGTGGAGCAGGGTGCTCCACGTCACCCTTAACCCATCCTTTTAGCCTATAAATAGGCACCCCATTTGGAGAGCAATTCCACGCCCAAAATTGAAGAGAAATTGGCAATTGAATTGCCATCAATTCATAGGGGCATGGCCAGCCGCAAGGCTGACCGGGGTTGGGGGCAGTGCCCTCAACCCCAGTTGGTTCAATCCAACATTCGATCGGGGCCCTATTTTAGGTCCGATTTAGTTAATATTTTTGGAGGGGTCGCGGTAGATCTCGGTGGGGTTCAGTCGGGGTTCGTCATTCGAGCTCCTAGTTAGGTATATTTTCTTCCCTTTTTTATTAGTGTTGTAATTTTTATAATTTAATGAAGTATTAGTTATTTTAAAATTGTGGTCTTATTTTTTATTTTGTATGTTTATGTTTTAGATTAATATTTAATATGTTTTAAATTTGTGTTTAATATTAGTATTTTGTTTATGCTAGATATGTTTTTATTTATGAGTTAGATTAATATGTATATATGTATGTTTTAGTTTAGCATTTTATTTATGTTAGATTAGTATTCTGTTATGTTAATATTTATTGCATTTAAATTATTTGCCATGTTTTATATTTTGCCCACTAAGATTGCATATCGAGATATAAATTGTCAATGCGGTGCCCTTTTATCCAAGCGTAAACGGGGCCAGTATCAGGCGTAGTGATAGTGGTTGGGCGTTTACTCTCGGATAACGGGGCCCTTAAAATTTATTCGCAATTATGACCGAATTTTAAAATAATCGTCACTTTAACCCGGAAAATCCAATATTAATAAAGCGGTAATTATTAAAGTACCAATTTTGGGCGGTGTGGGGGTGCTAATCCTTCCCCATCCGTAACCGACTCCCGAACCCAATAGTTTTTGAATATCTGGTTTTATGGTGTCCGGCCTACCTAAGTGGCCGGTGGCGACTCCAATCTTTAAATAAAATGCGGTTTTTTTTTAAAACTCCACGGAATAAATATTTTATATCCAAAAAATCACAAACACCTCTCACCACTTCGAAAATCCATGTTTTTTTAGCGATACCAAACAAAAAAGGACATCGCTACAACTCGGCACCAGAAATTTACCACAGACTTTCTAGCCTACCCTTGAAGAACAATGATGTGGTGCTGGGGATTCAATGGCTATCTACCTTGGGTCTAATTAAGTGGGATTTTTCAGCACTGTCCATTGAGTTCCAACATAATGGGAAGGTAGTTCAATTGGAAGGTATCCACCCTGAACCAGTGCCATGCGTAGCGCCTAAGGCCTGTTCTAAAATGCTGAGGGAATGTGCCAACCCTTATACAGCTTGCCTTCTATTCTTGCATGCTAAACTGGGAGTGAACATAGAAAAAGATGATGCCCCTAGAGAGATACAACAGCTTTTAGAAGATTTCAAGGATGTGTTTGCAAAACCAACAACTCTTCCACCTAAGAGGGGGCAAGATCACAAGATACCACTAATGAATGAGAACTCAGTAGTGAAAATCAGACCCTATAGGTATCCTGCATATCAAAAGGATGAAATTGAGAAGATGACAAGAGGATTTCTCAAATATGGGTTGATTAGGGATAACACTAGTTCTTTTGCTCCCCTGTGGTGATGGTAAAAAAAAGGATGGATCTTGGAGGATGTATGATGTTGAACAAGCTTACCTTGAAGGACAAGTTTCCCTTGCCTATCATAGAGGAGCTACTGGATGAATTGGGGAAGGCTAGAGTGTTTTCTAAGCTGGATTTGAGGTCAGGGTACCACCAAGTCAGAATGTGGGAACCTGATATTCCTAAAACTGCCTTTAGGACACATGAAGGCCACTATGAGTTTATGGTGATGCCCTTTGGGCTGACAAATGCCCCAGCAACCTTCCAAGGGCTGCTGAACCAGTTGTTAAGGGACTGCTCAGAAAAACAGTGCTGGTGTTCTTGGATGATATTCTGGTGCACTCTGACAATTGGGAGGATCATCTGATTCATTTGAGAACTGTTTTGATGATATTGAGGACCAATCAGTTATATGCTAAGATGAATAAATGTAGTTTTGGGGCTACTTCAGTGGATTATCTTGGTTATGTCATTTCTGGAGGGGAGATTTCTATGGAGGATTCTAAAGTACAATGTATCAAGAACTGGCCACCTCCTAACTCAGTAAAAGAGTTGAGAGGATTTCTGGGTCTCTCGGGCTACTATAGAAGATTTATTAGAGGTTATGGAGGCATAGCTAAGCCCTTAACTGAGCTGCTCAAAAACTGAGCTTAGAGATGGACTTCAATTGAGCAGGAAGCATTTGATTTGCTGAAATCAGCACTGCAAAGGGCTCAATTTTTAACTTTGCCTGATTTCAATGAAGAATTTATTGTGGAAACCGATGCCTCGGATTTGGGTGCTATTTTGGTTCAAAAGGGTAAACCTTTAGCTTTCTTTAGCAAAAGGGCTTGGGATTAGATATTAGGGCTTGTCTATATATGAAAACGAGATGCTGGTTGCTCTCTTGGCTGCAAAAAATGTTCCCTTATCTGCTAGGTGTAGCGATATCTTTTTACGCTAAAAAACGAGGTTTTAATGTGTTTGGAGGGTCTTTCGGGTATTTTAAAAATCATCCGTGGGTTTTTGTAAAAATCGTATTTTATTTAAAAATGGAGTCGCCACTGGCCACTTAGGTAGGCCGGACACCATAAAACCAGAGATTTGAAAACTATTGGGTTTGAGAGTCGGTTACGGATGGGGAAGGATTAGCACCCCACACCGCCCAAAATTGGTACATTAATAATTATCGCTTTATTAATATTAAACTTTCCAGATTGAAGTGACGATTAAATTAAAATTGGGTTATAAGTGCGAGTAAATTTTAAAAGCTCCGTTATCCGAGAGTAAATGCCCAACCACCATCACTACGCCTGATAATGGCCCTATTTACGCTTGGATAAAAGAGCACCACATTGACAATTTATATATCTCGATATGCAACTTAAAAACATGGCAAATAAAAATAAATATAATGCGATAAAAATATAAATAAATATTAACATAAAAAATATTAATCTAACATAAATAAAATACTAATATAAAACATGTATACATAAATATTAATCTAACTCATAAATAAAAATAAATTTAACATAAATAAAATGCTAACATTCATTAATAATAATCTAACACATAAATAAAAACAAATTTAACATAAATAAAATATTAATGTAAAACATAAATTTAAAACATAATAAATACTAATCTAAAACATAAATAAACATACAAACTAAAAAATATAATTTTAAATTAACTACTACTTCATTAAATCATAAAAATTACAACACAAATAAAAAGGAAAGAAAATATACCTAACTAGGAGCTCGAATGACAAACCCCGACTGAACCCCACCGAGATCTACCACGACCTCTCCAAAAATATTAACTAGATCGGATCCAAAATAAGACCCCGATCGAACCGGTTAAGACCGAGGGCATTGCCCCGGTCCTTGGCAGCCCGAGAGCATGGCTCTCTTACTGGGGCTGCTAGTGCCGGCTCCTATTCTTTTCAATTTGGCCTCACATGCGCCTTTTATAGGCAATTGTGGGGATTTAAGGGTGACATGGTCATCCCAAAACTACGCAATTTCCTCTTTTTTTTTTTACTTTTACTTATTTTTTACTTTTTTATATTATATTTTTATTATTTTTTGATTTTTCATTAATTTTATATTAATAATATTACTATTAAAATAATACTAGTAACACTAAAACCCGGTCAAAAATGAGTGATTACAGTTGCCCTTCTTTGCTTGTTCTTGTGAAACGAGAACAAAGCAAAGATAAAAAACACTCATTTTTTTTTACCTAATTTCTTGTCTTTGGCTTCGGAATCACGTGTTCTTCTGGAACTCTCCGCTCTTCCTTAGATGAATCTTCAGGCTTGTAAGCTCTTCCTATATAGAACTTCGTCGCCTTCCGATCTTGGAGCTACTGGCTCTTCCTATATAGAACCCTTCACTCTGAAGCCTCGAGTTATGAGTCCCTCCTATATAGAACTTTTCACTCTGAGACGATAAAGCTTGAAGTCCTTCATATATAGAACTCTTCACCTTCAATGCGGCAGGTTTTTCCTATATAAAACCTTCTGCGCCACAGATGGATTCTTCCGACTGGGAGTTCCTCCTATATAGAACTGCTAGTCTTCAAACCCTCGAGCTGCCAGTCCTTCCTATATAGAACTTTTAGCTTCTGAAATCTCGGAGCTACAGGTTCTTCCTATATAAAACCTCTCACTCTAAGACAGTAAAGCTCAGAGCCCTTCCTATATAGGACTCTTCACCTTCAACACAACGGGTTTTCCCTATATAAAACCTTTTGTGTCATGGGTGAATTCCTTCGGCTGGGAGTTCTTCCTATATAGAACTGCTAGTCTTCACCCTGAAGCTGCAAGCCCTTCCTATATAAACTTTCAGCTCCTGAAGCCTCGGAGCGACAGATTCTTCCTATATAGAACCTCTCGCTGCAGGCACTTGAAAATATAGGCCCTTCCTATATAAAACCTTTATCTTCACATTTGAGATTCACGCCAAAACGGCTACTAATATGGCCTTACGCTACCTAGGCTGCCAAACTTTCTTCAAATTTGGGGATTCACGCTGAAAATGGCTACCAATCTTTCTGGACTCACGCTACTATGGCTACCGAACTTTCTTCAAATTTGGGGATTCACGCCGAAAATGGCCACCGATCTTTCTGGACTCACGCTACTATGGCTGCCGAACTTTCTTCAAATTTGGGGATTCATGCCGAAAATGGCCACCGATCTTTCTGGACTCACGCTACTATGGCTGCCGAACTTTCTTCAAATTTGGGGATTCACGCCGAAAATGGCCACCGATCTTTCTAGACTCACGCTACTATGGCTGCTGAACTTTCTTCAAATTTGGGGATTCACGCCGAAAATGGCTACCGATCTTCCTGGACTCACGCTACTGAGGCTGCCAAAATCTTTCTTCAAATTTGGGGACTCGCACCGAAAATGGATGCCAAATTTATTCAAATTTGGGGACTCACGCCGAAAATGGCTGCCAAACTTTCTTCAAATTTGGAGACTCACGCCGAAAATGGCTGCCAAACTTTCTTCAAGTTTGGGGACTCACGCCGAAAATAGCTGCCAAACTTTCTTCAAGTTTGGGGATTCACGCCGAAAATAGTTGCCAAACTTTCTTCAAATTTGGGGACTCACGCCGAAATGGCTGCCAAACTTTCTTTAAGTTTGGAGACTCACGCTGAAAATGGCTGCCAAACTTTCTTCAAATTTGGGGACTCACGCCGAAAATGGCTGCCAAACTTTCTTCAAATTTAGGGACTCACGCCGAAAATGGCTGCCAAACTTTCTTCAAATTTGGGGACTCACGCCGAAAATGGCTGCCAAACTTTCTTCAAGTTTGGGGACTCACGCCAAAAATGGCTACCAAATTTTCTTCAAATTTGGGGACTCACGCCGAAAATGGCTGCCAAACTTTCTTCAAATTTGGGGACTCACACCGAAAATGGCTGCCAAACTTTCTTCAAATTTGGGGACTCACACCGAAAATAGCTGCCAAACTTTATGGACTTTAATGAAATCCACTTCTTAATACTCTTTGATAATTCTTCAAGTACCTGTTCAAAACAAGCAAAAAATGACATGCCCCTATCTATATGATGCATGAATGTAATGCTTTTTTTCTCCTCTTTTTTTCTTTTTCTTTTTTCTCTGTTTTTCTTCTCTCTTTTACCTCTTTTTTCTTTTTCTTCTTCTCTTTTTATCATTATTTTCTCTCGCTCTCTTTTTTCTTTTTCTTATTTCTTATATTTTTCTTCTATTTTCCTGCTCTAAAGTCTTACACTCTGAAAGGTCGTTCCTCAGATTTTTTCATCTCTTTACTTCTTCACTGTATGCTCTTAAATCTTCATTTGATCAATCACTTTGAATCTAGATTAACATGCTTTCAAACCTTTTGTGCGAAAGACTTTCTTGTCTTCAGGGTTATCACTCGTCTTAATAAATGATCTTCTGGTTCTTATATTATTCTTATAAGAACCCTTGTCATCTTCTTCGCTTGGCGTTGCCCTATTCAACCATGGGCTCCATTGCTTTGAATTTTCTGACCCATCATACAGAGCCTTGATCTATTTTTAGTCACCAGGGTAAGCCAAAATGCTTCCATCCCCTGGGCTCATCCTTCATCTTCTCGTAGCATTTCGACGGGAACTAACTCTCGGTTCCTATGCTTTAAATCTCATCATCGTTCATTTTTAAAGTAATGCAAAAGGCAATTTACTTGTGTATATTTCAAAAAAATAATGATTGTTTGAAAAGATAACAGTCATTTTGAAAATCACAACTTGAAGGGGATACCAAACATTTTGAAAACATTGTTCGGAACAAATGGTAAACATCTTTTTTTTCTTTTAAGGACAAAATATTTTTTAAAAATTAATGTTTGGAGAATGGTAAACAAAATTCGAAGTATATTGCCAAACATTTTAAAAACTAATGTTTGGGGGAAATGGTAAACATCAAAACTTTGGGAGAAAATGTCAAACCTTTTAAAACATGTTTGCCCCCAAAATATCAAACACCATAGCACATCTGCTTCAAATTGCCAGAGATCAACTCTAATGAAGCGCATATTTAGAAGATCTTGACCATTGTGGTGATATATGCAAATGTATAGTTTCTTCTGGTCTAATAGGCTTTTGAGAGGAACAATCCTACCTAGTTTTTACCCCATTTAAGGTGGCTCTCTTAATCTCACTATCTCACCATGCCCCATCTTTCCCTCATTTGGGTGTTGATCAAGCACTTCGAAATTTGACGTTCCTTGAAGAAAAGTTAACCCTTATAGATGGAATGAAATCTGAAGACATTCTCATTCAACTTGGATATCTATGGATGATCATAATGGTCTTTGGGGGCTTGTAATATAGGCCTTTGTTTTATGGTTAAGTGAAACAGTATTTCTGTACTTGTGTAACTTGGATATGCCTAATATTCCATCCCTTTTTTTGGATCACTCTAGACTGTCGTTTTTGGGTTTTCACCTTAGAGTTCATTTCATTTCCTTTTTTTACTGTAGGCTGCCTTGCATTCTAGCTATGTACTGATGTTCGTTTTCTGTTCAAGAATGTTTGATCCTCCGAAACTCCTCGAAACTGAGATTTCTTGAATGAAGGATTACGATTACATTTATGGGAATTCTTGTGATTGACACGCCCAGATGAAATGTTATTCTTTCTTTCTTCTTTTTTACTTTTTCTCTTGGATCGCTCTAGACTGCCCATTTTTGGGTTTTCACCCTAGAGGTCACTTCCTTCTTCTATACCTTCAGATCAGTGTATTTTGGTTGGATATTGATGCAAGCATGATCAGACAGACTACTATTTTTCTTCATTTTCAAGATCACTCTAGACTGCCCATTTTTGGGTTTTCACCCTAGAGGTCATCTCCTTTTTCAAAATTGGAAATCTTCGGGCCGACTTGTCTTAACTTGGCTTCAATTCGAGCTTCTATACTAATTTTCAAAACTGATATTTACTTGAAATGTGGATTCCTTGTGTCTCTTGCTCATAGTTGAAGTATCATTCTTGTATTGTTTGATCTGTGTGTGAAGCATATACATTATTCTTTATTTCTTTTTCTTTTTTCCCTTTTCCCTTTTTCTTTTTTTCTCTTTTTTCTTCTTCTTTTTTATTTTATTTTATTTTATTTTCTTTATTTTATTTTATTTTATTTTCTTTTTTTGTTTTGTTGTGTTTTGTTTTTTGTTTTAGGCTGCCCATTTTGGGTTTTTAGCCTTAAATCTATTTATTCTTATTCAAGTCTATAAATGTATCCTCAAATCAACACGTATCTATACTGGGTATTGATGCTATCTTCCGCTCGAAGTTAATTGCCTCTCTACAGCTCTTCTGATATTTACTCGATCTGGATTGCTTCGGCCTTCTGATTGCTATTTCTCTTTTTTTTTCTTTGGTTTTTCGTTTGGACATATCCTTGTTTTCAACCACTTTCTTCTGATGATTTTCTTATCTTCGTATCCAATCTGTCTAGTCTCATCTCTATCTTCTGGTAAAGTAAAAGAATACCATTCGTCATCACATTCATAGATGTCCTGAGAAAGCCTTCAGGGGTAGAGGTTTAGGGTCAACTATCGTTTCAAGGATCTTAAACGACAAGTTCCTGAGAAGATAAATTCCTAAAATGAGAACTGCCCATTGTCTAAACACTCGTTTTGTTCCTCTATTGGCCTAAGTAAACTAGCAGATACTCACATTTACAGTATCCCCACAATATTCAATATTTTCTAAATATATGCAACTTAGAGTTAATCTTTGGATCTGAAGCAAATGTAATGTTGTATTCAAAATTTGAGGACCTGATATAGAAATGATATATACATATGTCCATTTAAAAATACGTGTATATGCATATGGGGGAACAAAAACTACCCCATAAAAATAAAATGTTTAAAGAAACAAGAATGTAAAAATATTTTCTAAATGGAAATGTGATTTTTAATTCTAAAAAATATCTGTTTGAGAGTTTTTTTCAAAGCATTGAGAATTTCTTTGTGAACTGATGGGAAAACCATAGGGACCTCCGGACTACCTCCCGAGTACTAACCCATTTCGGTCATTTGTAATGTAGGCTTGCCTCTTCTCTTGTTTTTCCACCGCTGGATCAACTCTCTCGTCAAGGTCCCATCATTGATCAGCTTCTTGATCTCCTCCAATAAAGGTCTACATTTTTTGGTGGGATGCCCTGGTGCCCCCATATGGAATTCACATGTGCTACCCGAGTCAAAACTATAGGCAAATAGATCAGGTACAATCTTCATCGGTCTAGGAGCAAGATAGTGACCCCATACCAAATGAGGCCATATATCTGAGATGGATGCTCCGAACACTTCCAAATTTGCGCTCGTTCGAGGAATTTTCCTTAATGACCCCGAGGTGTCAGTCAGTCTTCTTCTTTTACGGCCACGGGAACCTTAAAAGTGGTACCCATTTATCTCTTTATTTCCTTCTGCTTCTAGTCATGTCTGGTTCGTTGAATTAAGACTCAATTTTCCTTCTTGGATCATGTATTCTATAAAGTCATCACATTTTCCCATCAATTTCCCGAGCATCTTATAGAAGATGGCTTGAGACATGGAAGTCACTTTCCTCTTCAGCGATGGGAGGCTGCACTTGGGCTGTTAACCTCCGCCATCTCGAGGCACATTCCTTGAAACTCTCATCAGGTTTTATCCTCGTACCCTGGAGATACTGACGACTTGATGCTAGGTCTAGAACATATCTGTATTGCCCATAAAGATGTCGGTTAAGTCTCTGCATGACTACACTTGGTCTCTACTCAAACTGTTGTACCACAACACGGTAGGTCCTGCTAGACTGTCGTAGAAGTAGTGGATCGGCAATTTTTTATTCTCGATGTATCCCTCTATCTTTCTGCAGGACGTGGTCAAGTGAATTTTGGGGTAGCTTGTTCCGTCATTCTACACAAATCTTAGAATCTTGAAATCCGGTAGAATGAACAAATTAGAGCTTTCTTGCGTTGAATGCATCAATCTTCTTCTTTTTCCTTTTCTTCTTTTTTCCTCTTTTCCTTTTTTCTCTCGAGCCCATCTTCTAACTGCTCGAATCTTAATTTTTGAGTGTGTTCATTTCTTTTACTTGGCAATGATAATGCTATGTAAAATTTTATGCAAGGTAATGATAATGTTATGAAAAATGTGCCATGACTGTACAATGTGATGCAATGCAAGGTATGAATGCAAATGTGGTGTTGATTCTCGAACAACCCTTAAAAGACTTTCACTCAATAGAAAAATGTCTGGTTGCAAAAAAACTAATAATAAATTACAGTTAGCTTCTTTCTGGAGATCTTGACTTCGGGAAGCAAAGCTCGTGTTCCACGTCCCGACGTCGTTTTTAGGATGACGGGTGACCTCGTCTTCTCTTCATATGCTACTCCATAGACTTTTGTCGTCATGATCTTTATTTTTGTGGCTTTTGAAAAGGACATCAACAAGTGCATGCATAATGCAGACAAGATCTTTTCTTCTGTAGATCTGGGTGCAAACGTATAATACGTCTAAACAGGTATGGATTCTATCGATCCTAGGGGAGTACTTTAAAACTTTTTGGGGTTTAAATTAAAATTTTCAAGGATCATTTGGTTTAAAAATTTCCACATTTTTTATTATCAAAAGGTTCTAACTTACTTAAAAAATAAAACTTTTAGGTTTCTTTTTGTTATTATTATTATTCTGAAAGTTTTAGGAGGAAAAGATTAAAAGCAAAATAATAATATTTTCAATTTTTTTAGGAGTTAAATTAATACCTTTGAGGTTTTTACAAAAGGGTTAAATGTGAAGATTTAAAATTGGGGTTCTGCGGCCTTGACTGAATCTTCTGCGTCGCACGTGCCTTACTATCGTACCGTCTTCTTTCTCGATTGGTTTTTGCTCGGCCTAACTTGATACTGTAATATTATTGTTTCCGAAAAAGCAAACTTTTTCTATTTTGAAAGCCTTTTAATGAACTGTTCTTGAATCAACACTATGTCATGATATGCAACATGAATGCAAATAAAGGCGTTGATTCCGCTGGTAATCACCATTTCGAACGACTTTCATGGGAACTAAAGGGTCCAAATTACAAAATGGTCAACATTACAAAAGGAGTCCCTAGTACAAAAAGTCTTAATTACAAAACAAAGTTCTACACATAAGCCCTAGCTCTACCTCCTAGCTCTTCGATAGCTCTGAGCAACTTGATAAACATTGGTGCTTCTTCCATGTCCAGGATTATGAAAGGTCAGAGAGCCGCGGCTTCGGTAGCTAAGTCATTCACACGCCTTGCAACTCGTTGTATGTCCACCGTCAGGGTCTCGTGTGTATACTTTGGCACTACTCGCTTGCTCGACAAATTGTTACCTCGGATCTGTTGATTAATCTCTGACCAATGTCGCACGACTGCATCGATGCTGTCTTTCTTAAGACACATTTTTCCATGATGAAAGATTTTCTAATCGGGCAAACCACTTGAATCAACACCTTTATGTAATGTAGATGCAATGATAATGCAACAAAGGTATGTGTAAAATAAAAATAAAAAGAAAAAGAAATGAGTTAGTACTGGATAAAAATAATAAATACATAAATAAAAAGACAAATTAAACAAGGTAAACAAACAAAGCAATCCTATTTACATCCCGTCTAAGACACCTAGGTTATCTGCATGGCTCTAACAGGGTGGGTTTCTATGTACTCTATATGCAATTTTGGTGCTAAGAGGTACCCGAATTGTCTTTTTTGTCCCCTACTAAGGGTAGAAAGGCCCCCGATCATCACCCATTATAGGCTCCTTTCAATCGGGTTCAATTCAGGGGGACCCATTCACTTATGCCTGCACGAAGGAACGATATTCTTACGAAAGCATAAGGTACTCGAGCCCTGAAGGTACTTACTAGGCCTACACGGGAGAACGATATATCCACGAAAGCATTAACGTTTTCCCCCCACTTAAAAAACGGGTTTATATGTCATATTTTAAATGCGTCAAAATAAACGCGCAATTATAACTGAATGTTAGTTTAATAGTCACTTTAATCCAGAATTTATAATATTAATAAAGCGGTAATTATTTAAAAAGCTCGACTCACTTTATTTTGTTTGAAAAAATAAAAAAATTTCCCTAGCAGAGTCGCCATCTGTAGCGACATCCTTTTACGCTAAAAAACGAGGTTTTAATGTGTTTGGAAGGTCTTTCGGGTATTTTAAAAATCATCTGTGGTGTTTTGCAAAAAACGTATTTTATTTAAAAATGGAGTCGCCACCGGCCACTTAGGTAGGCCGGACACCATAAAACTAGAGATTTGAAAACTGTTGGATTCGGGAGTCGGTTACGGATGGGGAAGGATTAGCACCCCCACACCGCCCAAAATTGGTACTTTAATAATTACTGCTTTATTAATATTAAACTTTTCGGATTGAAGTGACAATTAAATTAAAATTTGGTTATAAGTGTGAGAAAATTTAAAAGCCCCGTTATCCGAGAGTAAACACCTAACCACCATCATTACGCCTAATACTGGCCCCGTTTACGCTCGGATAAAAGGGCAGCGCATTGACAATTTATATATCTCAATATGCAACTTAAAAATATGGCAAATAAAAATAAATACAATGCGATAAAAATATACATAAATACTAACATAATAAAATATTAATCTAACATAAATAAAATACTAATATAAAACATACATACATAAATATTAATCTAACTCATAAATAAAAACAAATTTAACATAAATAAAATGCTAACATTCATAAATATTAATCTAACACATAAATAAAATCAAATTTAACATAAATAAAATATTAATATAAAACATAAATTTAAAACATAATAAATACTAATCTAAAACATAAATAAACATACAAACTAAAAAACACAATTTTAAATTAACTACTACTTCATTAAATCATAAAAATTACAACACAAATAAAAAGGAAAGAAAATATACCTAACTAGGAGCTCAAATGACAAACCCCGACTGAACCCAACCGAGATCTACCACGACATCTCCAAAACTAGATCGAATCCAAAATAGGACCCCGATCGAACTGGTTAAGACTACAAGGCTCAACCCTTGTAACTTGTTTTTCTCTCCGGTAAACCGATAATCCAAAATCAATTTTTGAATTTCATTTTTCTAGCTAGACTAACCATGACTATCGCCATTAGAATAAAACAGTTTAAAATTTGGAAAAACCCGACTCGAACTATGTTGTCTCAATATGAATCAAATCTGATCTCAATTTCCCTTAGTAAACCGCCGCTAAGTGTGTTCATAGGAAGTCGAATGTGCTACAAGCCGATCCTTCCTCCTAACTATAAATTGAAAAAACATCCAAACTAACGGGCCTTTTTCGAATTTGAAAATGAAGGACTTTAAAAGGAAAGGCCAATTTCCAATCCAAGTTTGCAGAAAATTGAGAAATATATTCGAAGATATAAAGTGTTTTTCAATTCTCACGATCGAAATTGAGTTGTTGCTTTAGCCTTTGGCTTGTTGGAAAATTAGCCAAACATGATTATGGTGGAAATCATACTCATCATTTTAAAAGAAAATAAATGAAACTTAAAAATAAGAACGTAAAGAGAATTTTATAGAACTTAGAAAGCAAGAACAAAACTAAGAATGATATATGTTTCTAGCTTACCCCGATGGGGTATTTATAGTTTTCTAAAACCCTAAAAATAAACTAGAAATGATAAAAAATAATTCTTGAAAATATTCAAATTAAATCCTAAAACAAAAGATAATTTCTAATTTGAATTTAAAATGCAACTGATCCTGCTCATCCGTCCTTGCTGACTAGACCTTCTGGAAGCTGATGACTGGACCTTCTAGAAGCTGCTGACTGGATGCCACGTCAGATGCTTCATGCCCAGAGTCATGCCCACTAGCCCATACTTGATTCCAGAAAATAAAACTGCAGAACTTTGTCTTTTAAGTGCAATCTTCAGAATTGAAGTCCTGCATAGAAAATGCACAAAAACATCCAAATCAGCAACATGAACTAATCATTTAAGACATAATTAAAGATAAAATAGTAATCAAATAAAACACTCATCATTACATCTCATGTAACTCATTCGTTTGGTGAACAACTCTTGTTCATAATCATCTTATGATTATCCAAATAACTAACCTTTAGGTTTGTAATCCTATTATAGCAACCTAGTTAAGTCTTTAACCAATGTTACAACCAACGAATATCATATGCTTATTCTTCGCATTTAGCCAAGATAGATACAAGTACCTCGCTTTAGCAGAACCTACATTGTATCGATCTAGACTTTAACGAGGGTTAACATTGGGAAGCAATAAAAGACTGAATATTTTATTGAGGGGTTTTGTGAATATTATATCACCATTTAACATTTTATCTTATCAATTAACTAGCATGCATCTAATACATTCATTTTATCACATACATGAAAAGGAATAAATATGAATGCAATAATTATAGCCCATATCCTAAGGTGGCCCGTCCCAAGCCAATGAGAGAACCAAATTATTCTAAGGATAAAAACACTTCTCAAGCATCTTTCTGTCGGCCCACACTTCTGTTCCTCTACTCCATTCTTCTTCGTATAGATTATAATTTTAGAAACTCATTTTACATACGAGAGAGTAAAATGAGAAGAGAATTACAATAGAAGTAGAGAAAGGCACAACACGCAGGCCGTATTTATAAAACCTTATAAATAACTAAATAGGCTATTAGGCTATAACCATGCATTCCAAACACCGTGCATATCAAACATAATAATGACGCGGTTTGTTATTGAGGTCTTTCCAGATTGTTCCTACGTAGGTGTCAAGCCTCTTGCAGGGTTTCGGCGGCCCTGCAACCGCTGGCGGGGTTACCGCCGCCCGTCAGTGACAGGGAAATTTTTAAAGATTATCATCTTAATTGCTAAATAAAAACCTTACGATTTGATAACTTTTATCAACATTATCGTGTTGTTTTCATGATTTTCAAATTCACAAAGTTTTTACTGAAACAACTCTTGTTACTTTCCCGCACGAAATCTATAGGCTAACCATTAGTCTAATATATAACTATAATCCGCGTAAGTTAACACTTAACATCTAAAACCCTAAAACTCAATATTGAATATGTTAACAATTGACATATAATATTTCAAACCTTATCGACAAAGATCCTGATGATTAACTCTTAATCATCGATCTTAGGAACATTTTTAACTGGATTAACAGATTAACCGTGATTGAATAGATTTTCTCATACAAATATCATATATTCGCTAAATAAATCAAAAAATAACATGTATCTCATACACTTACATCACCCAAGTAATTAAAACCAGAATCTGTATCGTACAAATAGCTCTAATAACATGTATCTCATTCAATTAACTATATACTAGTTGGATCGAATTACAAGATCAAAAGGTCTTTGAATTCGGTTGTAACGGGGCTTAGGACAAGGTATGATAAGAAGCACTTTTAGGTTTTTTGAATCAAAGAACTTCACACTCCTTTTTCTCTTTTGTATCAAACTTTTTTGCACAAATTTAATTTTAGGAGAAACAAAGATTCAATCTTTTCCACGCTTTTTGTCTTTTTCTTTTTTATTTTGAACAAACAAGACAATTATTCTCTTTTTCAAGTAACAAAAGTGTGTAGTTCTCCAAATTTGGGTACAAATTGAGGAAATTAACAAAAAATAATTAGGCTTGTAGTATGGTTAATTTCCAAACAAAATTCTTAGGCTCAAAAGTGGTTACTTAATGGTCATATTTACCAAGGTAAGCTTTTTGGTTCAAGGTTCATACCTAAGTGCCTTAATCATCTCAAGTAATTCGATCATGTGTGGTATCAACACGTATAACATTGCATGTTCTAGAAGAAACTAATCATTCTTGACAATCACTCAATGAAAGAAAAATATGACACATAAAAGATGTATGCTTATTGGGCTCAATTCTCACCAAATGGTTTATGTTGTGTCCAATTTCATCCATTCAACTATCGAATCAAATAATCAAGTAATGATTTGCAAGGCTAAAATGTTCTTTTCAATTCTATTTTACTCCCCATATCAGTCACATTTTTACTTTGGGATCTCGAGTCTCAAATAATTCAACATGTTGATTCAAACAAAAAATTTCATGTGAGAAGAATAATTCTAAGTCATCAACAAACATGAAATTCACATATTATATCCCTATGTTTAGCAAGAAATTCACATAAAATTACCCTCACATTTAAACCGAACATTGTCCTTAATGTTCCTAACCTACACATGCGTAAAATAAAGCAACTAAAAGTTTAAAGGAGAAGAGTGCTAACTTATTTTGCATGTGGTGGTTCAAGGTGTTTATGGAATTGGAGAGTCAAATCTTGATAGCTCAAAGAATACCCTTTGATTGGCCTCCATTCTTCTTGCTTAGTTCTTGGTGCGCGGCATCTTGTGGAGAAAGTTTCAGTGGTAAAATTTCTCTCTAGAACTTTCTTATGAAAATTCTCGAAGCGCAGGCACGCCTTATATCGCAAGTACTACTGTTTCTGGGAATTCCTAAGGCGAGGGCACACCTTATTCCGCGAGTGCTACCCCTATACCTAAAAATAAACAAAAATATAAAAACTCATAAAAAATAAAATTGATGAAATAAAATAAAACAAAATAAACTAAAATAATCTAAGGAGAAAATCATGGGTTGCCTCCCACGAAGCTCTTTTGTTTAACGTCTTTGGCTAGACGTGACCCATTTATTATTCATATTATGGAAAAAAGATGTTCGTCAGGAGGTTTATCCTTGATGGACTTGAACACTTTCGCTTTCCATGGTTGGTGCATTAGATGCTTGTCGGGAGGCTTGGCATTGATTGGATTGATTATTGGATCCTAGTTATTTTTTCTTTAAATGGATGAAAAGTATCATTTTCATTGTCGTGCAATTTCCTCTCAATTTTGCAAAGCGTCTCAATAATCGCTTTGTCTTGTGTTTCCTTCTTAGTCTTCGTGCACCATTGAGGGAATAGAAGTTGGACCATGATGGGGAGAATGTCCTTCTATGCGCCAGCTATACTCTTCGCAGTTCAAGAGTTCGCCAAATTTGTAACATTGTGCTCACACACTTTTCTTCCTTTGTTGCGTCTGCAATGGGAGTAGGAGATGGTCCGTTCGCGCCTGTCTCTTTTGCTGCGTTCGCAATGTGCTCGGGATGTTCCTAAAAATTCTTTCCACTTCTCAAAGTACTAGCACTTACATTTTGTATTGGGTTGACAATAGTTTGAGAAAGCAACTTACCTTGTGACTCGGATTGACTAATAGATGAAAAAAAAATTGACTTACTTGAGTCTCAAGGTTTTTGATACTTGCCCTTGTTTCTTGTTGGAATTGTTCGAGGTTGTGGGAAAGTTTGTACACAATGTCTTCCAATGGGGGCTTTGCAGACGCTGACGGTTGGGCTTCGTGAAAGGCACTTTGCTGAGGTTGTTGGGCATAGAATCTTCCAAAGGTGTTAGTGGCTTCAATAGTGTCCGTATGGTATGTGGTATTTGTGTGGATGCAACAAGCTTGGGCTTGATGAGTATTACCTAATGCCAATTTATGAACAACAGAGGTTAAATTTGAAATCTTATATTCAAGAAAATAAATATTTACCTTGTTCGCACGTCGAGAGACGTTGTCATGTAATAGATCGAATTGTTGAGAGTTCACGGCCATCATATTGATTAGGTCCTTAGCTTGGATAGGGGTTTTATTCATGATTGCTCTTTCGCTCACGACATCCATCATCCTTCTTTCCATAGGTAACAAGCCTTCGTAAAAGTATTGGATGAGTAATTGATCGAATATCCCATGTTGCGGATAGCTAGCACAAAGTTGTTTGAACCGTTCCCAATAGTCATGTAGTGACTCTAAGTTTCTTTGTTCAACTCCACATATCTCTATTCTATTTTTGTTTGCTCTTGAAGCTGGAAAGTACTTTTCGAGGAAAAGCTTCACAATGTCCGATATTTGAACTGATCTGGATGGTATGTAGTACAACCAATCTTTCGCATGATCGGCTAGAAAGAATGGGAATGCTCGTAGCTTAATTTGGCCCACAATGGCATTGTGAGGTTTCATGCTCGAGCACGTCGCATGGAATTCCTTCAAGTGTTTGTATGGGTTCTCGTTCTCAAGTCCCCTGAAAGTTGGAAGTGTAGCAACCCTTTTTCAGAGAGCTCAATGTTTTATAAAAACAAAAACAACAATGAAGTCGCCACCAATCTTTTAAACAGTGTGATTGGATCACCTAAAAACGAGTCATTTTAATAAAATAATTTTATTTTATTAAAACAACATTTTGGTCTGCGAAAAACTAACACGGTTTTAGAGTCGGTTACGCGTGGGGAAGGATTAACACCCCATGATGCCCAAAAATTGGTACCTAGCCTATTAAAAAACGTTTTAATGTCAAAATTTGCAAGTTCGTATAAAATTCAACTCGCTTTTCATTTATGAATATGATTTCATTTTAATGGTCACATCGTTCAGAAAGTGAACTCCAATCACCACCAACATTTCTGGCCCTAACCCATTACTTCTTTTCGATAGGACACCGCATTAATCAAGTTCCACTTTTTAATCAGAGAAACAAGGAAATAATGAGCGTGTTCAAGCTTTTATTTATTCTAAGTTGGTAATTATTAACCTAAAGTATAATCTATGTAAATTTTACCTATTAGGGTTAAAATGAGATTAAGTGTGTTTTATTAATTTAAGTGAGAAGTGTTTTTTAATTTTTGTTTTAAAAGGCTCTAACTAAGATATTTAAGTACTAATCCTAGGGAATTTATCTAACCTAGTAATTTAAGTAAAAAATTAATGCTTCGGTGTTTTAGGAAAAAATCTAATTAATAAAAAACATGAAAACTAAATTTAAACAATTATATTTACAATATTTAAATGAATGAAAAAAATCTTAAACAAATTAAAAAGGGAATAAGTAAAAGGATTTTTTTAAAAAGGAATGTGTATCCTTCCCTAAAGAGGGTCAACACCATATGTAAATCGGGCTTTTTTGGAGCAAAAAAATATGTACAGACTAAAAATTAATTAAAAAAGGTCAAAAAAGAAAATAAAGGGTTAAATAATACTAAAAATTCGAATAAGAAAAGAAATCAAAACAGTGATAGAATTAAACAGATTAAAACCCGAGACCAAATTTGAAAGTAAACGGCGGTTAAAAACATGCGAGTATAAAGCCCAACTCTAATAACACTCTTTAAAACTTTCTTTAAAAAACGAATCAAACATGGAAACTAAATTTAAACAATTATATTTACAAGATTTAAATGAATGTAAAAATCTTAAACAAATTAAAAAGGTAATAAGTAAAAGGATTTTTTTAAAGGAATGTGTATCCTTCCCTAAAAAGAGTCAACACCATATGTGAATCGGGCTTTTTTGGAGCAAAAAAATATGTACAAACTAAAATTTAATTTAAAAAGGTCAAAAAAGAAAATAAAGGGTTAAATAATACTAAAAATTTGAATAAAAAAAGAAATCAAAACAATGATAGAATTAAAAAAGATTAAAACCCGAGACCAAATTTGAAAGTAAACAGTGGTTAAAAATATGTGAGTATAAAGCTCAACTCTAATAACACTCTTTAAAACTTTCTTTAAAAAACGGATCAAACACCCAACTTTTACTTTTCTCAAGTGTTCTTGATATTCTTCATGGATTGAAGAACACCGGGAACAAACCCTTTTTTTAAAATCCCAACTTGAATCCACTTTCAAAATTCCCAAAACCAAACAAAAATTATTTTCCCTTCTTTTTAAAAAAAAATCGAAATTCCCCTCCCCACTTTAAAAATCTTTAAAACCCGATCACCCTTTATTCGAAATCCGGTGATAGTAATTCAAGGCTCAAACAAGACGAACATTCATTCTTTTTCACATATTCAAAATAAACAAATAAAAAGAAAAAAGAAAATTAAAACAAGAACTAAAAAATACCTCAAAAAGAATGCCTCAAGCTTTGTATTTTCAACAAATTATTACAATTTTTCAGAGCTTTTTCAAAGCGATTCCCTAGTGAATTCGAATGAAAACTATGTTTATAACTGTGTAAAACTCTCTGTAGAACTGTCTAAAACTCTCTGTCTATTTTTACAAAGGGGTTCAACCATTTATATAAGTAATTTCCATAACTAAAATACAAAAATTCGGAATAAAATAAATCCTTATTTTTGAGTGATTCTTTCCCTTTTTCATTTAATGCATATTCAAATTTTATTTGAGGCTGATTTGATTCGAATTTGAACAGATTTGGGGGCTAATTCTTCTCCTTTTTTACTTGCCATATTCAAAATTTTAGTGACAACATGAAGAATATGAATTAATCCAGGCTTGAGTTTGAACAGTACCTCTAGATCTTGGTAATCGATGCAAAAAAATGTTGCTCGATATTCAGTAGGGCCAGCTCGCGTAAAAAATTTCTCAGCCATTGTGTCGTCTTCTTAATTTCAAGATCAAACACAATAATTTTATCTGCACAAGAAGAACGAAGCATAAAAGTAGAAAAAGAAAGAAAGAGAAAAAAATAAATAAAAATAAAGTAAACTAAACTTAACCTTCTTGACACCACTCCCTGGAAACAATGCCAATTTTTGATAGGTGTCGAATCCGTCAAAAATAAATACCTACTTGGTCTTGAGATTTTGTAGTAGCGGCAAGTAGGGTCGATCCTACAGAGAGCGGTAAGAGATTAAGTTTGTAAAGTGCAAATAAAGTAAAAAGGGGATTTTGGATTTGTAATCAATTGAGAAACTAAAGAAAGCAAGTAAATAAAAGAGATTTCAATAATGGTGAGAATTCTTGTCAAGATAGGTCTTGGAGTATTGATTCAAGATTTTAGATCATTGATCTTCACAAGGATGATTCTACTTCAATTCCAAATAGCTTAGTTAAGGTTAATAAGTGAAGCACATTATGTAACATAATCTCTCTAAAATAGGCAATCACCAAGATAGCAAGTATAATTACCACTTATTATCAAGGTTAAACTCTCGGAGCCAGCACGTAAGAGTAAATATGTATCAAATAACATTATCGAACAACGAGACCCAAGCACATATTTTATCAAAACACAAACGCTTATTAAGAATATGAAATTATACCTTCAAACCCACCAGCGAGTTCTTACCACTTTATCAGGATAGCCATAATTAGTTATGCATATAGATTAATAAACCGATGAAGAATCCGAGCTTAAGAATCAATTTATGCGTATTGAATAAATTCAGAAGATATAAAAATACTTGAAATAAAAGTAATTTATGAATAACAAGATCTCACAAAAATACTTGAACAATATCCTTGATCCTAACTTGACTAGAAAAAGGGTTTTAGCTACTCATGAAGTAGGTGGCGGCTGCAAAGGATTATAGGGTTTGATATGTTGTGTAGGGTTAGTTTTTCCCTTCCCTTTATAATCCTATTTATAGGGTAAGTCTTTTACATCAATAAGGGGGAAGAATTACATTAAAGTGCAAAAACCTTAATTCTACAATGTAAAACCCTAATTTTACCAAGGTATGGGTATATATATATTTTTGCTATAAATAAAACTAAAAATATAATAAATAAATATAAACCCAATAATAAGATTCCAAAAATCCTTTCAAGTGTCCATTTTATAGCTCAAAGCCCAAATTACAAATACAAGGCCCAAATTCCCATTTGATACAGCTATTGTTAGACCCAACAAACACAAAATAATCTAAAAACATATTTTTCCTGCCCAAACCGCCATGTGGCAATCTCCAATAGGTCCAAACTTAAAGCCACAGATATGTGTTTCTTCAATCTTATCTGGATCTAGCTGTTGATGGCGTCATTGGGATGATGTCATCTATGACTTCACTCGATCAGACCCCTATAAATAGCATGAGAGAGAATCTGTTAGCATCATTAATTACCTACCATAAAATAATAATAATAAGATAATAAATAATATAATAAAAGCAAGAGAGAGAAAGGGGTAATATGGGAATTTCACCTGCCATCAGAAGCTGAGTCGCCGAAAGTCGAGGAGTCACCGAGATTTGAACTGTTGCCGAAGTTGCAATCATCGCCGGGAGTTCGATCAGATGCTAGAGTTGAGATTGGAGCATAAATCAACACTACTGAAAGGTATTTTTCTTCCGATTACTTTCTAAATCCTGCAAATTAGGCAAATTTTAGCTCGATATATAAAAAGTAGAAACGAAATGAACAATAAAGTGATCGAAAAACATATCTTGGTGGCTGGAGTTTGTATCTTGATAGAGGCAGAGTTAAAAAAGAGTTTTTGGGTAGTTTAGGCCTTGGTCGGAGTTGAACAAAGAAGGTTTTGGGTAGACTTAGGGGCGAAGAGGGCGGCTCTGATAGGACAGGTAGTTTTTAGGGGAATTAGAGTGAAAAATTGGTTTTTTAGGTATCCGGCACGGCGAACGGTCGGAAGCAGATGGTGGTTGGAAGGTCAGGACGGTAGTCGGCGAACACGTTATAGTGACTGGAGTTTGGCTATGGAAGATTGAAAGGCGGAGGCAGCGACGGGGAGTGGCCAGATTCTTAGATGTTCATCGTGTTCATCTTAAACACATGATGAACTCATTCAAAACCAAGAGATTTGATCTATTTCAAGTGGGTTTTTCTGGGTTTAAGATGTTCGTGGGTAGAGGATTTTGGGTTAGTGAGTGAGGGTATTGGAAAAATGACCAAATTGGTTCGGTGTGGGGGGTTTATAACTGAGTCCAAACAACACCGTTTTGGTGTCGAGTCAATTTGACCCACGAAGTTGGGACGAGTTAGATAAGGGATCTGCGTCCTTTTATCTGAACCTTTATGTCTTTGTCCCCTGATTTTGCAAGTGTATCAATTTAGTCTCCGATTTAAATAAAAATCAGTTTAAGTTTTCAATCCCTTTCAATTTTGTCCTGCTTTAATTTATTTGCTTGGTTTAATTAATTGCAATTAATTAGATGTATGTTGTATATTTTAAAATTAGCATATAGTTTTAATTGTTAGACAATTTAATCACCTAGATTTAATATTAATTGTTTAGAGCCTTAGATTCTAAGTTCTTTAATAGGAATTAAATAATTGAAATAAGAGAGACAATTGTAGAAAGTAAATGAGTATTAAAAGGGAAGCTTTAAAGTCCTAAGTTGGATAGTGTCTCATTGCAATGAGATGTTACCTAATGAGGCTTTTAAGTAGAACATTTGATACCAATTTGAACCTAGAACATGATAATTAACCTAATTAATTAAAGTTTTAATTAGGATTAGTATTTAAATAATTAGATTCACCAATTAAATTAGAAATATTATTTAATTTAGAGTTTTAATATGAATAATGCTCAAGCAATTGGGTGTTATCTCATAAATTCCTTAAATTTAATAATATTCGTAGTTTTTAAACAATTCAATTATTTAGAGTTTTTTTAAGTTAGAACTTAAAATTAACAAGAAAATAATCGATCATGCATGAAAACTTTTTATGTTGAAAATATATTTTTAAATATGAATCGAAGTGTCCTAAGGTAACTGGATGCTTCTAATCTCTTATTCGGATAAAAATATATTTCCTTATAAGAGGATATCTCTATTTGGAATAAAAATTCAGTTAATAATTAAGGGTAAATTAAATTCAAAATGCAATTCGAAATGCCAAAAAGCCACGTAAAATTAAAAGGAACAGATAACATGCGTTTGTGGGGGTGCTAATCCTTCCCCACATGTAACTGACTCCCGAACCCAAATTTTAAAATGAATCTCTGGTTGTTTTTATGATGTCCGGTCTACCAAAATGATCAGTGGCGACTCCAAAATATTTTCAAGATTAAATAAAAGGATAAATCTAATTTTCATGGTTAATTAATAGAAAATCATTTTAACATGAAAACACCTAAATTTTCAAGATTAAATGAATTAAAAGGCAAAGTGTAGCGACCTTTTCTTTAGCTTTTAAAATATAGGTTCGGGTGCTATGGGTTATCCCCAAATCATTCTTTGTAATTTTGATTTAAAGGAATTTCTTTTGAGAATTCGTATTCTTTTGAAAACAATAAAACACTTGGAGGCACCACCGACCACTTGGATAAGGTAGGCCGGACACAATAAGAAATTAGAGATTCATTTTGAAAGGGTCCGGGAGTTAGTTATACGTGGGAAATGATTGACACCCCATCACGCTCGGAAATCGGTACCAAAATATTTGTTGCTTTTAAAATGATGGAAATTAATTGAAATTTGGGTTGAATTTAATTTGGCGTACTTAATTGAAAATTGACTTTAATCGAACGAGCTTCATCAAATTGGTGAGTTCAAATTAATTTGACATTTAATTAATAAGGTTGATATATCGGACCATAGATTAAACCGACATCATATAAGCCTGACTGTCGTGTTAATTTATGGTTCGAATCTCGTACGTCACCTTTATGCATGGTGCAAGCAATTAAGATATGATGTAATGATTTTACCAAATTTTAATCTTACCTTAGGTCGGTAAGGATTAATTCAAATATTCGGTCAACATCCTTTAAGCTCAGACTGTTACGACAAAAATATTGGAATTAATAAATACTTCTCTTTTTATAATTCAAATTGATCAATTATCACATGTAAAATGGGGTCGTATGAATGACAATTAAAATGAATGTCATAAAAAAGCTTGAAAATAAACACGCAAAAGCCCACCCAAGGCCCTAACCTAAAAGGCTCAAATTATGAAAGTTTAATTAATGATCTAATTTGTAACTAGGTGAATTTAATATTAACCCTAAAAACTAAAAAAACCCTAACAATTTATGGATTATCTTGTAACATGCTAATTAATTCGATCGTTTTAAACTAGTATTCCAATAAGCCAATGATACTATTTAAAACAAATTGAGTTAATTAATCATTGTTTTAATTTAAATGTCCATCTAATCTCAATATCATTTTCATCTTAAAGATAATTAAGAAATGTTCGACTAGTTTAATGGATTTAACATTTATCCCAATAAGCCAATGGTAAATTTAAATTCACTAAACTAATTCGAACCTTAGATCTAACTACGGCTCTAAAAAATTAAACTTAAATTAATTTAAAGATTATGCCCCTATGAGACGGACGCACACTTTAAATTAATTAAATTAATCTTGCCTTAATCTAATCCAAGATTAACCTAACAAGCCCAAAGCCCATTAAACACAACAAGCCCTAAACCACTTAAACTAAGCACATGACTAAAATATACTTAAACTAAATATTATAAAAACTATATATATTATATGTTATAGAAACTATATATTATAAAGACTATATATTATATAAAAAACATATGTTATATATATTATATACTATAAAAAACTATATATTATGTATATAAATAATAAAAAAAATATAGCATATATTAAAACTATATATCATATATATACTCAAACCATATAATATGATATATATATATATTTAAAACTATATATTATATATATTAGAATCATATAATATGTGCATAAAAACAATAACATACTAAAATATAACACAATAAACGTTAATAAGGTTAAAAAGGATATCCAACATGCTTCATTAACTAAATAAAGAAATTTACACTAAATGGGTAAAGAGAATGTACCCAAATTCAGATATTCTTGGATTCAACATTCGGGCTTGTGCCTTGGGCTTACGGGTCAACGATTGAGCCGAGTCGAGTTCGGGTTACCCAACCCGCACAGGTTTGCTAAATAGGGGTGGTTTGTTTCTTTTTAATTAACTCACTTTTGTTTTCTTTAATCAACAAAAAGAAACCCTCAACCCTAGTAAGCTGTCTCCTTTGAACGGCCGCCGGTAGCCGTTTCGGTGTCGCTTCCACCAGCCGTCGTTATCAGCACGAAGCTAGTCTCTTTCTTTTTCTTTCTATAGGTTTAGATTTTCAGAAACACGCCCCTAAACCTTTGAAACAGGACTTGATTCGGGGAATGTGTTCTTCGCCGGATCTCCTCCGTTCGTCGTTGGATCGCCGCGAAACCGAGATATGTCGTTCCCCTCGTCGTGAGCTGCACACTCACCTTTGGGATTCGCCGTTGGAGCCTCCGATCGCCGGCAGCTGTTGAAAATCGAAGGTAAAGCTTTTTTTCTTTTTTTTATTTGAACCCAAAAGCAAGAAAAACCGAGAATCTTAGAAGTTCTTTTGTTCTTTCTATTGATTGTAAAAAAAATGAATCCGCCTACATCAATTTCGTTCTAGGCTTTATAGCCAAATTTCTTACAATTCAATGAAAATTATAAAAAAAAAATTCCGCTCTAATTTGTTTGTATTCATGCCCATCTCTGACAGTGTTGGTTTGTCTCCTATTTTCCTTTGTTTGCATGCACCCTTTGGTCGGTTGAGGGGAGGAGGGGACCATTCTATGGCTTGGTTCATTGGAGACCAGAGGCCCATGAAGATTGGTTGCTTGGAGACTCGGTTAGAGGTGCTGGCGCAGAGAGGGGGACCAGTGCCTTGCACGGCTCGAGCTGTGGTGAGCTGAAGGGTCTCCTCACTCTCGAATCTGGACCGTTCGATCGTTCTGGATCTAATGGCTGGCCTTTGGCTGCACAAAGATAGGAGGATATCAGATTAGGGCTTAATTAGTTGGGCCTCATTGGGCCAAATGTAATATGTAATATTTTTGGGTTGTAAATATGTAAATGGATTGTTATAAAAATATTAATAAACTTGGGCTTTTAATTTTAAATTGGGCTGTTACTTAGATTAACTTAGTCTTTTTGTTTTTTTTTTTCAATTTAAGTTATAATAACACTAATGATAATATAAAGATATAAAGGATATAATAATATTTTTTCTTTAATCAAACATAATATGATAATATATAATATAACATGATAGTAAATTGGATAATAAATAACAATACATATATAAAAACTTAAATAAAATAGCACTAATAATTTTTTTTTTGGTTTTAAGCGTATATAAAAATAGATAAAGTAAATAAACAGAACTCATTATTGCAAAATATGAAAACGGTCGTCAGCCTATTTTCACACCTGGTTAAAAAATGGTCACGACATACAATAAATGCAATAAAGTAGAAGTCTATTTAGAGTAGGATTTCTTCTCCTCCAAAGAATTTCGATCGTGCCCACGTCTTATCTGTCGAGTTTTACTGCCTTGCGCAAGTAAATCTCCTAAAGTATTCAAATTGGGCTAAAACTCTTCTTTTATGTATGAAATGTTCTTTACCTATAAAAACACCTAAAAAATCAAATAAAAATCGAAACAAAGGCTTTAAGATAGATTAGTGTGCTAAAACATAAGAATTTATATGTGAAAAACATGCAAATGTACAACTTATCACCTACACATAAAAATGATATTAATAATCTAATAGATTATTTAACTGTTCATTAATAATTGATTCGGGTTGTAATTATATCGATTCGAAAATTCGGTCAGTGTCATCTAGAGAGACGCTCTTCCAAGCAATTTCACAAGTCTGCACGCTCAAATTATTAAAAGGAAAATGGGAGTAGCCGACAACAAGAGGCCGAAAACCTCCAAATCTGCAAGTTCAACAGGCTCCCAGAATGCTCAATTCAGCCATTGTCGTCTATGTTGATAGCGTCCGAGCAATTTCTCTGATCTGCACTCTCAGATAATAAAAACGAAAAGGAAAGTATTATAGACAAGAGGCCGAAAATTTTGACTCGACTTGACTCGAATCATGATTTCATAAAGTTGTCTCGAAAGAATTTCAAATAAAATTTAAGTTACAAAATGAGACTCGAATAACTAAAAACTTTTAGTAATTAAGGGATTAGTTTTCAAACACGAGTCGAATCCCTCAACTCGAAATATGTGTATTTGCTTAACTTTGCACTGATGTCTCGGGTTGAACTTCTAGTTCTCACCACACTTAAAACAAAGGTTATTTGCTCTCCGAACAAAAATTTTCGGTCCCTAATCATGTTCCTTTTTAGACCTTGTACTAAAAAACACTCAAAATTAAATTTTAACCCTAAATTTCACATCCTAAACCTTATACCCTACTCCCTAATTCTCTAAACCCTAACTTTAAACACTAAATCTTAAACTTTAAACCCACTTTTTTTAAGTGAAACACTAAAAAGGACATAATTAGGGTCAAAATATTTCCATCCTCTCATGTACTCCACCAAACTTTGTTTTGGGTTGGCAAATGTTTTGGGCTGGTTGGTAAGGTGTTATTTTAGGTAAGAAGGTTTGTAGATAGATCTATATTTTCCGGTTTTGAAGATAGAATACAACCTTCTTCAGTGTGGTAAGAATACCTTTCATTATCATCTATAATAGTGACTGACTGACTTATATAGGCTTTTACCCTCTACCTCAGATTGGTTAGCTTGCCTAACCTATTAAGTTATGGTTTTGCTTATGGACCTTCCTTACCTATAATTTATAGTTCAATCAATAAAAATTAATCATTTTAGCTATTAGTTCAATCATACTTAATTTTTAATTAATCACACATTCTATATTTTACACGAGGAAAAAAATATAAAAGTTCATCTTTAAAACATATTAAGACCTAGTTTTTCTCTCCTCTAAAAATTCATGCGCGGCAACTTTTTCTTCTTTTGATTCTCTTGCCGACGGTCAACAATTAATTTTAGCATTGGTTGTTGATCATCATTGTTTTTTTGTTTTTTCATATTTTGTTTTCTCAATTTTAATAAGAATTTCTTTTCTTATGATATGCGTTTTCTCTGTTTTTGTAGCACGCTTTTCATTGACTTTTGTGGTTTGTTTCATATGTCGTTTGACACTATTTCAGCATACCTTAACGGTCATTTGGTGCTTGTATAGAGATTCTCTTAGCGTTAGTTTTCTGATTTGAGATGGTCATAGAAAATACTAGTCCCCACTTGTTTGATGGTTTATTAGCCGATGTAATCAGAACTGTATAGCGGAGCAATCTGCCTTATAATTTAGTTCGCTCACCACTCCTTTTTCATCCTGTAAAATATCTTTTTTTGGCTAAAGACAAGGAGATTCATGAAGGTTTTTAAATTTTTATGGTATGTCAATCTCTATGGAAGTGTTTGATTTTTTGCACATTTGTATGAAATTTTTATTAGACTAATCATCTTTTTTTCTCTCTCTCTTTATAAAAAATAAGATACTATCACAAAGTCTTGTTAAAAATTCTCTTAATCTTAAATAGAAAAAAGAATAAATATGGTAATATTTACAAAAACTAAGCGAGAGTACCTCGGTTAAATAGAAAAAACAACCATAAAATCACTGGATAAAAACTAAAACAACCAGACATAACAAACCCAAGCATCAAACGCTAACCACCCGGGTCTACATGCACATCAATCTCCTCACCAGGCCACGTCATCCAAGCAACGAACCTGCTCATCATCAACTAACCTAGCTACAGCTTGCGGTGCCAACAAGAAAATAGATGCATTGGAATCCATCGAAGCGTTACGACTTATGGCCGCTAGTCTATCCGCAACATTATTACGTTTCCTGCGGATATATCGAATCACTACCGTCCACTCCTTATTTAACAACTTGAATATCGCTTTAACCAAGCCATTCCCGGATAAAGTATCCGACGTGCAGTTAAGAATCCTAATAATTGGCCTCAACCTCGACAAAACGAAGATCTAACGATCAAGCGTGGACAAACATATCATGTACAACCCAAAACTCAGCGATGAGTACAAAACACCATCCAAAAAATCTTGAGAAGCCAAAAATTCAGCTACCCTGATCGCCCTGAATCGCACCCCCAATTGATGCTTGTCCATCCGTAGTACGAACTGTCATATCCACATTTGCCTTACCCAGGGCTTCGGCTGTTTAATCCATGAAAGTGAAGCTGGCGGCCTAGAAATAAGTCGTTGCACAAGATACATGAAAACGTCAATGGGGTGAGTTTTATAAGGATTCGCTCCACTTCGCATTCAATTAAACAGGGATGATTACAAATTTCGCGGGTTATGGGGCGGGAATGAAGATAAAAATTAAATTCGTCGTGGGTGGTGGGGAAGGCGTGAATATGTCTTTGTACTCACCCTGTCCCCACCCACCTCGCATCATCCCCACCCGTCCCGCATCGTCCCCACCCGCCCCAACAGATCTTATAAAATGTTATTATAAATGCTATTAAAAATACAATACCAGTTTGGATCATAGTCAAATTTAATTTATATATATATATATATAATTGAGCTTGAAATTGATCATATCAAATTTATAAATATTTTTTAATATATCAATTTGAATCTGAGTCAAATTTAAAATAATTTAAATTGACTTGAAATATTTATGAATATATATATAACATTTATTATGTTTATTGGTTTATTTTTTATTGTTGTATGTCGTTATGCTTTTTTAAGATTTTTTTTCTCTTTAATCCTCACCATATATATGTTATTCTTTATTTTTTTAATTTTATTTTTCTAATATTGTATGTTATTTAGGTTCTATCGGTATTTGTTCTTATTTTTTAAGGTTGTTTTTTAATTGTTATGTTTTTTAGTTCTTTCTGTAATTTTTATTTGTTAAGCAATTGAAATATTATTTTGCATGTTATTTGTGCCATTTTCGATCCTTTACAATAGACTTTAATATCTTTTTAGTCCAAACTTTTTTGTTGTACAATTTTAATTTCGTATATTATTATTTTTAAAAAAATTATGACAATTAGAATAATTTCACTCTGTGGTGAGAGTCCGAATAACGGGTATTTTATACTTTTTTCATAACAAATTTTATTTATATTTTTAACTAATAGTTATAAAAATATTATATGAAAGGATTACGAGGTGAGTAAAGAAGGGATTAAGTGTGTCTCAAGACTCACGTAGGTAATGGGGCGGGGATGATTTTAGTCTTGCGGGTTGTGGGACTGAGATAATTTTAAATTTTATATTCGCAATGATTCATGAGGTAGAGATAGAGATAATAATTCTTGACGAAAATGAATGCGAGAAAAATACTCTTCGCACCCTCTTACCCTATTGCCCAATTAACATCCCTAAAAGCCTGCGCACATTCCTCTACCAATCTGTTCCCTCGAACTAAAATATCCTCACGTTGAGCCCAATCCGTGTCAAACAATGCAGTGCATCGAGCCTTCCAGAGCAGCCAGCAGAAAACCGCAAACCTTCAATTCCATCTCTGATCATGCATTATTCGCGTCGAAAGAGGGTCCAAGTTGCTTCAGGCAATCATCGAAAAGAACCTAAAGAAAAAATTTTAGTCCCATTTTCTCTCTTTTTAATATAATATATTTATAATATATTTAATAAAATCTAAATGTCATTTAATAAATAACAAATAAAATTTTGAATGATTTATTTTTACTAATTGGAACTATAAATGAGTAGTGAAATTCATCCCTTAAGCCTTTGGTTCCCAATTCCCCGATATATTTCCTCGGTTCCCCGCCCACTTCCTATGGCCCATTCTCTTCCAATTTCTGCCCGTTAACATTATCAACTCCCATTTGACACCCAATTTGATTCCTCCCCTTTTCAAACTTAGGGATTTCTTCACCTTTCAGCATGATACAGGGGACTTAATTTTCTTTAACAATTTATTGTTTATTAAAATTGATTATTCAATTATCTAAAATTGAGCTGAACCAAATCAATTTGATATAAAAAATCAATTTAGTTGATTTTCGATTTAGTAGTCTAAAAAAGTCAGTTTTAATCGACATAGTCTATTGGTTCCCGATTTTGGTTTTTCTAAATCGAACAAAATAGAATTGAAATGTTTTTAGAGTAAACTATATTCTAGGATCAATTTTGTTTTTTGGTCTATCGTATTTTAGTCATTAATTTTTAAAAAGTTACATTACCAGTTCATTATGTTTTGGTCACTAAATTGTTATATTTCGTTAATTTGATGATAATTTTTTGATTTGACTTTTAAATTTAAAAAGAAATATCAAATTGACTCTTGATCTCTTTCAACCTCTCTTTTAACTCACACCATCAATGCTTTGTCCCCACCCTTCTTCACTTTTATCTTCTTTTCCTTATTCTCTACCCGACGACATTAGTGTGAGAAATGAAGAGAAAAAAATAAATAAATTTTGACTTTGGAGAAGAACGAAAGGAAATAAAAGAGGAAGACATAAAGAAAGAGACAAAAACAAAGGTATTTGGAGTTATTATGAGCAAAATTAACATCAATAGTGAATGGCGACAATATAAGGTAAAAAAGAGGTTGAGAGAGTTTAATATGCCACATCGTTAAATCAATGAGAGTTAACAAATCAGTGATTAAAATGTAATAGATCAATACTGCAAGTGACAAAAAATATAACTTATTTTTTAAATCTGATGACCAAAATAAAATATCGAAAAAAATGACCATAGACGTAATTTTCCTATGCTTTTTCCCCTTTTATAAAAAAGATCCAATACACATATCCACTCCAACCCAAACTTAATTTAACCCATAACAAAACCTAAATACCCTAAACCCAAAATTAATTATTTACATTTAATTATTTAATTTAAAAAATCTAAAAAAAGATTAAACCTGAATACATAAATCTTTACAGGTAGCTTTGTTCATTTCACTATAAATAAATCTTAGAAAAAGAAAGAAAACTCGATATAAACAATTTTAAAATTTCTCTGGAATTATAAGAAAAATAACCTTTTTCTTTTACGTGTAAATAATTTGTTCCTTTTGGATATTAATTATGAAGACTTCCCAGTATATTTTCAGAATTATTTCAAATTCTTTCTTGTTGCTCAAATATTTGGTTTCTTATTATTGTTGTGAATAGCTTGTAATATTTTAAAGCTATAAATAACAATGCTAAAACTAGACTTTAATATTATCAATTAATTATGTGAATAAATATTATATTGTAATCAACCTCGTACTATTAAAAAATATTATCAATTAAATTTTAATTAAATATTTAAACATTTGAGACTATCTTTTTTTAAAATTAATTTTTTTACGAATAATAATTCATAATAAAAGCCCAAAATAAAACGATAGCTGAGAAGCTAAAACTGTTCGTGATTTACTGTATCGAATGTTTCATTGTCAGAAAATGTCTCATTCATGTTCATTTTGTTGTTGTCTTCAGAGTTTGATCTTAGTAATTTTCTATTAAATATTATAATTTCAGCTTTGGTATTTGCTTCAGATGGTCAGCCCAACTCCAATTACAAAAACCAGATGGTTTCTTTTATCCATTATTTCCTTATTTTTATCAAAAAGTATCTCATTGATTTATAAAATCATTTCGGTTAAAATTTTGAGTACATAGAGAAAGTACAAAGGAGATTAAGAAACCAACGTGTAATCAACGAGTTAATTTAAGTGGTAAACAGTTTAGTATAACTTAAGTCAGTGATAGATCTTGGCAAGATAGTTTAAGAGCTTAATCAAGATTTTTAGAAGTCTAATTAAATTTTTTAAATTTTGAGGACTTATTAAGAGTATTTTTTTAAAAGTCTGGGGTCTAATTAAAATTTCAAATAATCCGAGAGGTTCAATGAATTTTTTTAATAATTTTGAAGAGTCTTAATTAAAAATTTAAAAAAATGAAATTCATGAGAAATTCTAATAATTTTGGAGGAGCCTAACTATTTTTTTTAAAATTTAAGGGGCATAATGCAAAATTTTCTAAATATTGGAGGTACTAAGGCTCCTCGCATTAGAAACCATCCGCTCCTGGCTTAAGCAGGTCTTAAGTTTAAAGGAGTATGCAAAAAAAATTTACTGAAAGACTTTCGCCAAAGTTAAGAATGCGACGCGAGTCAATCTGAATTAGTTAAAAAAAACTTAAAAATTTGAAAGGATAAAAAAATACCAACATGTATAACAAGTTCAGTTTTAGCTTTTACCATTTTAATATTGTATTTTAGGAAATACCCTTTTAATATTGGAGACAATTAATCCATATAATTTTTTCATCAAGTCATGAATTTAATTGAAGTTATTTAGGCAGGTAACGTTTAGATTATATAAATTTTAAAAATTTTAGATTTAATATTTATTATTTGGATAGGGGAATGAGCATTGTGCACTAATCTCCACAATGATTAACTACAATAACATCAAAATCTAACTCAAAAAGGTCTAACAAGGCGTCAGTCTTGAACAAGATTCCCCTTCTGGTTCCCGAAACAGGACAGGGGTTGCCCCCGATGTTCGACTCGGTTGGGTCAGAAAAATTATATATGACATTGATATTATGTATGTACATGGTCCGACCCATGTAATGATGTACATATATACTCTTGTTTAAACAGATTATATTAATATGATATGACATGGCCATGTGAGTTTTTTTAATGCCCCCTTGTGTTCACATAGACAATTTAATCATTAAGAAAACAAATACAATCGGACAAACATTCAACAAGTTAGATCTTGAAATAAAAGATTCGGGGCAACATCATATGATATATGCTAATTCAGTTCCCCAGATGTTTAATCTCTATTTTCCAGCCGTCTGATCAACCTCTGTGAAACTTGCTACGATTCCTCGATGTGCATAACATTATCCTTTACGTCTAAACCTGCCATCGGAGCCTGCAATGGAAGCTTACAGGTCCCGAAATCCATGCTCGCAACGGTGAGAGCACAAGTGATCACGGCTCCGAAAATACCGGTAGCCTTCCCTGGAATGACAAAGCAATGCATTTCCGATATTGATTTAGGAGTTCATGAAGTCGTCCGGAGGCAATCTTGGCCTAACAACGGAACCTCCCGGAGACCACGGTTCAATCCTATGTTCATCGATGATGCTTACGACAAGTGTAGGACGATTTGCGCGGAATATGCCAAGACTTTCTACCTAGGTACCAAACTCATTTCTGTATGATCTTGCAAAATCTCAACTGATCATTCATGCATTTGTTTCTATCATGATGCAGGCACCTTGTTGATGACCAAGGAGCGGCAGAAGGCTATATGGGCGATTTATGGTAATCGTATGATCCCGAATTCCCGATTGTTTTGGATACTATTTCGCGACTAAAATATGTTGTATGCAGTTTGGTGCAGAAGGACCGATGAACTGGTCGACGGACCGAATGCAGACTACATGAGTTCGGCAGTACTCGAGAGGTGGGAAGAGAGACTGGAAGATATCTTTGAGGGCCGCCCCTACGACATGCTAGACGCTGCTCTATCCGATACCGTGTTCAGCTTTCCCTTGGACATCAAGGTATAATTAGATACTTATCGAGTTATCAGTTTATTCGATTGATTGTCACAGAACGAATACTGTATTAAAGTCTAATCTGTTTCTGATACAGCCTTTCAGGGACATGATTGAGGGCATGAGAATGGATACAAGAAAATCACGCTATAAAAGTTTCCAAGAGCTTTACCTATACTGCTATTATGTAGCCGGAACTGTGGGATTGATGAGTGTTCCGGTTATGGGAATCGCACCGGAATCCTCTGTTTCGGCTCATACAATATACAATGCAGCACTCTACTTAGGCATTGGGAATCAGTTGACGAACATTCTTCGAGATGTAGGGGAAGAGTAAGTGTTCATCTTGATTATGAAATGAACTTCATGCAAACCCGGAACTTATTCCAATTCGATGTCTTTGTTTCCTCAGTTCTTCCAGGGGGAGAGTTTATCTACCTCAAGACGAGCTCGAACAGTTCGGATTATCCGACAAGGACGTGTTCTCCAGGAAGGTAACCGATGCCTGGAGAGATTTCATGAAGGAGCAAATCGTAAGGGCAAGGTTCTTTTTCAATCTAGCTGAAGAGGGAGCTTCCCAGCTCGACAAGGACAGCCGATGGCCAGTATGTGCATCAATCGTTTACTCGAGTATTCGACAAAGTCGTGATGAATTATTGTAACATTGTGGAATTGTGTTTGCAGGTTTGGTCGTCGTTGATATTGTATCGGAAGATTTTGGATGCAATCGAGGAAAACGATTACGATAACTTGACGAAACGAGCCTATGTTGGAAGGACTAAGAAACTGCTCCTGTTGCCCTTAGCGTACAGTCGAGCTTTACCGGAACCTGGTTTGTGCCTGCGTTGAACACGAATCGGCATTACAATTAAATATGTTTGAGATAGAGATTATGTAAGAACGAATATACAAATATAATTTGGGTGGTGGATTTGTGTATATATATTTGATAATGTTATCCATAAATATGCTTAATCGAGATTGAGTTTGTAATTGAATATAAAAATTCATAAATAAACTTGATTGAGCGTGAGCTCAAATAATTAAATCATATCTCGATACGAACTTAGATTTAACAGTTAACGTTTAATGGAGTTCAAAGTGAATATCGAACCTCAAATTTTAGATGGAGCGGTAAAGACTGGAAAAACAGAAGAAAACCATGCAAGCCAACACCATATATATATATATTATTTATTGAGGGTCTATGAAATATGTTACATTGTATGTGTTTCACTGTAGTTTTCATTTCTGGGAACTATTTTGGATATACACTTCACTTTCTAGGGATAGACAGACTTGTTTCAATAAACTGCTTCAGAGGACACATTTGACAATTTCATATTAGCATAAATTTAACAGCAAAGTAAACAGGATAACGCTGTTGTTATTCTTTCTTTGGGAAATATTGTGCGTATTTTCATCGTATTGCTGATGATGAACCAGATTCATGCAAATAGAACACGCCGGCGATATTCTCCCAGCGCCCATATGGGGAAAATGTTTCGGAACGATGAGTACTGCAGTGTACAGTTTCTCATAAACACTCCTGTGATTTCCTGTCGTAAATAACATCTATGTTACTCGGATTCGGAATTGAATTTGGAATATATGTGTCTGATTCTACCTGCTGAGGGAAGTCACCATCTTCCATCTGTGAATTAATCAGGACCTTTATTCCACGATGAATCGGTGTAGGGTCGAAATCAGCCTACAAACACAACGAAACATATTCGAGAACCGGCTATAGTTACAGTAACATAGCTTAAAAGTTGTAGTGAAGTGGGAACTTTAGACTCACCTGTCCAGCATCAATGAGGGATAACAGTGCCCATGCTGTCTGAACCAGATTTGCACGGTTGCCCTCCAAATTGGTATATACCTGTAGAAAAGGAGTTCAGAACTGAAGTATTTGCTGTTCATAGTATTTGTACATGTTATGTTATTCCGACTCACTACGAGTATCAGATAAAGGTATGTGTTAATGTGAGTATGGTCAGAATTCTAGAGTTCATTTCCCGTATTCATATGTTAGACACGAGAGTTGGACATGGTTACTTTAGAAAAAAAAAATGAAGATTCGAAGCAACATACCTTATTTTGGCTAGAGAGGTAACTCTCCCCCCATCCACCATTCAGCAGCTGCTTTGACAATAAAAACTCACAAGCTTTGCGCATTGTAGGACTGTTGTGGTAGTTTCTGCCACAGGCTGCCAGCCCTTCCACGGCAAACCATGTACCATAAGTGTAGCAAATTCCCCAGCAACCGTACCTGTTTCATCAGACAATCATATATATATGATTGTTCTTTTTCGAATCATGTCGAGAATATAAGTTGCACAATACCATGAACCATCTGGATTTTGTGTATCTTCAATGAACTGAGCCCCTCTCGCTATGGAATGATCGATCTCGACCCTGCGGTGCTTGGGATGCAATTTTCGAAAGAGTGCAAGGGCCTCAATTGCAGAAGCAGTACATTCTACATACCTAGAGTAAAAAAAAAGTGTGGATGTTGAAGTAAAATACTAATACTATGGGCTAAAATCAATTGCATTGGAGAATGCTTACTCTCTTTCGATGAGAGTGTCTTCAAAGAACTCAGTAGGATTGAATTTCTATGGAAGAAGAAAGGAAAGTAGTCAGAAACAAGGTACGTTTTTCGGATAAATGGAGGAATGAAGGGTGTATATGATGTCAAATGAATTACCTCCAGCCAACCATAAGCTCTCTGAGGCTCCCAGGCCGGGAAACCGCCATTTTTGCTCTGCATTAGAAGTTCAAAATGTGCATATTAGGATAGGATTCTTACAAGAAATGGATTGCTGCTGATGACTTGTATCTTAAGTAAGACGTCCTGAACATCGGGTTCTTACTTGTAATGAAAGTATAACATTGACAGCATCGTAGAATCTCTCGGTTTCCATTTTTTCTCCAACGAGGTCAGTTGGCATTTGTGAAAACAAGAGTGCACACTGTATCAGATAAACATATTGCCAATACCTATAAATTTATCTCTGGAAAATAAAACACGGAATTACTTGTATAATGGAGTTTGAGTATTACCTTTAGCCCTTCTGAAGTACAATCAGAGACTTGCCAGCCATGATCTTGTGTGGAGAATGTCCACGAACCTTTCGATATGTGTCGGTACATAGCCGAGAAGTCACCGGAAGGGTTCTTTCGTACCTTTCAAGATAACGTCAATTGGTAAGCTACATTTCAAGGTTCAGATGGCCACTAGTACAGATGCAGAACAATATTGGCAACTAGAGACTTAACCTGTGAAGCTTTTACGAAATCATGTGCCTTACGAAGAGTTGGTCCGTAATATTCACTTAGATTACTCGACAAGATTGCCTGAATAGCCAATGCTGCATCCCACATTTGTGAACCAAAAGTCTGCATTTCATAATGTAAATATTGTTAACAAATTATCCCAGTTTCTTGCCATTGGTATTAAAACATGAAAATGATATCTCACCTGCATTTTCAAGCCATCTTCTGCAATCCAATAGTAATCTGGAAGTCTCGCTAAGTGACGCTTATATGCTTCGGAGTTAGGATCTTCAACCCAACAGGCTATTAGACACAACACCTTCTCTACACATCCAATACAGAGGTATCTGCTGTTCACATCTTCATAATGAACATGCCGAATCGCAGCTTTCAGCGCCTTCTCCCTTAGCTTAGTGAACGGCCACCGTGTTAGTATCGGTTCGGCAACATGGTAGAGAACACCCCATGTTAGATCCTGAATAAGAGGATGTGGATAGTAAAGATCCTCCTGAAACAAAGCCATGACTAAACGTTAGAATTTAGCTTCATACACGTCAATCGATTCAATAAGGAAGTTAAGCACCTTGGCGACAGTGTTTCGAGCTACATTCCAGTTTATTTCACGGTAAGGTTGATTGTACAGTTCTTGTCTTAGTTGTTTAATCAAATTGGTGATCGGACCGACAAATCTCTTCCCATATAAGTACGACATTGGCATGTAAACTAATCGACAGTAGCATAACATTTTACCGGGATGAACCGGTAAGATGTTAGGTAGAAGCCAGAATTCCGGAGGCATAGGGTTGCAACCGTCCCACTCGTACAGTCCAAGTACCTGTGTTCGACACATATATAAACTAATTTCGAATACTTATAATCTATAATCTTGTGACATATACAATATATACATACCGTGACCCAGAACTTTCCCCAGGATGGAATCCCGACCAGACCACCATGGTCAAGTATCCACTTTCGACCTCCAGCAATGGCCATTTCCTCGCCATCATCGGGCCCTTCTCCAAGCAACCTCAAGGTAATGTAGCTCAATGCTGTTCCGAACATCGTACTGTGACCGTCGATATGTAGTCCCCAACCTCCATCTTCATTCTGCAAAGAACGAAGGGTTTCGTGCAATGTATTATGGAGACAATTGGTGTGTAAGGTTTTTTTTATTTAAATTTCGATACTGTACCTGGTGATTATAGATATATCGAATGATTTCCTTTTGATGTTCAGGAGATAACACTGTATTAAGTCCCCCAGTAACATACAGCGCCATTACCTACATATTTTCCATACCTCTAAACTGTTAACGATATTATAGAATAATATATATTCTATACAATAGTAGTAATAAATAATTAGTCTGATAAATTTTTAATGAGTCTTCTTGTTTTAGCCGAAATTAATTTTGAACGTAATATTTTATTCATAACTCGAATTTAGGTACTTCAACTAGCTAAGAAGAGAGCTCTAGTATGGAATTTTACCAAAGGTGGAAGGAAGAACAAAGGGCCAGCATTTTCAGTAGGCCAGTGACCGTCATGAGCCTGAAGAGAAGAATAGAAACTGATAGCCCTTCTCAGCGTAACCGTTACGGCCTCCTCTGTCACTGTTTGTTCGTCGTCCACCTTCACCGGTGACGGAATCGGTCCGCATGGATTTTCTTTTTTAAGCTGCAAAACCATATATAAATGTAATGCATGAAAATAATTCAAAATGATCAATAATCAAAACCTCACGTTTAATTTAAAATAAAATAAAATAAAATGATGGTGTAAGACTTGACTTAAAACCTAAAGATGAATATCAAACATCAATTCATTTGATTACTTGTAATTTTTTTTCCGCCAAGTAAAATTCTATTGATATTAATATTAAGACAACTTAAGTAGAGTAAAACATTAGAATAAAAACACTAAAAATTCAATTATAAATCCTAATCTTAAATTTCACATCCTAAACCTTAAACTCTACCCCTTGAAAAATACACCATACTCTTAATTCCTTAAACCCTAATCACAACCCCTAACCCTTAAACAAGGTATAGTTTGGGGCAGACGATTTCCATCCAAAATATAAGAACCGAAACAAGTCTAGAACAAGATCCGAAAATGAAAAAACGGCTCGTTATGAGATACAAAAGCGTATGGACAAAAGGTTGGTTTGTATATAGGTGAAAGAATTTTGATTCCCAGATTCCCAGCTAGCCGGTTCTGAACGTGACTGAAAATTTCCTTTGGTTTTTTTTAGTAAATCAAATATTTATTAATAATAAAAACTCCACTAAGCAGCGGATAATGTCACGGGCTAGAGACAATAACAAGATCCTCTAACAAGGGAAATAAGATCATCCGTTACCTAGAACAATACACAAAATGACCACAAAACAACACCAAATAAAACAAAACCAAAAAAAATTCTTTGTTTTGACCAAGGTTATGGTCTGCTGGTGCTTGCTTGTAGTAGAATTTGGATCAGTGCCGGACGTTTTTAATTTTGTTATTCTATTATACGGTTTATACCTATTATGTCTCTTCTCTTCTTTTCTTTTCTTTTTTTTTCCTTCAATTTTTAAAATCTTTCGGGATATCCGACAGTCACATATTCAAAGTCAAGTAGAGTTGGTTCTCTAAACTTGATGACCGAAAAAACTTTTCTAGTTTACTTTTTTATTTTGTCATCCACAAGATTCGAACTCAAGACATTATTTAAGGAGGATAAACTCTTTAACACTCAACAAAACAATTATATCATTATACCCATCATCAAGATGGTAAGAATAAGCATCTTGATAAAATTACTAGTATTTGACTCATTAATTGACTAATTTGAATTGAATATTAAAAAAATTATTATAAAATTAATTCTTTTAATATAATTTATTTCATTTGCAATATCATGATTCGACCTGTTGACCTTATTAATAGTTTGCTGGAAAAGATAAAGCATGCAAAATCACTTAGGTTAGTTTTTATTGATGTGTACAAAATCTAAAAAAAATGGCAGCAAGAAAAATTAAAAAGGTGTCACAGCTTTGGAATAGTTTATGATGTTAACAGCTAACTTATGCTTACATAATGCAGATTAAATACATTTGCCGTCTCTCTAAATACTGCGTTACAAATAAGAACACATCACTTGTGGACGGTTAGCTATATCTCTTTCCAACATTAACTCATCTTCTCTAATGTGTCTCTATCATTATGCTCTCAGCATGGAGGTAAACCGGATTAAATATTTGGGATTAGATTGTGCAAGAATCTAAAAATAATTAAATTTAAAAAAATTAAATTTTTAAAAAACACATTTAACTCGTTGATCAAACTGCTCATCGTAGTTCCTCACATACTCTTAAGTCATACTCTTAGAATTAGAATTTGTCTGAAAAAAATTAAATTTTTAGCAAACTTTTTAAGCTCAAATTTGTTCATCCCAAGAGTGCACAAACTTCCCGAAAAAAGCCATTACAACGAATTAATTGTAATGAAAGTGATCCCACCACAAAAATCACAACCAGATTTGAACTCCAAATCCAAGTCTTTGAGTTGTGGGGAATAATTCAATTTAAATATAAAATACAATTTCCACGAAAAATAGAAATTTACACAACTAAAATTAATACGACAACATATGTCTTTCAAATGTGTAGCTTTCGGCGTTTTTGTTTTTTTGACTGTGTATATTATATTGAGTTTTATTTTGAATTGGTCTCTAACTTTTAAATGTGACAATTTCATCCTTAAATTATGACTTTTATTCTAAATTGGTCTTTAAACTTTTGAATATTTCAGTTTTAACCCCCAAACTATGACCCTCATTTTAAATTGATTCTCCCAAAATTCTAAAAGTTCCAATTTTATCTTCAAGTTCAGGGGCGGAACTTGACATTCTATTTTGAGGGGGCTAATTAGAGATTTTTTAATAGATTATATATAATACAAAATTTCAACGGTAAGTTTTTTCATTGTGTTTCTTTAATATATAAATATATACTAATGAAAATTTTTAAAGAAATAATTTAAAATATTCAAAAAATTGAAGGGACCTAATGAGATTTTTAAAATTTTCAAAGGGTCAAATGATGAACTTTCAAACTTTTAGGGGGACATTCAAATATTTAAAGGGACCTAATTATATTTTTAGAAAAATTAAAGCGTCAAATGATGAATTTTCAAAATTGGGGGACTCAAATTATCGTTTATGTCACATCATATTATTACATAATATACATCAATGTTTACATGACAATTAACAATTTTATTAACATGAGATATGATTAGCATATGTTGATAATTTGGGGATGAAATAAAATCTTCAAAAGTTTAGGGACCAATTTAGAATGAGAATCATAGTTTGAAGATAAAATTGGAATGTTAAAAAATTTAGGGACCAATTTAGAATGAGGGTCATAGTTTGAGGATGAAATTAAAATATTTAAAAATTTGAGGATCAATTTAAAATAATAGTAATAATTTGGGGACATGTGGTGTAATTAACTCTATTATACTCTATTATAGATCATTATCTGATACGTTAATGATATAGTTTTCTCTACAATTGATCTTAATATATTGTTTTGTGTCATATTTATTTTTTAAAATTATTAATTAAGAATATATAACAACAGATTAAGATCAGTTAAAAAAAGTTTACCCTCGATATATCAAATAATTATTATTGTATTGTATATCATCCTTTATTTAGTTTGTTTTTTATTTTTATGATTTTAAATTTTAATTTATATATAGCACTAGAATTTATCATACATACCATATATTATATAAAAAATTCTTTTACAAAATCAATAAATGATCAATTTATAGATAAATGCGTTAGTCATATTTATTAATTATCATTTCTTGTCTTTTTCACTTGGGTTGGTATTTAGTTAACTGACGCCACTAATTCAATTAAAATTAAGGATAAAATTTTGAATAAAAATAATTTTACACAAACATGTGTATTTACATTATAAAAACTCAAATCCTAAATTTTTATCCCTAACCCTAAAAAACTAAACCTTAAACTTTATACATTAAATTCTAAACACTAACCTTGAATTCTAAACCATATAACTTAAACCCTAAACTAAAACCCTAATCCCTAAAATTAAAAGGCATGTGTAAATTCAAGTTGGATGTATCAAACTTTTTCCCTAAAATTAAACCTTCAAATTAGTATGGATGTATAATTCATACATCTATAATTAAAATGACTAACTGAATTGAAGTAACGAGTTACCAATCTGTCACCAATTTTTTTGTGATATTACTAAAACAATCTTATTGTAAAGCATAATTAATATTATCATGATGATAATTTTGTCTATTCATATTTGTATATAATCTTCGAATAAAACAATTAAAAAATACTATTCGATAATGAAAAAACGAGACCAATAGATTCATATAGAATCTTTTACTATTTCATTAATAATAATTTGTTAAAATAATTTTGTAAACATATCATAAAATATTTCCATCCACTTATATCCTGAGTATGATAAAATCTAGGGTAAACTATGCCAGGTATCACTAAAATATTGAGTGTGATTCGTTTTTACTACCAACCTTTTAATTGGTCCAATTTTGTCACCAAATTTTATTTTTCGACTTGTTTATATCATCGCGCCGTTAATCTCTTAACCCCGTGATGGCCTGGATGCTAGACCAAAACGACGTCGTTTTGGTGCCGCTATTTTGATACTAAATTGCCCAAAACGACATCGTTTTGCTAGAGGAAAATATAGGAAACCATGCAATCAACGAGATTTGAACCTACAACCTTTGGAATCAAAGATAACCTTCTAACCACTAAACCAACTTAATATCTCTAATTTATTTCTAACACAAACAATATATATTCTAAACTACTGTTGAGATTAATTCAATTTATTTTATTATATAAATAATATTAGTCTATATAAATAATATAAATATATTATAAATAATATTAATATACATATAATAATATATTAATATATATAACTAATAAATAAAATATTTATATTAAATAAAAAATTATATTACAAATATTATTAAATATATAAATAAATAATATATTTATTATAAAAACTAAATTTCAAAAAATTTCAAAATTTATAAAAACCCCTCAAAATCCACCAAAACATTAAATTCTTACCAGTAAACCCTAAAACCCTAAATTATAAATCCTAAACCCTAAAACCATAAACCCATTAGCAACAAAAACGGATGGATTTGGGGTTTAAGCTTTAGGGTTTTGGTGAATTTTTGGATTTTTTTTAATTTTCGAAATTTTAGATTTTTTTAAAATCAGTTTTTTAGTTTTTATAATAATATATTATTTGTTTATATATTTTAATGTTATTGTTTGCGAAAAAAATTTTAGGGTTTAAGGTTTATAGTTTAGTGTTAGGGTTTAAGGTTTTGTTGGATTTTGGGTTTTTTGAAAAATTCGTAGTTTTGAAAATTAGTCTTTTACTTTTTATAATAATATATTTATATATTTAGTATTATTTATAATATAAAATATTTATATTTTTTATTTTATTTTTTTATATTAATATATGTATACTAATATATTTATATTATTTATATAGAGTAATATTATTTATATGATAAACTGCAGTTTAGAATATATATTATTTGTGCCGGAAGCAAAATAATTATGTTAAATTGGCTTAGTGGTAAAGAGGCTGCCTTTGATCCTAAAGGTTGCTGCAGGTTCAAATCTCATTCCCATTGAGTGCATGGTTTTCCTTATTTTCCTCTAGCAAAACGATGCAGTTTTGGGCACTTTAGTATCAAAATAGTGGTACCAAAACGACGTCGTTTTGGTCTAGCATCTAGGTCATCACGGCGTTAAGGAGTTAACGGCGCGGTGGTATAAATGAGTCAAAAAATAAAATTCGGTGGTAAAATTAGACCAATTAAAAGGTTGGTGGTAAAAACGAGTCACACCCAATAGTTTGATGGTAACCAACATAGTTTACCCTAAAATCTAATATTCATAATTTAATATAAACCAAAGACAAGAAGCCTTGCTTTGGTCATTCCAAAGTAAATCACAAGATGCAAGTGAGGTTAAACAAAATACCTGCATTCTCAACAAGAGGTCGGAGCTTTGCTTGGCTCGAAACCGGCTGTTTTTGAACTCGAGACGAAGCTTCTCCACTTTGGCTCGCTCCTCGGGGGTTCCGGCGTCGGGGTCGAACTCCCAATGCTGTCTTCCAATGTGACCGTTCACCGAGCTCAGCCACGGCCCATCTTCTGCTATCTTGAGTTTCCACATCCTTTATACTAGCTTCTTCTTCAACCTCACTTAACCATCATCAAACCACACAAACAAAACACCATTAAGGTTTAACCAAGCCACATCAAGACGTAATTACATCAAGGATTCAAATAGCGGTCCGCTACTGTTATATAGCGGTTTGTAATGATCGCAATAGCATACGTTATGTCCGCAAAAGTGATAAAATAACACGAGTAAAAATGCAGCCGCAAATACAATTTAAATCTCTAATAATATGTATGCGCAAGAATAAATTATTTAGTCGAATATAGTATTTGTCATGGTTGAACCCTGTTGTTTGTTTTTTTACCTGCGGAGAATAAGCAGAATTTGCGAGTAAATAGAGAAGAAAAGCAGGGTGTTGTTATGAACGAAAAAAGGATGAGAAGAGGAAGAAGATTGTGGAATATGGAGTGCAGTATTTTGTGAGACAAGTAATGAACTGCAATTTATAAAAGCCAGAGAATGCAAGTACAAGCGCGTCGTTTTACCAGTCAACGTCTTCGTTTTGTATTTTTTAATATATTTCAATTAATTTTGTAGCCTTTCTTTTTTGGTCACAATTAATTTTCTGATTATTGTACTATTTCAAGTTTTGACCTTCTCATCATCTATTAGATGTAAGGATGTTTAAAATATCTAACTTGGCTCGTCGATCTGTCGACTAGAATATTAAAAAATTAAGTAATTTTTAAAAAATTACTCGATTGGGTTAAGTATTTGACCTGTAATTTTTTCGACTAGTTGAGCAGGGTTTTGGCCATTTTTTGTAACCGGGTACTCGACCCGGTACATTTAATATATTTATTTTTTTAATTTTAAATTATATTTTTATTTTAAATTCTTAATACTTTTACCCTAAAACTAAATTTAAATATTTAAATTCTTTCTATGTATTATGTAATTTTAAGTTTTAAAATTTTTAAAAAATATTTGTATTAATTTATTAATACAAGGTTCAAAAGAAAAAAACAAGATTTATATTTTTAATGTCTTTTTGGTGATAAATTTTAATATATATATATATATATATTCAAATATTTCTATCTTAAAACTAACTTCAAATCATTAATTTTTGTGTTTGAATTATGTATTATAATTTTTTTAATTTTATGCGTTTACTATATGATTTTTTTAAACTTCTAAATTTAAAAATAAATAAATAAATAAGTGAACCGGGTACTTGACACTCAATTTTGCAGGTACTCGATACTCGATTAGCGGGAACCCAATAATTACGGGTCGAGACTGTGCTGAAAAATATAATACCCGATTAGCGGGAACTCAGTCTTTCGGGTATTATACTTGCTTTAGTATATATCTTGAGTATTAAAACAAATTTGAGTTAAAATTTGATCCCAATAAGTGGTCTAGTGGAAAAACGGATGATATTTATCCTACGAGATTCAGATAAATTTATATATACAAAGTATGTGTATTGTCAAAGAGTTGAGAATATATATGAACAGATACTACGTAGTAATCACTTTTAGATTATTTAAAAATATATAATTTTTCATACTAAAATTATTTTTAAAAACATGAATTGAAAATTTATTTTACCAATGAAAAGTCCTTTCAATTAAGCAAAATTTATATTTTTTAAAATATATATATATTACTTTTTTTAAAGTACTACTGAGCAAAATTATTCAATTTTACTCATTTATATCATTATTTATATTTTCAAAACAATACTTTATCTATTTAAATGAGTTTTTGACAATAGTAGTAAACACTTAAATTTCAGGTTTAATGGTGTAAGAAATTCTTTAATTTTTTTTAAAAAATCGATTTAGAGCCTCGTTAAAAAATTACTCTAAGCCTAAGTCCTCTGAATTTTTTGCACTCAATTAAGTTCTTTAACCAACAAATTAAGTCAATTAAACCCTTTTACCAACATTAATTGTTGAATCTAACAATTTATTTTGGACTAATTGGTGTAATACATCATGTCATAGTGTTGTCAATTGACATTTTTAAATTTTTGATATTTTATTAAAAGTACTAAAATTTCTGAAGAACTTATAGAAGTTATAATTTTGTTTTAAAAAATATGTAAACGTTGTATGATAGAATTATAGTGCATAACACGACAGTGATATCTAAAGAAAAAAATGTCAAAATTTAATGGTCAATATTGGTCAAATAACTTAATTAATTCAATTTATTTTTTTACAATAGACCACAAAACCCAATGTAACGCGCATAAGTCTCTGTATTTAATTTAACAATTTACCACCATCCAATTTGAAATTGTCAGTTTTTTAAATTTAGAATTATTATCTTACGGTGGAAATTTTTGGTTTCTACAAGCGCCTTAATTTTAAAGTTTATAGTTTTAATTTAGAGTTTAGAGGTTTTAGTATAAGGGATTAGAATTTAGGGTTCATGATTAGAATTTAGGGTTTATTTTTAGGGCAATATGGTTAGGAATTTAAGTTTTAAATAATAAACCCTAAAATTTAACCATAAACCCAAAATTCTATCAATAGCCCATAAATTCAAAACTACTACTCATAAACCCATAAACTCTAAACCCTTAATTGAGCCTTTAAACTCTAAAACTAAGGTATTTGTGTAAACAAAATTTTTATACGCGCTTGTACATAGAATAATACTCTTTAATTTATTGTCCGTAAATTCAGATTAAATATAAAAATAAATACAATTCTTTTAGTCTATTTTTTCCCACTAAGTCGACAATACTTAATTCATTAAAAATGGTCCTCTTGAAAAAAAATCCGAAAATATCATCTTATAGATAGACACTCCACAAAATACAATACAAAACGACTAAACCATCAAAACTACCGGATTATCAAATTGACAAATTGTATTTAATGACATTTTTGTCCTTCTCAAACTCTCCGAGATCAATTATTTAGAGTTTTTTTTTACAGAAATTAATTATTTAGAGTTAAATATTGAATTTATACTTGAACATGATATATAAAATTATATATAATTATAATAATGAGCAGTTGAGCACTTATTAAAAAAAAATAACGAGCATGGAATTTTGATTTTCATTTAATTTTATACATTGAAAACTTATTAATCAAAAAAATTATATCAGATAGATAAAATGTTTAAATATACTAGGGGGTTTATGTACTATTTTAAAATTTGAAATTTAGTCTCTATAATTTTTGTTTCCAATTGAATCGTTCTATTATTATTATTATTTAAAATTTTTGATATCTTGCCTAATTTTTACATTTTACTATTAATTGTTAACATGTCAACTGTGAAAAAATGGACAGAATAACTTTTTTTTTTTACTCCCTTACGTTAAACCTTAATATTTAAAAATAAATAAATAAGTGTCACTAACTGAGCAAACACATTTTTAATAATCTATGTTTACATATTTTTATGGGTTAAATTAATAAAATTATAAATGAAGGGACTAAAAAATTATTTTTATAGTTGTCAAGTCAGCGATTACCAATAAAATTGAATAGAAATTGAGAGAGGAACCAAAATTTTGAAATGAAAATATTATATGGATTCAATTTGTAAAAATTAACTATAGATCTGATTTTATTTTTATTTTTTTGAATATAGATCTGATTTTAAATTTTAAAATAATACAGAGACTCCTAAATATTTAAACCTAAATATAATTGTACAATAAGTAGATTTAAAATGATATTACATTAGTAGCATTTTAGCGATAGTGGAAACTATACTAATTTTCGTTATATAAAAAATATATTACCTAGATTAAATAGAGTCTGTTTGATCTTAGAAAATAAAATTATTCTCATTTTTTAAGAATTTAAAATTGCTATTATAATAAAAAATAATTATGTTTAAATAAACCAAATATTTAAATTTTTCTTACAATTTTTAACTGTATCGCCTCAGCCAAATTCCTCACCTAACAAAGTCTTCTACCCGAATCGATCGGCTAAAGTCGGCTTTGGGTCCAAAAAAAAATGATTGTACCCTGCTTTCGATTCATGAAATAAATAAAAATCACTTCAAAAGTGAATTACATTGTTCTGGGCTGGAGAAACTGAGATGCAAGAGATGATTGCGAGGACTGGTTTTAGGATTGACTCTCTCCCGGTGAGGTACTTGAGGTGCTTAGGCATAAGAATATACTACTGTGAAATAGAGCTTGCATGATGGCTTCTCCTTGTTCAATCTGTTTTACATGGAGAGTTTCATGCTAGGAATATATGAGAAGTGCTTAGGCATAAGCAGAATAAAGTAATATGGTTTAAAATTATTTGGGGATGAATGTCTATACCTATGCACTCGTTTGTGGTCCGGTTGGTGATTCACGACAGACTACCAACAAAGTCTCGTTTGTTGAGGTGGGGATGTCAGACTGATCCCTTATGTTCTCTTTGTGGATTTGATATTGAAATTTGGGAGCATCTTTTTGCTTGTTGCCCATTCTCTAGTCAAATTTGGGAGAATATAATGCAGGCTATAAGATTTAATGTTGTATTTAGATGTTAGATGTTGTATTGAGTACATGAGTGTAGTAGAGGTAAAACTCTAAGGGCCACTATTACTAGGCTAGCTTAGTATAATTTTTTGTATTTTATATGACAAGAGCGTAATGGAGGGCTGGATGGAGCTAGTCCTTGACAGATTGGTACTATTGTTGTGGAGATTAAGAATGTGAACAAAACGAAGCTAAAGGGCTGCATGAAGATTGTTCTTACTTGTTCCTCACTTGCTGCTGAATGGGGTCTGTTATAAGGATTGTTTTTAGGGTAAACTACATTAGTAGTCACTGAATTTTTAAGGCGCTTTTAATATGATCACCAAATTTTTAAATTTTTTATTACAACCACTTAATTTTTAATTTGCTTTCATTAAGGTCATTGCCGTCAACTACCGTTAAAAAATTGATGTGGCATGTTAAATTTAATGGTAAACTACATTGGTAGTCATTGAACTTTTAGGACTCTTTCAATATGGTCACTGAACTTTTAAAACTTTCATTACAATCACTCAACTTTTAATTCGTTTTCATTATTGCTAAAAAAGCTGATGTGGCACGTTACGTTTAAAAATAAATGTTTTCTCACCATATTTTCTCTCCCCTCTTATTTTCTTTCATCCAAACATGTCTATCTTTCTTTTTCATCATTCTCTTTCTCCTCTGTAATCGTATAGCTTATGTGGGGTGAAACTGTCCTATTACCTGCATCATTAGGAAATCTCTCAAGGCTATAGCTATCCTAGAGTTTTTTTTTGGACTGTGACAATCACTTAGCCTAGTTTTAGTGTTACCAAAAAAAAATTTCATCCCACCTTTAGAGTATCCAAGTTGATTAAAATTTTCAATTTTTTTAGAGTATACCTGTTCGAGAAATATTCTAACAAGACATGAAAATATGGTCGTCTAAGATCCTCCCAATGCATTAAAATGTGACATGCCAATATTTTCACTCCTCAATTTTAAGTACCTTAACCACAATGATAATAGCAGAAGAGATAATATTTTTTTTATCATTTTCTCAAAATTTTCAATTAATTTTGAAAATCGTTGAAGAGTGGAATGCTATACCCTGCCACCTTATTATTATGTTTGTGAGAAAGATTGTTCTCCAAAGAATGAACCAACCTACAGCTATAGACATTACTTGGCTTTGCAATAGTGAATCTAATATGAGTTGAAACAAAATTTGAAATTGGCCTGCATGTACTTCATGAACTCAATTAGAAACCAGCTGTATGGATCTTCTGGGAATGACCTTCTTAATCAAATGATGTGTGCTTCTTAAAATCTTAGTATTAAGCATGCTACAATTATTTTGATTACCAGTATATGCCTTCTTTTTGCTGAGTCCATTAGATTAAACATTATTAAGTTCTCCACAATCATTTTGATCATTAGAATATGCCTTTTTTTCTTGATGGTGCAGACAGTAAAACAATTTCACCCTACAGAGGCTATAAGATTATAAAGGAAAAATGAACGAGGGAAAGGAGGGAGAAAAAAGAGAGACGTGTTTAGATGAAAGGAAAATGGAAGAAAATAAAAGGAGAGAGACAATAATGTGGAATGTAACACCCCCTTCCCGGTCTGGTAGGGATCCGGGTCGGATAGTACTATTGGAAGACTAATCGAAGGTTCAGAAAAGGTTTCAGATTTCAAAACCTAATCTAAGTATCATATTGATTATTCTAAAGACTTATCCACTTTGTTTGTTACTAAACTTATCGGAGTTGGGGTCAATTTTAAACTTTTCTTAACCTTAGGGACTAAATTGTAAATTTTTACCAGTTATTGATTTTAATCCGATTTCGTATTACCAATTGAAATTAAACTCTCCAATTATTGATCTAAGGGTTTCATTATTAGAACCTATCGAATTACTAAGCCAATTAAACCAATTTGAGACTTTTTACGAAAATCAGTTTTGTGGCTTAACTAAATTTACGAAATTTCACCAGTACACTTATAAACCATGTTCCCATTGGTACGTCAAATTTTAGGGCGTTCGGAATCCATTTACCAAGTTTTCACCTTAACCTATTCAAATTTAGTCATTATAAGCATACAACAAAACCACGTTACCAAGTCATACAACCATAGAAAAGCTTATACAAAACTAGTTGGACCATATGCCACTTCACTAGAAGTTTATAGCAAGAGATAACATACATATATGGCAGAGACGTGACTTGCAACCGCAACAACACGATCAAGGCTCGGAATTGCTCAAGGTCCTAAAAATGCATGAGACACACATGTTAGGCTTACATAGCCTAGTGATATAGTTACAACAATTACAATGGATGATCAATATTATGAAATGCATGATAATCAAATATACAAGTAGTCATATCACACTATACACAATTCATGCTTATTTCACTTATTTTCATGCTTTATATCCACATATACATTTCACATATTTATGTCGTAATTCATATAGCACAATTTATAAGCACATATCACATTAGGTACCATTGGATACACGGACATCAATATATATAACGGAGAGTGGGTCGTAGCCCTTGAGCCGTAGCTCTGGAGATATATCCCACAGCCGACCTTATTTCCCCCACATATAGGCTGTAGCCCTAGACCGTAGTCCTCCCTTACTTAACCAAGCTCAATAATCCTATGGCATGCTAATTGTATCCAATGTCCATAATAACACAAATTCACATAGTCCATATTTTTTTTCAAGTTATATCATATCAAATATCAAAATGAGCCTTAGCTCCATATCATGTCACATTTCATATCAATTTCATATATCACATACATGTAGCATAACATAGTCATATTTACACATATCAAATCAATGCAGGTACTTACCGTATTTTCCAATTGAATTCAACATAGTTGCTCTACGGGAGCCCTTAAACAAATACAAACATAATCACAAAATAATGCAACGAGATGGCACTAAGCTTATCCCTTGACACAACTACACTCACCTCGACAACCCGTTGTTTTTAAGACTCTCGGATAACAACGCCTTTATCCTTGGCATTCGGAAGAGATGGCGATTGTTCTCTATTAACCTCCAATCGATAGCGATGATTCGAATTGTCGAACTGGAAAACTCGGGCTTACCAACCTATAATTGAATCAATTTTTTGTTCTTTACCTTTCCCCCTTTCTTGCGTACACCCCCCCTTTTATACTAAATTGCCGGCCTCAAATTGATGCCTCCAAGCTCCACATGCGTTGGAGCCGTGGCACAATTTGGGGTATAATTCCCCCATGCCTCGTGGTGGAAGGCCAATATGGCTTTGTGCTGCATCATCCCTAATGTGGGAATGATGCAGCACAAGTTATTTTTTAAGGAATCGGCCGTGGGTCCCCTCACTCGTTATTTTTTAATAGTAAACTGATACAGTTAGCCCGAATAACCTTTATTGCTTCAAATTAGGTACAAGATCAAGCAAATTACGTAATCGGTACAGAATATTTGATCACCGAAACCTAACCCCGACTAGACCCGTTTTCGTGGTGTGACATGAAAAATCATTTATTTTTAACACGCCAGTTTTTTTAACGGTAGTTGACGATAATGATCGTAATGAAAACGAATTAAAATTTGAGTGATTGTAATGAAAGTTTTAAAAGTTCGATGACCATATTAAAAGAGCCTTAAAAGTTTAGTGACTACCAATATAGTTTACCTTTTTACTATTGTTTTTATTGGTTGTGATTAGTTATCTATTAGTATTGGTTGTAGTTGTAGAGAGATAGTTCTTTGGATGAATAATAACAAATCATTTATCCAAAATATCAGAAGGATTTGAACCCACTTGAAATAAAGTTAAAAGTAAAATTTCATTATTTTTATATTTTCTACTTTTCTAGAGCAATTTCAATGTAAATAGTAAAATCATATTTTATGTTTTTAAATTTTAATTCATTTTTGTTTTATCTTTTATAAATCATTTTCTAATTTAACGACCAAAGATATTTTTAGGATGTTTCCTATTTTTAAGAAAATAAAAATGAAAAACAATCTTTTTTTTATAATAAAACAAAATCTTATATTTTTTTAGTATAACCATTGATATCTAATATATCATTAACTAATAAAAAATAAAATAAAAATGAGTAAAATTTATAAAAATAATAATAATAATTATAAATTAGAAAACATAATAATAATAATAATAATGTTGGATATTAAAAAAAATATATCCAAAAGTGTTGGGATTTAATAGGAAAATGTATTATAATCTCAATTCTCATGGAAAAAGTAAATAATAATAATAATAATAATAAAAAAGTAACTACACATTTTATATAAATTATATAAATTTTGACATCGTAAATGGAACAAACTAGAATGAAAGGATTACATTTATAATATATTTTTATATTATTTAATTTAGATTAGTTTAAAAATAAATTAGATATCGATAAAGTAACTACACATTTCAATATAAATTATATAAATTTTGACATCATAAATGGAACAAACTAGAATGAAAGGATCACATTCATAATATATTTTTATATTATTTGATTTAGATTAGTCCAAAAATAAATTAGATATCGATAATCAGGGGTGAGTAAAACTCGACTAGAAAAAATAAATTTTTCGACTCGATTTGTCGTGAAAAATTTTGCCTTAACTCGAATCGTAATTTTATAAATTCAATTAAAATATTTAAATAAATTTTGAGTTATAAAATAGAAGTTTGAATAACTTGAAATTTTTAATAATTAATAGATTGATTTTCAAATTCAAGTTGAGTTTGTCTACTCTGCTTGATATATGTATGTCACATATAAAAAATACTATACTTATATTATATATGGTTATAAAAAATCGTTTAAATTAAAATTTATTAACATTATAATATAATAAATATTTACGATTAAATTTGAACAAAAACTAAAATAACTTAAATTTATTATAATTTCATAAATACAACTCGAATAGAAATTTAAAACGATATGCGGAGCTACTTTCTTATCCAACCACAGTCAAATCAATACAATCATGTTTGTCAAAATGGGCCACCTCGAAGAGCAACTACCATGATAAAGCACGTGACCATTTAATATATTTCAGTAATTTAATCGTTGCCTTGCCGCGCGACTTCACCAGTAATTATTATGCCTACTAATGAATTAAAACTTTCGAACTTACTTGAGAAATAATGGTTTGTATTTAATATAATGATGGTGTATAATATAATTATATGTGTTATTAATAAATAAGTATATAACATATTATTAAAAATAAATTAAATAGATTTAATTTAAAATTTAATAATGACGTGCTATCATTTAATTAATTAACAGTGCATAAAATCTATATTTTATTAGTGCACCAAATATAAATTATTGAAAACATAATTTGTATCGGATGCACAGATGGTAGGGTAATTTCAGAGATTTTCGGGATCTTAAGCAAAAACTAAAAAATGAACCCCAATATAACGAAAGTATATCTTATTATTTTGAATAATTAAAATAATATTTTTTTAAGTCTTAATTACAAAATAAGTGTCTAAACTATATATGTTTTTTTTTTTACTTTAGGTGCCTAAAGTTTATTTCGTTATCCTTTTGAAGTAATTATCATTATTTAAAAAAATTTAGACACCTAAAACAAAAAAACGACATAATTTAGGCACTAATTTTTTTAAAAAATAGACACCTAAACAAAAAAACCGCCATAATTTGAGTATTTATTTTTAATTTTTTTAATGGCCGTTACCTAGAAATGGTCATAGAGTAAACTTCATACACCTATTTTGACCCAAAAATACTTTAGGGACCTAAAGTAAAAAAAGTATAGTTTTGACACTTATTTTGTAGTTAAGCATTTCTTTAATAAACCATAAAAACATGATTAAACTTTTGTCAAACTCATTATTTTCATTGTTAAATTAATTAATTTATTTATTTAGGAAAGATAATTAAATTTTTACTATTAAATTAATTAAAAATATACAAAATTAAATTTTAGGGACCCCAGACTAGTTGGAGGCCCTGAACGGTCGCTCAAGGTACTTCCATTGTAGCCGACCTTGACGAATGAATGTATATTTTTATTCACCGTCAGTAAATAAAATTATAACAGTAATACATTATTGAAAATAAATTAATTCAATTTTAAAAATTTAGAATACAACTTCATTACAAGCAATGAATTGTAATGAGAACAACGATTACAAACAACATAAATTATTATGGACAAAACTATATAACTTGATTGGATTTGTACTCAAATTTAATTTGGTGATGATGTGTCTCATTTACACTCGTACCGGTCATTATTAGGCATTCAGTGTTTTGAGCAGCAATCCTTGATTGCTCGCTTTGGGTATCAAACGGGCATTGGCTTATGGTAGTTTTGTGTTTAATTGTCGTTCATTTGGCGTTCAGTGTTTTCTTTTTGGATCGTTATGGTGTTTGTTTCGTTCTTCTACTAGAATGAGTATTGTTTTTTTTTCATTTAAGATTAAATAGGTTTTTAATGAGACATATATTTGTATGTTTTGGTATCAAGAGCGAATGTATGTAGGTACTGGTGGGTTATGTGACCCACCATTAGTTTTTGGGGTAAATTACAACATATGTCATTCAATTATAGGTAATGTTACTTTTGAGTCACTCAAATATGGGTAAGGTACATTTCAGTCATTCAATTATGGGTAATGTTACATTTAGGTTACCCTTCATACTTAAAAAAAATAACTGCTACAAAATTACATTTGGGTCAATCCTCAAATGCTCGAACTTTTGATAACCTGTCTTTGAAACTCGGAAGAACTTTCACGATATTACAGTTATCTCTTTAAACGTTCTATTTGACAAGAAAAAATAGTTGATCCCAAATTTCTCTACTCATCCCTTTATCAATTCAACTTTCTCGTCACTTTTATCAATTAAGGATTGTTATTACTTTTTTAATTCTTTTTTCAAGTAGAGATATGTCTTTAACAAAATGCATTTTTTGATGCTTGTTTAGTCTGTTGTAGTCAAATTGATTATCTGGAGGGATTCAAAGCCTTAAACCTCTAAATAAGATAAACAGGTGAACCGCCAAACTTAAATTCCTGGATCCGCACCTGATTGTAGTAGTTGATTGGAGTGAATTTCTAAAATTGAAAAAAAAAAACTACTAGGAGTAGCATTTTAAGTTTCAAAGATTGAATGCAAGAGCTGTAAAGACTCTTTTGTCCTCTACAGTTACAAAGAAGATTCTTCAAATAACCTAAACTTGAATAACTTGCCTATTGTTTTTGAAGTAAATAATCCAAAATGATATGTTCTCATATTTTTGGGGGTTATATTTTAATACACAAGTTGTGTAAAAAAATATTGCACAACCCTTCTTTAAAATCTAAATTCTAAATTACTACTAAACCTAAAACCCTAAACTCTACCCCTAAACCTTAAAGTCTAACCCCTAGCTACAACTTAAGCCTCTAAAATCTAAACTATAAACCTTAAATCTAACAAATTTGTTTACACAAACTTGTGTATCAAAGTTTTAAACTCAACAATGTAGTTAGCTGTTAGGTAATTGCTAATTTCTTTTTCCAAGAAAATTAGGGAAATTGCTAATTGCTTTTCCTCACTCGGTTGGATTTGTACTTATTCCTTTCCTTGTTCAGGCAGATTTTGCCTTTTCTCACCCCTAATAAAATAATCAATTTATTTAATCGTATAAATTGGTGTTCAAAGTAAGCTTAATCACGTGGATTAGTTTTTGATTCGAAAAAGTGAGAAGTCGTGAGGGAATAAGCCTAGTACTAGTAATATCCATAGAGTAAACCCTAAATTCCAAGTTTCAAGTCGGCAAGCAAAACCATGCAGATCATACGTCGATGACTGTTTCTGCCCTCATTGATCGTGCATGAGTCGATGTTTTCACGGGTGATCAGTTAATAACAATCCTCGACTAAACTAATACACTAATAAACTAAGTGTGATTTTGTGGACTTTGATTGCTCAGACAGTCACACCAAATCCATTTCATTCTTCCTGTTGTTCGCTGTCTATCGTGTCGTTCTTTGGTGATGTTAGCTGTTTTTTCATGTCGAGATTATGAGGGAAAGTCAGTTCATGATTGTAAAGAAAGTATTATTATAATGTTACGTATGCATGTAGGAAAGTGATAATTGGAATTTTGGAAAAGTTACATTAGCAAGTGTGGTTTATATTAAACAAGTGGGTTGCTCGTTTTGTTTTGCAATTAATTCTCTCTTGTGATATCAATGGTTGGTCTTGTTGTCTTGGATAATACTTAAAAGTCAATTACAATTAGGTGGGTTATTAAAAATTTTAAAAAATATAGACAAAAATGGTAGAGTTTGTTTATGTAGTTGAGGTCGATAAGTGATCCTACCTCTACGTAGTTTTGCTCTAAGAGAAATCTATTATAATATTTCCCAGGAAGAAGTATTTTCACGGATCTACGACTGGTTGTTAGGAGGTGGGATCTGGAATTTTATTTCGGTTTATGGGTCGGAGTCATTGATAGATGTTTATAGAAATGTGAGGGTGCAATTGATCCCACTAAAATTTCTCAAACACATTATAAAGCATAAGAAGTTAGAATTTTTCATAAGAAATATTAGAATTGACATCGCTTGATTTTCTAGGGGTACGAGGCCAACAATACTTTGACAATATACAATAGTTGTAATGTAGAATGTGATCTTAAATTGAACCCATTATATGGGGTCCTAGCTTCGCCACAGGTCGGAGTTGGTATTAAAAATTGTGGGTTGTTTTGGTAGATTCGTTAATGCGTGCTTGATGTTTAAATTCGACTCATTTTAGCAATCTTTGGAAGGTATAGGAGTGGTCGGTGTGGATGTAGTTAATTAGAAATCGTCTGTCCCTTTTTAGTCTTTCTATTTATGTCTCAACGCTAAAAAATTAATAGGTAAACTACACTGGTAGTCACAGAACTTTTAAGGCGCTTTCACTATGGTCATCGAACTTTTAAAACTTTTATTACAATCACTCAACTTTTAATTCGCTTTCATTATGGTCATTGTTGTCAACTACTATTAAAAAAGCTAACATGACATGTTAAATTTAAAGGTAAACTACACTGGTGGTCACTGAACTTTTCGAGCGCTTTCAATATAGTCATCGAACTTTTAAAACTTTCATTACAACCACTCAACTTTTAATTTACTTTCATTGCCGTTAAAAAAAGCTAATGTGGCATGTTAAGTTTTAAAATAAACGTTTTCTCTCCCTATTTTCTCTCCCCCTTTTATTTCTTTCATTTTCCTTCCATTCAAACATGTCTATTTTTCTTTTTTTCTTCCCTTCCCTCCTTCATTTCTCCTATGTAATTTTATAGCCTATGTGGGGTGAAATTGTCTTACAGCCTGCACCATTAGGAAAATAGGGCATATATTGATGACCAAAATGATTGTGGAGAACTTGATAATGTTGAATCTAATGGACTCGGCAAAAGGAGGGCATATACTGGTGATCAAAATGATTGTAGCATGCTTAATACCAAGATTTTAAGAAGCACAGAGCATTTGATTAGGAAGGTCCTTCCCAGAAGATCCATGCGACTGGTTTCCAAGTGAGTTTATGAATTACATGCAGACCTATTTCGAGTGTTGTTTCAACTCATATTAGATTCACTATTGCAAAGCCAAGTATTGTCTATAGTTGTAGGTTGGTTCATTCTTTGGAAAACAGTCTTTCTCACAAACATAATAATAAGGTGGTAGGGTATAGCATTCCACTCCTTCTCTGCCTTCTATTTTTTCAATGATTTTCAAAATTAATTGAAAATTTTGGGGAAAATAATACAAAAATAAAGATTTTATGTTATGCTATATTATCCTTGCGGTTAAGTTACTTAAAACTGGGAGTGAAATTAGATATGAGTATATATAATATTGACATGTCATTTTTTAATGATTGGGAGGATCTTATATGACCATATTTTCATGTCTTGTTAGAACATTTATCGAAAAAATATACTTTGAAAAAAATTGAAAAACCTAAGCAACTTGGATACTCTAAAGGTGGGATGGAATTTTTTTGGTAACATTAAAACTAGGTTAAGTGATTGTTACAGTTTGAAAAAAAACTCTAGGATAAATATAGCCTTGAGAGATTTCTTAATGGTGCAGGTAGTAGGACAAGTTCACCCCATAGAGGCTAGAATATTATGGAGGAGAAAGAGAGGAGGGAGGGGAGGATGAAAAAGAAAGATAGACATGTTTAGATGGAAGAAAATGAAAGAATAAGAAGGGGGAGAAAATAGGGTGAGAAAACATTTATTTTTAAACTTAACGTATCACATTTGCTTTTTTAATGATAATGAAATAAAATTAAAAGTTGAGTGATTGTAATGAAAGTTTTAAAAGTTTGGTGACCATATTGAAAACGTCGTAAAAGTTCAGTGACTACTAGTGTAGTTTACCCTTAAATTTAACATGTCACATCAGATTTTTAACGGTAGTTGATGACAATGACCGTAATGAAAGCGAATTAAAAGTTGAGTGACTGTAATAAAAGTTTTAAAAGTTTGGTGACCATATTGAAAGTGCCCTAAAAGTTCAGTGACTACTAGTATAGTTTACCCAATTAATTCAGTGTTTAAGGTCATCGTTTAAAATTTAGGGTTTAGAGCATTGGGTGTGGTGTATTTTTAAGGTTTAGAGTTTAATATTTAAAACTTAGGGTTATAGCTTAAGATTTGATTGTTTAGTATTGAGGCATAAAAAAGGCATATACTTTTTGTTTGGATGTAGTTTCAAATAATCCTATCGAGTTTGTCAAATTCTATTTAGGTGACTTTAAATTTTTGCATTTCGTTGGCATGATGGGCTTTCTTTGGCCTTGTTAGATACCATTAGGAGAACTATATTTTTTGCATTTCGTTGGTACGAGGGGCTGAAAATCCTTAGTGTTGTCAAGTTATGTTGGTGTGATGTTTTTCATTAGGCGTGTTTTGTTTTTTTAGCTTTAAAATCTTTCAGATGGCTTGTCCTTGGGCTTATCAAATTGCAACAATAGAAGGGGTTTTTACTGGGATAAGCTTAGGAGGTTTTAACGAGGCACGCAACAGAGACTGAATGCTTCGAAGTTTGGGTTTAGATTATTTAGATTGGATTATAGCTGGTAAGTTGGTCTCATGTGATTTATGTTTTGTTGGGAAACGCCGGTACACCGTATGACGCAGGGAAAAAATAATCCGGCGTAATCTACTAGTGATCCATGTACAATGGACGAATTCGAGGTGAATAGGGATGAAACGTCACCTCAATAAATCTAGAAATCTGCAGTAAGTATAGGAGAATCGTCACGATGGCGTTCTGACCTCTACGCAATCCACTTGAACGAAACGAACAATATTTTCTCTTCTCTAACTGTTAGAGAGGTTTTCCAAAAAGCATATGTTGGCTGCTAGACCTTATGCCTTTATATAGCATTTTAAAACCTAATTCTAGTTAAATTCGAATTCTTTAAATATACAATATATTTAACCGAATATAATTAAATGTGTAGAATATGATTCTTTTAGATATATATATATATATATAGTAGTATTTGATAATTACAATAACTTATCAAATATTAACATATATATAAATGAAATTATCCATAATTACAATAATTATAACAATTTCAGTTTCTCACTGATTATGTGTACAAGTTTGTATGCTATCTAGTTGATATTTGTTCGTTTCAATCATAGGGTGTGACCCTTGTAGGTTCATGTAACGTTAGTAGTAATATCCAGAACAATTCTAATATTACAAGCAATGAGTGGCATCTAGAAGTACATCATTGCTACCTAAGTTACATGAAATCGTGGTTCGATTTAACCTTTTTTTCGTGATTAACTTCTTTTATGTATTTCATCCTTTTGTCCCCACATCTAGATCGGACACAAGTCATGGATTAGTCACACTTTTATAGTCCATCTAATGTTTCTTGATATAATGATGACCTTCACCGGGATCTAATGTTTCATCTATATGTTTCTTGATATAATGTTTCTTTTATGTGGTTGATCTTGAATTTCCTCAAGTTCAATATTTCTCCCACTTCCTTTTCTGAAAATAAATTCTCTTTCGAGGAAGATTCATGTTCGAGCAACAAACACTTTGTTCTCGGATGGATGGAAGAAATAATATCCTTTAGTTTCTTTAGGATATCCCACAAAATTACACTTATGAGATTTAGGTTCGAGTTTTGTAGACATCTGATGTTTAACATAAACTTTGCATCCCCAAATTTTCATAAAAGACATACTAGGACGCTTCCTAGTCCATATCTCATATGGTGTCTTTTGAACCAATTTAGACGGAACACGATTTAGTGTGAAAGTAGTTGTTTCTAACGCATGTCCCCAAAAAGAAGTTGAAAGATCAGCATGACTCATCATTGACCGAACCATGTCTAACAATATTCAATTTCTCCTTTTAGAGACTCCATTGTGTTGTGGAGTACCTGGAGGTGAAAGTTGTGAGACAATCCTACATCCTTTAAGAAGTTCATCAAACTCTAGGCTTAATTATTCTCCTCCTTGATCTGATCGAAGAGCTTTGATACTATTTCCTAATTGGTTTTGTACTTCATTCTTAAATTCCTTGAACTTTTCAAGGGCTTCAGATTTATGATGCATTAGGTAAACGTACCCATATCTACTGAAGTCGTCAGTGAAAGTAATAAAGTATTGAAACCCTCCGCTGGCTTGTGTATTCACTGGTCCACATACATCACTATGTATTAGACCTAATAAATCACTTGCTCGTTCGTTTTTACCGTCAAACGGTGATTTGGTCATTTTTTCCATTAAGCAAGGTTCACATATATCAAATTGTTCGAGAACAAAAGAATAAAAAAATCTATCTTTATGAAGTTTTGATATGCGTTTCTTACTTATATGACCCAAGCGACAATGCCAGAGATAAGTTTGATTAGAGCCATTTATTTTTGATGTTTTCATATTGAGGGAAAAAGAACAACTATTATTCTTAATAATAATCTCAAAACCAATCTTGTTTAAAAAGAAATCGAAATAATGTTTTTAGTCAAACTATGTACGAAATAACAATCCTCTAAATCTAAAACAAGTCCACTAGTTAATGACAAAGTATATGTTCCTATAGCTAATGCAGCAACTCTTGCTCAATTTCCCACTCGTAGGTCCACGTCTCTTTTTGCCAATTTTCTACTCCTTTTTAGTCCATGTACAAAAGTACAAATGTGTGAACTACAACTGATATCTAATACCAAAGAAGTAGATGTTGATATATTAATATCAATAACATAAATACCTGATCCGGACTGTCCATTTACTCTTGCCTTCATGATGTCCTCAAGATAGACAGGACAATTTCTCTTCCAATGTCCAACATTGTTGCAATGAAAACACTTTCATTCCTTTGCAATTCCTCCTTTGGGTTTCAATGCAGCATTTCCTTTGTTGGGCTTTGTTTTTGCCTTGGTGTTGGGCTTTCTTTTTCTTTTATCCTTTCGGACCATCAGAATAGGTTTGCAGCCAACCTTTTTCATGTTGTTCTCTGCTGTTCTTAACAGACCAAGCAACTGGGGCAACAATTTTTTAATTTTATTCATAATGAAATTAAGAACAAACTGATTAAAACTATCCATCAACGATTGTAGGATAACATCAGTAGCCAATTCAACACTTAGATGGAAGCCCAATTTTTTAAGTGTTTGAATATACCCTACCATTTTGAGAACATGAGTTCCCACTGGAGTTCCATCCACCATTTTTCATCGAAACAAAGCCTTAGAGGTCTCATACCTTTTCTTGACGAGCTTGTTCCTCATATAATTCTTTGAGATTTTTAACCATCTCATAGGGAACCATGTCCTCATGTTGCTTCTGAAACTTAGGGGTCATGGTCGCAAGCATCCGACATCTACCATGTCATTTGAATATTTCTCAAAGGCTTCCCTTTCATATTTGGTGGCATCATTTGTTGGCTTTTTAGGGACACGTTCTTTAATGATTTTTAGTTTCCGTTCTTTCTTAAGGATAATCTTTAAGTTAAGGAACCAATCAAGAAAGTTCAAGCCATTCAATTTGTCATTCTCAAGGACGGATCGCAATGATAATATGTTTGAGTTTGCTATAAAATCTACAATGATAAAATATGATTTATAAGTACCTTTTATCATGTTTCTAAAGAAATTACATTCCCACTATTAAAAAAACTCAAAATTGAAAAACTTGCTAAAAGTATTTCTAGTGGGTAAGTATCCATATTTCATTTCATTCTAAATCAGCTTTGGCTTTACTCCTAAAATTCAATTATTTAGGTAAGCAACATTTGCTAATTACATCTCATGTAATTCCTATATTTGATGAACAACTATTTGTCCAAAACAAAAGTTCATATAGTCTAATAGAAAAAACAATAATGAACAGTGCACCAGGTAGATAGCTTATGAAAAGAGAGGTGGTGTACTCGGCATGCTTAAATACCAAGTCTTTCAAAGAACCAATCCTAGACACGCACTTTCGTATTGTTTTTTCAATCACCGGAGTTCTTGAACAATCATTAGTTTTTAGATTTCTAATCTTATTAGAACAACCTAGTTTAACCAATATTACAACCAGTGAACATCACTTGCTTATTCTTTGCGTTTAACCAAGATAAATCTAAGTACTTTGTTTTGGCAAAACCTACACAATACCGATCGAGGTTTTAATGAGGGCTAATATTGAATAATCAGGTTTTTTTATATTAATCTCACCATTTTACTATGATCTAATCATTTATCATCATGCTAAAACATACATTGTATCACATACATATAAAGCAGTAAATATAAATACAATGATTATAGCCCTTAAAACTAAGGTGGCCCATCCCAAGCCAATGGGAGAACCAAAATTACTAAAGATAGAACTTTCTTCTCAAGTACCTAATCCACTTTTGATCGGCCCATCAGTCTGCTCCTTTGGTCCACGCTTTCTCCACAAATATTACAATTTTTCAAAAACTCATTTTACATATGAAGGAGTAAGATGAGAAGAGAATTACAATAAAAGAAAGAAAGACACGACACACATGCCGTATTTATATAAAACCAAAGTAAATAGGCTATTTGGGCTATAACCATGCATTTCAAACACCGTGCATATTATCCAAAACATACACATGTTTTATCTTATTAATTAAGATTACCTAAATAGTTCCTACCTTTGTTGCCTATGCGGTTTAGAAGATCCGGGGCCGCCTGGTCCACCTGTAGAGTGCGGACCTGGCAGCCCTGATATGCCGGGAAAATTTTTAATTTTGGCACTTCGATTACTATGGAAAAACCTCACGATTTGATAACTTTTATCAACAGATTCGTGTTTTTGGGATTTTTCAATCCCTAAGGTTTTTTATTCTGGAACAACCATTATTCTTCTGCCAAAATCAATCTGCTATCTTAACCGCAAGTTCAACATGTCAACTATTAACATATGATTATCAAAAGCTTACCACAACAAACACATGATTAACACGTAACCATCGATTGTAAAAACTTGTTAAAAAGATTAACATATTATTCGCGATTGGATTCAATTTCTACGTTTCACACAAACATCGCATACTCGTCAAAACAGATAAAGTAAAGTATGCATATAAAACAAAAACATTATCCAAGTATTTAAGTCCGAATTCGTATAGTACAAGTGGCTTTGATACCACTGTTGGAAAATGCTTGTACACCTTATGGCGCAGCGAAAACATAATTCGGTGTAATCCACCAGTGATCCATGTACAAGGGACGAATTCGGGGTGAATAGGGATGAAATGTCACCTTAGTAAATCTAGAAATCCACAGTGAGTATAGGATAATCTAAATCGAATTCGAGTCGCCACGATAGCATTCTGACCTCTACGCGGTCTACCCGAACAAAATGAACAATATTTTCTCTTCTCTAACTATTAGAGAGGTTTTCCAAAAAACATCTGTTGGCTGCTAGACATTATGCCTTTATATAGCATTTAAAAACCTAATTCTAATTAAATTCGAATTCTTTAAATATACAATATATTTAACCGAATATAACTAAATGTGTAGAATCTGATTCTACTTTAATTAGGTTTCTTTTAGAGATATATATATTTAATAGTATTTGATAATTACAATAACTTATCAAATATTAAAAAGTATATAGAAACAAAATTATCCATAATTACAATAATTATAACAATTTCAGTTTCTTATTAATTATGTGTACAACAAGTTTGTACACATGCTATCTAGTCGATATTTGTTCGTTTCAATCATAGGGTGTGACCCTTGTAGGTTCATGTAACGTTAGCAGTAATATCCAGAACAATTCTAATATTACAAACAACGAGTGACGTCTAGCAATACATCATTGCTACCTAAGTTACATGAAATCGTGGTTCAATTTAACCTCTCTTTTTTTCCTGATTAACTTCTTTTATGTATTTCATCCTTTTGTCCTCACATCTAGATCGGACACAAGTCATGGATTAGTCACACTTGTATAGTCCATCTAATGTTTCTTTATATCTTGAGTAGACTATTATAAACGAATAACTATGATATCCCATATCAATTTATTTGAGCATGGCTATGCATTTTCTAGTCTCACTCAATCAAGTGACCTGTGATATTACTCCTATTATGTAGGAGGGACAAATCCTATCTTGATCAACCATATTTCGCTACATAGATTGTGACATATCCAATATCAGTCTTTATAGTGTAGTCAGTTATGACACACATTTGGCCGTATCAAAATATGTCAATCACGATGTAGAAATAATGATGATCTCAAGTCTGAGGATCATACATGTAGTTATCACCATGAGCAATGTTGTGACTGTCACATAATAATCCAAAAAGCATGCTCATAGCGGGTCAGTCTAGTATGTTGTTCCCTAACACATACTTATGTATTGATTTTGACATCTCCATGTCAATGGAAACACTTTTTCATCAATCAACCACATATTAGTCTTAATACATTATTGTTGTCTTAGCCCACAATAATTCTCGACTAAGGACATTCAAGAATAACTATATTATTCTAAGGACTTTATTATAATTCAGTTTATTTATAGATACACAAAATAAGACTGAAATAATAATAATAATGGCTTCTTATTAATAAACAAGATAAAATAAGTATGTCTTTTACAACCATCTCATAATTGGTCTTTGAGCATACTCTAACATGTTTTTATTCAGTTTTGGATTTTCATGACGAAACATGGTTAGGGTGTTAATTGTGTTGAGCAGCTGACAAGTAGTTCGAGTTTTGACTCGGTCAACGTTCGATTCGAGATTTTAACGAGTCGAGTCGAGCAAGGTCCAACTTGATTCAATAAGTTCCTAAGCAGCTCGTTGATTTGTTTTATAATTGTTTATGATATTTTGGTGACTACCTTATGAAAAGTATGTTCCGAAAAGTTTGTATGCTAGTTAAAAATTCTAGAAAAGTTCAATAGTTTACTAAGTAATTTACTCATAAAATTTTTGAGTTCTGAGGTTATCGACAAAAAAGATTTGTCTAAGTCACTTCGTTTCTTTTTGTCCAAGTTACTTCTCTTTTTGTCCAAGTTGCTTCTCTTTTTGTCTAACTCACTTCTTTTTTTCTTTGTGAGTTTCAGGAATATCCTCATTCATAGGTCTGAGATCCACCCACTTTGCGATATTGTGCCAATTCTAGTTTTAAACTACCGCAGACTTGTTTTATAGCTTTTACTGAGCGGCAGACCCGACGCGACTGACAGATAAGCCGAAATTAATAGCAGGTCTAATTCCGCGATAAAAGAGCTCTATTTCCAAACAGATTTGTCCATCAATAACGGGGATCACATTGGTGGGAATATAGGTCGATACGTCTCCAGCTTGTGTTTCAATGACGGGTAAGGCGGTCAAGCTACCTGCGCCTGTCTGGTCTGATCGTTTAGCGGCTCTTTCTAAAAGACGGGAATGTAAATAGAAAACATTGCCTGGGAAAGCCTCACGGCCTGGTGGTCGGCGTAACAATAATGATATTTGTCGATATGCCACTGCCTGTTTACTAAGATCATCATAGATTATTAATGCGTGCATTCCATTATCGCGGAAATATTCCCCCATGGCACACCCAGAATATGGGGCCAGAAATTGCAGAGGAGCAGGATCCGAAGCGATGGCTGCTACAAGAATGGAATATTCCAAAGCATTTGCTTCTGAAAGAATTTGAACTAATTGTGCCACAGTTGAGCGTTTCTGTCCAATCGCTACATAGACACAATACAATGTCTCACTCTCAGAGGTGGCCCTTGAGTTCATTTGCTTTTGGTTTAATATGGTATCAATAGCAATAGCTGTTTTTCCAGTTTGTCGGTCCCCGATTATAAGTTCTCGTTGACCACGACCTATAGGAACCAGGCTATCTACCACTTTTAACCCTATTTGCATAGGCTCGTGCACAGATTTACGTTCAATAATCCCATGGGCTTTCACTTCGACACGTCTTCGTTAGTGATCGCTTAGAGCTCCTCTTCCATCAATAGGGACTCCCAACGCGTCGACCACACGTTCTAGCATAGCCTTTCCCGCAAGAACATCCACAATAGATCCAGTGCGCTTAACAAGATCTCCTTCCTTAATAGCGGTATCACTACCAAAGACAACAATCCCTACATTCTCATTCTCAAGATTCAACGCTATTTCTTTCACACCGCTCGCAAATTCAACCATTTCCCCAGCTTGAATCTCGTTCAATCCATAAACACGTGTAATCCCATCTCCAACTGAGACTACTCGACCGATCTCATCCACTTGAAAATTCGTGTAAAAGTTGCTAATTCGACTTTCTAATAGAGTCGTTAGTTCTGCAGCTCTGGTAGAGAATTCCATAAATAGTTCCATTTTTGAATTTAGAGGAGGAATGCCGCTGACAAAGATGAGCTCTACCAGGCTCTTTTTTTTATCCCATCAAAGTCTAGAAACAACTTATTATTATAAATGACATCCATAAGCCTTCGATAAGGGAGGCTACGGTGGGTCTCTATTTGAGTAAGGTGGCCCATGTAGGTCTCCAATGAGAATGCCCTACTAGTAGGATAGAATAAGACTGCCATAATCTCGTGCCTTTGTTCTAAAAATGAACTATCTTGAACCCTGTCCGAACGAAGCGCTTTCTCTATCTGAAGCTCCGTTCGAAATTAGGTTTCCAGAATTTGCTCAAAAATACTATCAGGCAAGGGATGCCCTATAGTATTTATGCGAAGACGATCACCGAGCTCCAGACGTCTTTGTTTATCTTCCTGTAAGGGAAGATAAACCATAGGCGCTGCGAGTTCACCAAGATTGGCAGCCGGTTTCGGTTGGTTTACGCTGTCTTCCGGTACTGCTTGGTTTACGCTGGTCTTGGAATTCCCAGTGAAACTGCTTCTAAATAAATCGGTCCAATGGAAACCTCTTCCCTCACCTGATCCTAAGGCCCCCGAATGAGCCATCATCTTCCCCATGGTTTCCGGATCAAAAGAAAGGACTGATAAAATCATTAGACCCCCCCAAACCACCCCAAGAGACTAAAGAGGAAGTGGAGAGACTTCCCCAGAAGTATCGATTGGAGTTTCATAAGAAAGCTAGTGAAATCTATTCTAAAAAATAGAAATAAAAAGTAGACAAAAAGAAGCATCAGCAACAATATTGAGATTCTGATAAAAGAATTAGACATTCTTAGACTTTCGCGGTCGCCCCCACTGAACCGACTTGAATCTGAACTACGATTCTTTTCAAGTCTTACTAAAATCGGATTTCCTTTTCGTTCTATATGCGCTTAGACTTTACTTACAAAGTCCCCTTATTCTTCTCTGTTCACTATTTTTGCCCCGAAAACAACGTTCGACTTGCATGTGTTAAGCATATAGCTAGCGTTCCTTCTGAGCCAGGATCAAACTCTTCTTTTGAGTATGATTGGGCCCTGCAGTGGTAGAACCTGGTGAACCAGACGTACTACTTTTCAACCTTCAGTGGACCTTTTTTCTCTTATGATTTTTCAACTGTTAAGAGAATTTAAAGAGTGATTACACTCGGGTGAGAGTGCGGAAGGAAGGCATAGAAGATTCTAAAGAAACTAAACTAAAGGAGTATGCTTGCGTTTGCACGGTATTCAAAGTAACCTAAAAATGTTAAGAGGGAGGGGAGGTGCAGAACCACGAGACTGATAAGGATAGTTCAGTTACACGGCAGCAGGGAGACCAAAGACTGGACTAGATATTGAGTAAATATTATCTTGCGCTTTCCTCTTCTTTCCTTTCAGTCTCGTTACATCGTACGCCTTAACTACCTTTCTTTCTGACTCCCTCCCCGTATAATTAGCTTCGGATTGAGAGCCGACTAAATCCATTGAGCATCCACGCCTACATTTTCCTCTCGCTAACGCTTCTTCGACCTTCTGTCCTCTCGTTAACACTCGACTCTTACAGACCCTTTTCCTATCTAAATTGACTCTTTTCCTCTAGTTTTCGCTCCAACCTGAACAGCGAATTTATACTGTTAAGAAAATACACCTTCGACATTTATGATGGATCCACCCGAACAACATCATTCCAGCGCACCTCCTCCTCACACGGGATAACTACATCGCATCACACTTCGTTCGTCGCAAGGATCACTGGGATTGAAAGTATGGATCACTCATTCCGTAAAGAAAAACCTGGTCCTCCTACCCCTGGATTTGAAAAACCAGGTCTAAAAGAGTCTGGAAAAGAAGATCCTCCTACACCTGGACAAACTATCTTCGAAACCTGGCGAAAGAATAAGATTTCTGCGAAACATGGTGCATCTTAATCTGACAAACCTTGCGAGTTGGTGGCATATTTATAGTGACAAACCTGGGGAATAGGTGGCATATTGAGTGACTTTCCTTGTTCAGGAGTTCTGGCTTTGTTAGCCAGGCCTTTGAAACCAAGGAAAGCAGTCATCAAGCCAGAGCTAGTCTAACAACTACTGATTCTTCTTGTACTTAGAATTCAAAAAGTTAATTTGTCTAATAAAAAATTAAATTATAATAATTACTCTTTCATTCTTTTCAAGAATTGAGTGAAGAGATACTGGCCGTCTTATTCTTTTAGGATTGATTATATATTTGTTAAAAAAAATTCAAGAATGGTTGCAATATGTTAGTTTGGTGTATTATGTATTTTTATTTTTGACTTTAGACTTTGGAATTGTTTCACACACTATTTTGACTATTTTTGTGGTTAAATTGGTTAATTTATGTTTATATTAAGCTCTAATAGTATTACTATATTTTACGTATATTAAAAATAGGGTAAAAATTCTAGCGAGCTTAACGAACAACAGATTTTTTAACGACCACTAGTCGAACAAACTTTTATCGAGATTAACGAATATTGAATTGATTCAATATGCTTCTGTATTCACTCATTTTTTTACCATATTTTAGTGTTATTAGTGTTATTTTAATAGTAATATTATTAATATAAAATTAATAAAAAATAAAAAATAATAATAAAAAGTAAAAAATTAAATAAATAAAAAAAGCAAAAAAAATTACGTGGTTTTGGGTGGTTCACGTCACCCCTTAAGCCTCCCCAATTGCCTATAAATAGAGGCATGGGGAGGGATTTGAAAAACAATGGCCGACAGTGGCTGCCAATAAGGGAGCTATGCTTTCAGTAGCCAAGGACCGGGGCAGTGCCCACGGTCCTAACCGGTTCGATCAGAGTCTTATTTTGGATTCGATCTAGTTAATATTTTTGGAGAGGTCGTGGTAGATCTCGGTGGGGTTCAGTCGGGGTTCGTCGTACGAGCTCCTAGTTAGGTATATTTTCTTTCCTTTTTATTTGTGTTGCAATTTTTTATGATTTAATGAAGTAGTAGTTAATTTAAAACTGTGTTTTAGTTTATATGTTTATTTATGTTTTAGATTAGTATTTATTATGTTTTAAATTTATGTTTTATATTAATATTTTATTTATGTTAAATTTGTTTTTATTCATGTGTTAGATTAATATTTATGAATGTTAGCATTTTATTTATGTTAGATTTGTTTTTATTTATGAGTTAGATTAATATTTATGTATGTATGTTTTAGATTAGTATTTTATTTATGTTAGATTAGTATTTTATTATGTTAATATTTATTTGTTTTTATTGTATTATTTGCCATATTTTATATTTTGCTCACTAAGTTTGTATAACCGATATATATTTTGTCAATGCGGTGCCCTTTTATCCGAGCGTAAACGGGGCCAGTATCAGGTGTAGTGATGGTAGTTGGGCGTTTACTCTCGGATAACGAGGCCCTTAAAATTTACCCGCACTTATAACCAAATTTTAAATTAATCGTCACTTTAATCCGGAAAGTTTAATATTAATAAAGTGGTAATTATTAAAGTACCAATTTTGGGCGGTGTGGGGTGCTAATCCTTCTCCATCCGTAACCGACTCCCGAACCCAAAGTTTTCAATATCTCTGGTTTTTATGGTGTCTGGCCTACCTAAGTAGCCGGTGGCGACTCCAATTTCAAAACAAAATACAGTTTTCCTGAAACCCCCACGGAATAAACATTTTTTATATCCGAAAGACAACCAACACTTCGAAAACACGCTTTTTAGCGAGAGGAACATCGCTACAGCTTCGAACATTTTTAAATAAAATCGAACATTACTCGGCTTGTTTTATAACCACCCCTAAACATGGCAACTCAGCTTGGTTCAATAAGCGCCCCTTGTATGGAGAATGTTCGTGATATTTCTCTTTGTATTAATGTCCATAATTTCTCTAGAGAAATGTTGGATTTATGTCCATCAATGCTAGGTTATGTCACGAAATTATAATAAAATATTAAAACGTTCAAATTTATATAGTACTAATAGAATTCAACAAAATACACTACCATTTATTATTAAAATATTTTCCAAAATAAAATAAAGCTACTCTACTTACCTTGAATCCGAGGCTTAAGGCTAGATTTTCTCTTGCAAAACTAGGGTTTTATAGAAGTTTAGCCCATGTGATAATGATAATTTTTTTCTCACACAAAGACCTAGTAATCCAATCCAAAGGCTATTAGAATCTTTAATCAATTGGGCTAATACCATAATTAATTTGTTTTAGCTGATTCGTTAAAAAAATTCTAACCAATTAACGGTACTCATAATAGCGAGGCCTAATTTAGATTTTTTTTTGGTTAAATTTCTTCACCCGACGTCCTAAAATAATTTTTTTATTCTCGAGAAATTGATGTTGTACTTTTTTTTAATAATGACATCTAAATTTATTAATCATCATAAAAGATAATGCAATACAATGCATCAAAAAGAGAAAAAGGGACAAGTCCACTAAAGTCTCTTACAATGGTACAAAGGAAAGCAGACGCTTCTATCGAGATTAGCATATCAAAATCCAGAAATTTTCGTGAATCTTCTTGTTTTTATCCAAACGAGATGCTTTACGGTGTGAAAAAGATCAAAAATTAAATCCAAAAATCGAAAATCGATTTGAACAGTAGTGTTTGGATAATTTATGGTTCACACATAGTTACCGAGTTAAATTAGAAATTATATTATTATTTAATTTATAATTAATTTTAATTATTAAAATAAAAATAAGTGTTTTATATTTAAAATACTAAAATTCAGATATCTACTAATTGTTCTAGAGGCTAAGAATGCTCATATTATCTTGTCTGAGTTCAAATCCCGACATGAGAATGTAATACCTCACTATTTAATAAAAAAGTAAAATTCACTTAAAATGTTATATTCTAATTATGGATTGTTTTTTATTTACGTGAAAATAAATTTTTAGAAATACTTATGAAAAACTTTGAAACTTTGTCACAATAATGTCCAAAGGTTATAGAGCAAAATCATTCTGTTAAAATAAATTCAAAAAAGCTAAACACCAAAAATTAATATAAAAAAATTGAAAACCTAACCGAATTATCATGGACAATTCAAAAATTTTAAAAGAATTGACCGAGTAAAACTATTCTCAAGTCTCAACCCTAATTTTAATTATTCCACCATTAAATTAATTATAATATTTTTATTAAATGGGAAGATAATTACAATCCTAAGACAATTGTCGGAATTTAAGATGAGACAACATATATATTATGGACCATTCAACCAATTAATAAATCTCATTAATTAATATGATAATTTAATTTTACATTTTGATAATAGTATTTAATTCTTTGAGAAATCACAACCAAACTAATTTTCCATATACTTATCAAATAGTTGGGGAAATTATAAAATTCATTACTAAACTTTCTTCTTATTCTTAATTTGGTCATTGGAATCTAAACATTTACGATTTAATCATTAAACTTTTAAATTATTTTTGTTTTGGTCACTTAACCATGACATGGATTATTTTATTAAATTTTTTTATCGTAACATGAATTATTTTTTAATTATTATTATGAAATGAACTATTTTATTAATATTTAATGTCATTATAAAATAATAATAATATGGGGATAGGTTGAGGGGATGGGGGATTTGAGGTGGATAGTCAGTGTTGTTTGTGTGGGTTGCAGGATGAAAGTAGAGATCATTTATTTTCCTCTAGTAGCTTCTCTAATGCCCTATGACTGAAATTTTGAGGTTGTGAAGGGTCGACAGAAACATTTTGGAATGGTGGGATGCCGAGTTGTCGTGGGCTTCTGTAATACCTTAATTTTACCCGGATATGGGTATATATAGATATATTAAATAAATAAATAAATATAATAAAACCTAATAATAATGGTAATAGCCCATAAATAAATAAAACAGTCCATATATAGTCTATAAATGTCTATTTACATTCATACATACTTAAAATCCTTTACATAAAACTCAAAGCCCAATTAAAATCCAAAATCCAAATCCTAACAGCTATTCTCGCCCATTTAAACCCAACAAACACATATTTTTGATAACCAATTATCCCGCCAAAATCTGATAATTACAACGCCACGTGACAGCCCCTAATTGGTCCCTTAGACTTCACTCGGATCTGTGTTTCTTTGAGTCCAGCTAGCATACGCTGACGTTAGCGAGTTTGACCATTGTAAATAAAAGAGAGAGAGTGTCAGCAGATATCATAATAATAATCATTAATAACTAATAATAAATAATAATAATAATAATAAAATAATGAGGAGAGAGAGGAGGCTTATTTCGGAAGCCGAACCGCCTGGAGACTCAACTATCACCGGAAAAAGCTGGTTCAACGGTGGAAGAGATGACCAAAGAAGTTGATCGTATTTCAGAACGTCACCAGAACCGCCATCAACACCGTTGAGAAGGTAATCTCTTCTCGTTTTATCTGATTCCTGCAAAGATGGTAACACAAAATCAGTTCGCATTTACATATAAATAAAAACAGAAATAAGTCAAAAGAGAAAATGGTGGTCGAAAGTTCAGATGGTGGCCGGAGTGTTTTAATGGCGGAGTTGAAACTGGTTTGGTTCGGGTAGTTAGATTTTAGGGGTGAAGACGGGTGATTCAATCAAATTGGGTTTTAGATCTAGGTTTAGGATTAAAAAGGGGAAATTTTGGGTGTTTTTAGGGTTTCGGTTGGCGGCTGAAAATCGCCTCACAACGACCGGCCGGGGGTTGACGGTGATCGAGAATTGCAGGCGGTGGTCGGCGAAGAGTGGTTGTCGACCGAGAGTTGGCCGGCATTAGATTGAGCGGCGGGGCTCACGGTGGTCTGAGGCGGCGTTCATAGTGTTCTTCAAATTCTTGAAGAACACGATGAAAACCATGTGAAAACCATGGTTGTTTGATCCGTTTGGCTTGGGAATTTCTGGGTTTGGAGTGTTATTTTCAGAGCATTCGATGGGTGAGAGAAAGTAGAGAGAGAGTGAAAATGAAAAATGAGGGAAAAAGAGGCTATCTCGGTTTTAGGGGGTTCTTATAGTGTGACCCGCGCATTGACCCGAACCCGGATAGATGATCCGCGCATTTGAAAGGAATTTGGGCTATTCTGGTGTTTGGTCCTCGAAGTTTTGTTTTGTAATTCAATTTGGCCCTTTTAAATGAAATCAAAGGTTTATACAAGTTTCATTTTTTTCAATTTAACCATGTTTCTTAATTGTTTAATTTATATGTATGATGCATATTTTAAAATAGCATATAGCATTAATTGTTAGATAATTAATTGATTTAGATATCAATCGTTCAAAGCCTTAGTCTTTAGGTTATTTAAATAGAACTAAAATTTAAAATAAGAGAGATAATTGTAGAAAATAAATGAGTATTAAAAGGAAAGTTTTTTTATGTTGGATGATGTCTCATTGCAATGAGATGTTACCAAAGGGAGTTTTTAAGTAGAACATTTGATACCCATTTAAACCTAGTAAAGACAATTAACCTAGTTAATTAAATTAAAACTTTAATTAGGGCTAATACTTAAATAATTAGATTCATCAAATTAAATAATATTCATATTCATAGTTTTAAGTAATTCAATAGTGCTCAAGCAATTGAGTGTTATCTCATAAATGCCTTTAGATTTAATAATATTAATTGTTTTATGTAATTCAATTAATTAGAGCCCTTTTAAGTTAGAACTTAAAATAAACAAGACAATAATTGATTATGCTTTAAAACCTTTTATGTTGGAAATATATTTTTGAATATGAATTAAAGTGTCCTAAAGTATATAGGTGCTTCTAATCTCATATTCGGATAAAAATATATTTCCTTATAAAAGGATATATCTATTTGGAATAAAAATTCAGTCAATAATTAAGGATTAAATTAAATTCGAATTATTATTCTCAAAATGCCAAAATACCACGTAAAATTAAAAGGTACCGGTAATATGTGTTTGTGGGGTGCTAATCCTTCCCTACACGTAACCGACTCTCGAACCTAATTTTTAAGGAGCGAATCTCTAGTTATTTTTTATGGTGTCCGATCTACTTCGAAGTGACCGACGACGACTCCAAAATGTTTTCAAGACTAAATAAAAGGAAAATCTAATTTAACATAAAAAATTTAATTTTTTAAGATTAAATAAATAAAAGATAAAACTTTAATTTTTAAAGAATAATCGTCGAGCTATTTTTAAAAAATGATTACGACAGCTTCCTCGAGCCTGAAGGGTAAATTTCTCCATGTTTATGTTCTAAAATTGGCTTGAAATACGCTTGTGTACAATATTTGGGAGGAGAGGAACATAAGGCTGTTTAGGGGCCTCGCGAAAGATATTGCGGACATTATTGATACGATAAAAGAGATTGTTAGAGCTAGATTACTTGGGAAAGGTATAGATAGGAATGTAAACACACATGTGTGTATAGATTGTGAGATCATCTGATATAGGTTACCTTTATCCCTTGTAATACGTTGGATGTAGCAGCATATGCTGCTTCCTTCGGGTAATAAAAGCAATTTGTCCAAAAAATAAAAAATAATAATAATTTGATCCATATCATTATAAAAAGATAATAATATAATTCATGTCACGGTAAAATGATTAAAACAGCAGCACTTAAGTTTGGTAATCAAGTTATTATTTTAAAATTTTAATAACTAAAATAAGAGTGAGAAAAGAGTTTTGTAGTGAATTTTGTAATTTATCCTAAATTGTTTGGTTGGGACATAGGAGCATAGCTGCGTTTGCTAGCCATTTGGCTTTTGGTGGACTCAAAGTTAACTCGCGATAGACCTACCAAACTACCATATTAATTGGAATTTAAAGAGCTGTGTCAAGTCTCAACTCTCAACCATACGACTTAATCCATGTGGCCTCCTTCAATTCTATTACAAGTTGGAAAAAGGGTTAAATGTTAGAAAAATGATTAAATTATATTTTCTTTTCCAGTTTAGTACCTAATATTTGTTTCGAGGATAAATTGGCGTTTAATATTTTATTTTGTAACTCAAATCAATTTTTTTGTGACCGACGTTAAAAGTTTTCCATTATCCAAGAAAAACACGACTCATAGCATATTTCTGATATTTTCTTTAATTTTTGTTTTTAAAAATTAGAATTTTTTTAATTTTATTAAAAAACCCCCAAAATTTTAATCTCTAAAAACCCACAGACTCTAAACCCCTAAATTCTTCCCCACCCACCATCGATTCAACCATCACCGGCCACACCTGCCTTCATCAGACCCCAACAATTGAAAATCTCATCATCCCGTCGTCGAAAACCGACAATTGCACGAACATCTAACGATGAAAAAAGAGACCAATTGGGCTTCTAACTGACGGCTAGAGGTTGGGAGATGACAAAAGGTGTGGTACGCGACGCTTGGGTGGTGAATGGTCAACTGCCAACGTCTGGGGATGTTGGACGGTGAGGGAGATGCGGTTTGAGGATTTGATTGAAAGAAATTAAAATTTTAGGATTTTTTAAGAAACTTATATTTTAAAGAAATTTAAAATTAAATAAATAAAAAAACCAGACCAAGTGTTGTGTTATAATTAGATGACGGTAATTTTAACGGGCGTTGACAGAAAAACTTGATTTGAATTACAAAAGTAAACGTTAAACACTAATTTAAACTAAAATAATCATTAGGTACCAAACCAATAAAAATTACAGTTTAAATACCTTTTTAACGTTTAAACCTTGGAAAAAATAATACGAAATATCAAAATAGAAATAAAATACAATGTTAGTTACAATTTTGTAAACAAAATGTTAGTTATAAACACAAAAATACATAAAATACTAAACATATAGTTTACAAAAAAAAAAAGCAATCTGAAAACGATCACAATCAATCAACACATAGAAACAAAGACGCTTACTCCACCGTTTATGAAAGATATAGATAAATACATTAATCACAATAACTGTAGCTTCAGCACCTGTAAATGTAATTCCCACTACTTTTACACACAAAAGCTTTGTTTTTGTTGTATACTAACGAAAATCCACAGTGAAACTCCCAAAGCCATCTTGAATCCCACCCTTCTCTTCCCTCTTCCTCCCTCACTCTTCTGTGCTGCACTTGATGCTCCGCTACTCGAACTCCCTGCTGATATCGTAAAAAAAAGTTAAATTAATTCGATATCAGATATCTCTGCTAATTATATTTGGTCCTAAATATTTCAGAGATTAGAAGATTTCTTAGCACATATTTTTCGATTCACAAGACTCGAAAGTCGAAATAGACTATGAATATATATATGTTACCAGTGGCAGCTGGGGTTGTGCCATGCCCCTCTGTCAGCTTTTGATATTCTTCAAATAACTTAGCGTCCTGAGAATTGGGTGCCAAGTGCAGGAGGGCTGAATTCACAACAAAAGTTACACAAGGCAATTGAAACTCAGAGTAAAGGGACAATCAAAGTTGAATATATATATATATAAAATACAAAAAAACTAAACTACAGCACCCCGCTGTCCATCCTCGAAGGCAATATTCGAAACTGAGTAAAGGGAAAATCAAAGTTGTAAATATATGTGTGTGTTTTACTTGCATATACAGTCAGTAATGTTAATAGGGACACGACAAGCACTAGGAAGGGTAGCTGCGAGAGTGGTGTTGATCTTAAGGCCGAGGCTGGGGTCATCTTTATCTTTAAGCAACACACAGAGGCATTTCTTGCTCTTATCCAGCACCTGTTTGATCCCACCGCAGCAGCCGACGGTGGGTGTTTTGGCCTCTCCGCCCACGTACGGGATACATGGAGCAAGCCCCACCAGCTGATTGGCGCATTCTGCTTTGTCTTGATTGATATCGGAGCTTGCGAAACCGAGCAGCATCGGAAGCAAGATGAATGAGAGTGTCAAAGTCTGGTGTTTGGACTCCATGACATATACTAACATTTATCCAATAGGAACAGCTATGGACAGGGAAAGGGAAAGGGAAAGGGAAAGGGAGAAAAGTAAGAGGGCAGAAGCAAAGAGACTGTTTCAGGGCTTTTTATATGGATTTGAAATGAATAGAAATCATTTGTCACTTTTCGGTGCCCTATTTATACTCTCACACTAAAAATTAAGTTTAGAGTTTAAGGTTAGACTTTAAAAAATTAGGGTATGGTTTAGGGTATAGGATTTAGGATTTAAAATTTAGGATTAATATTGAAATTTTATTTTTTAGTATTTGTTATTATTAGGCATATAAAGAAGCACCGAAAAGGGCATATGTTTTTTTTATCCATTTGAAATATTAAAGAGAAATTCAATCGCAATCAAATAGAGAAAGTAAATGTCACGGGGTCATTACCTTTTTCCTAAAAGACATGTCTGATAGGATGTGCAGCGCCACTGTTTATATATCCTAAGATCTCCATTTTCCTTTCTGATGTGGGATTAATGACCCCGCCTCTTATCAGGCGTGACACTCCCACTCAACCTCGTGACGCCCTCGTCACGAGCTTCCGCTCTCGTGATTGGTTAATTACCACGGTTGTCCACCCTGCCTACCCCACTCATAGGCGCTCGGTGTGAAATCGGGCAGTCAAAGAGTTGCTCTAATACCACTTGTCACGGGCCATTACCCTCTTCTTAAAAGTCATATCTGATAGGATGTGCAGTGCCACCATTTATATATCCCAAGACCTCTGTAATACCCTAATTTTATCCGGGTATTCATACATACATACATACATACATACATACATACATACATACATACATACATACATACATACATACATACATACATACATACAATTTCTCTATAAATAAAACCAAAATAATAAATAAATAGATAAATAAATAATATAAATAGTGAACCATTAAATAAATAATTGTTCATAAAGTCCAATTTAAGTCCCCAAAATACATTACAAGTCTACTTTTAACATATAAAAATCCATAAGCCCAAAATACAAGTTATCAAGCCCAAATGTTCACTATTCATGCCCATTTATAACCAAAATTACCCAAACAAACACACATGGCATGGTGTGCTTTCTATGCCCGCCAAAAGATGTCCACGTGGTAGCGTCGGATTGGCCTATTAGGCCCTCACTCGGATTAAAGGGCCATGCTGACGTCAACCGACCCATCAACTATAAATACCCTAGATGAGAGAGAAAACGACAACAATCATTAGATCAATCAATACACAATAATTACCAAAATTAAAAGGGAGAGAGAAAAGGAAAGCTGAAAGGCTACCAGAATTTGAAGGGTCATTGGACTAGTGGAAAGCCACCGAAAAGCGTCGCCGAAATTCATCCTTAATTGTAGAAAGGTAAAACTTGACCTCCTAATCCACTTTCCTTACACAAAACATAAAACACATTAGATCTAGGCCTAATAAATATAAAAAACAATAGCTCAAAACCCTAGATCTAAAGAAAATTAAATCTAAAGAGAACTTGAGGCTTATCTTGTGATTTCTAGAGTAGTTTTAGGTCGTCGGAGGGTTTAAAAGCTACGGCGGAATCGAAAATAAGGGAAGAGTGTTCAATTTTGGGTAGATCTAGGACCTAGGATGGGGAAGAAAGGTGGATTCGATCAAATCCGGGCTTAGATCTAGATTTAGAATGAAAATTGGGGGAAAATGGAGTTTTTAGGGTTTTGCTGGGCGGCGGCCGAGAATCGCCTTGCGGCGGTGACCAGTCGTCAGAAATGAACCAGACGGTGGCTGTGGATAAGGTGTAGTTGGAGAAGATGACCGGAGACGACGACCGAAGATGGACGACGTCGCCTCTGGCGGCCGATAAACAGGTCGGTATGGGGACTAAGATGGTGGTGAAGGATCAAAAGTGGTGGTGGTGAAGAACATGGGATGAACTTTGGGAGTTTTTGGTGTTTTGATCAAAAAAACAAGAAATGAGGGTTTTGAGTGTTTGCATCGGATTAAACTAAGAAAAATGGATGAACTATGTTTGAATCCGTGAAGAACAATGGATTTTGATCCATTTTAGGTGGTGTTTCTAGGTTTAGGGGGTTGGAGTTGAGAGCGTTTTAGAGAGGGGTGAAATCCAAAAAAAGGAAAAAAAGAAAAATGAGGATATGATATGGCTATTTTATAGACCAAAGGCCGAACCTCGGAGACCTCGAACCCCCCGTAAAGGCCCGCGCCCTTCTTTCGTGGGCTTTATACCGCGACCCTTCTGTTTCTGTTTCTCTCAATTTGGTCCTAAACTGTTATAATTTGGCACTCTGATTTGCAATTTAATTCAATTTAGTCCCTAATTTTAGTTTTAATTTAATTTCAATGCTTTTAATTATATTGTATGCTTGCATGATTTTAAATAGCATCTAGTATATTTGCTAGATAACATTAAACACTTAGTATAATTAATTAGAGCCTTAGTATCTAAGTTCCTTAATTAATTTTAAATGTTTAAAATAGGAAGATAATTGTAGAAAATAGATGAATATTAAATAGAAACCTTTATGTTCTAAGTTGACTAGTGTCTCATTATAATGAGATGTTAGCCAAGGGAACATTTTGGTAGAATATTTAATATCTCATTTGAAATTCAAATGGTAATTACATATAGTTGGTTTAATTAAATTGAAATTAGGTATAAATAATTAGAGAGATTAACGATTAGGAATATTATTAATTTAAGGCTTAATATGGATAGTGCTCAATAATTTGGGCGTTATCACATAAACCCTAAATTCAGTAGTATTCATAGATTAATTAATTTAATCAATTGGAACCCTAATTAGGTTTTGGGCTTAAAATTGACAAGAAAATAAGTGGACATGCATTAAACCCTTTGTGTTGGGGTACATTTTTGAATATAAATTGAAGTATCCTAAAGTAATTGGATGTTTCAAAACCCATATTCGTTTAAGGATGTATTTTCTTACAAAGGGATACTTCCATTCGGAATGAAAATTCCTTTAGCAATAAGGATTGAATTAAATTCAAATTAATGTTCGAAATGCCAAAATGCCACGTGAAATTAAAAAGGTACCGATAACGGGCATTTGTGGGGGTGCTAATCTTTCCCCACACGTAACCGACTCCTAAACCTTATTTCAAAGAAATAAATCTCTGGTTGTTTTTATGGTGTCCGGTATACCAAAGTGACCGGTGGCGACTCCAAAATATTTTTAAGATCAAATAAAATGGGTAATTTTCATGATTAATTAATAAAATTGAAAACCCAAATTTTCAAGATTAAATGGAAGGAAAATCAATATTATGGTTAATTAAGTAAAAAACCTAATTTAACATGAAAACCCTGATTTTCAAGGCTAAATGAGTTAAAATGGACAAAAACCCTAAAGAGATCAATTGCCAGGCTATTTTTCACACTCAGTTTCAAAAATGGTCACGACAACTTGGCGAATCCATTGGGGAATTAAAAAGAGAGTCAAGCCTAATTCCACGTGGCATTTTGGGTATTTCGAACAATAATTTGAATTTAATTTTTTCCGAGAATTGTTGGATGAATTTTCAGGAAGAATGAAGGTAGCTTTTGTGTATGATATATCTGTCATTCATGCATAAGCCCTCTACCCGAGATTTTCACCTTTAAGTGGAAGAAAGACATTATCTGACGTGATGCTCTCTAGTTTCGAGTTCAGATCTTTGTCTTCTTTTGGTATACTAACCTTATACATCGTGGGGGCCACGCCTCCGTTGTAAGAGACATATACTACCGAATCGATGTCTTACTATCGCAGTAGACAGTAACGACAGTTCGGGAACCCAGAGTCTAAAACTAAACCCACATTTTGTTTTTAGAAATCCACTCCATTAGAGCCAGACGGGGACCTAGGCCAGATGCTGCTGGTTTAAATACATATCTCTGGTTATTTTCTTTGCAAATATAATGTGTTTTTCTGTGTTAATATTCTGTTTATTTGCTTTCTGTATTAATTCACAGTACTGACACAAGTTTTTTTTGTTTTGTTTATTCTTATTTGTTTATGAATCATATCATAATGCATTTGTTTTGGCATCGATTCAGGAATCAGTTAATTTGGAAGTTTTCAATATGTCTAAAAGGTTTAAGATATGAGAAGACAATACTGTGGTTTGGACTTGGTCGGAACAAACTCAGCACGAGAAAGGAGATAGTTTGAGAAAGGGGGAAGTGTCTCAGATGAAGAGTCAAGTCAAGTTAAATATTAATTAGAATACTTGTCTATCGGAAGTAAAGGCAACATGGGATCAGTGGGGAGGTGAAATGAAGGAGTCATTCAGAAGAGAATTCGAGGATATAGCTTTATTGCTAAGTGTGTAGATAGATCAACAGTTACTTAGAGTAACGACACAATTCTGGAATCATGCGTATAATTGTTTTACCTTTGGTCGAGTAGACATGACACCAACACATAAAGAGTATGAGGTATTAATTAATTGTCCTAGGGTGCAAAGTGACAAGATCTATACTAGACCAAATAACAACTCGGGCTTCAAGAAGAAATTGGTACCAATTACTGGAAAGACAAAAGAATGGTTGGACATGAAGATAGCTAATAATGACAGCATTGATTAGAATGAGGACAAACAACGTGTAAATTGGAGAGTTCTTAAGGAGTTGATATTGGCAAGTGAAGATGAACCAGTTAGGGCAAGAAGCTTATACGCCTTGTGCATATATGGGTTAGTTTTATTCCCAAAGACTTCGGAGCACATAGATCCATCAACAGTGGGATTGTTCGAGCGATTAGAGAAAGGTGTAAACCCGATGCCTGCCATTTTGACGGAAACATATAGACGGTTGACTGCGTGTAAGAAATCAGGGGAAGGAAGATTTTGGGGATGTGCACAACTACTAGAGATTTGGTTCAGAAGACATAGGTGGAATACTCCGTATAGAGCCGTCAAGTATCTGGATACATATTCACCAATAGGAGAACATTTAACTAATTGTCCATTGGAAGGAAAAAATGAGAAGCAGTGGGAAGAATGTTTCAAGAATATGAAGGATGTCGATGTCGATGTCGTATGGAGGGCTCCTTGGTTAAACAGGGGAACAACATTTCTATATCGACGTGGAGATAGAGATTGGGTCCCATTACCTGGGATTTGGGGAGGAATGACTTATTGTCCTTTGTTATTGTCTAGACAATTTGGTTCAAGACAGTTCACACCAGCTACTACAGGCATGGCAAAGTTTGAATATGCACACAAGACAAATGACTACAAAGGCATAGTAATTCAAACTGCAAAAGCATGGGAGAAGCCAAGGAGGGTTCATCCATATCAGGATTTGGAAGTTGTGACAAGATATGAGGAATAGAGGATACAAAGGGTAAACGATACAACCTTTCACGAGATACAGGAGAATGCAAGATCGTCTATTCGATCAATTATAGAAGCACCATTTGCGCTGGAGAAGCTAAGGCACGATCGAGAACTAGACTTGAAGAAATATGACAAAGAAATTAGTGACCTTACTGAAGAATTAACCATGAAAAAGCTACAAGTGAGTAAGCATGAAGGAAAGGAAAATGAGCTTATAGAACAAAACAAAAAGATCAGTCGAGACTTGAAGAAGCTGCAAGAAATCCATGAGAGTTATAAAGCAAAGCAAAAAGGAGAAACGAGTAAAATGATGCAAAGCTTGTCGGAGAAATTGGATGGCATGACAAAAGAAAGAAATAACTACAAAAAGATGTACGAGAAGAAATCCCATGAAAGCAAGGAATCAAGCAGCAAGGCTAAGAAGAAGTTGGACATGCCCAAAATTTTGATTTAACATCCCAAGTATCACAATTGGAGCAGATGGTCGTGAAATACCATAATGAAGATAAGGTCCAAATGGAACAAGAGAAAGAAGGGTTATAGAAAAAGATATCAGAGTTGGAGAATGCAGTTTAGGGCTTGAAGGAGAAGCTTGCAAGTTACGAGGGAGCGCAACATCAAGAAAGTGGAGCATGGAAGGGTAAGTATGAATCAGCGCAACGTACCATCCAAAGCCAAAATGATGAATTGGTAAACTTTAAGAAACAAGTTAGGAGTGTTGCTTCATATGTGTAGATATTGTCAAGGCAAGCCACGAGCCTGTTAGAACAACCGAACATCGAGTTGGAGCATGGAGAAGTCACTACCCGTCTGCTACACAAATTAGTCAATCTAGGAATTAGGGTTAGCTGTTTTCTGTAGAAGAAATTGTCTTTTCCTTGTATTCAGACTTTCTAACAAATGGATGTTTCCAAAAGACTAGATCTTGAATTCGATGCATTTTTTACATTCATGCATTCATACACGCATACACTTACATTATGTTTTTATCCTGCAAAGTAAATGGCTTAATAAAGAATGGTTTCATGGCAGTTTATTTTTAAACCGCAATCATTCTGCATTCATACAGAACACGTCTACGTTCTAATACTATGGTTGCAGAGGACAAGATCACTAGCTTTGAAAATGATCAGGTCAAAGTACAAAACAAATTTTATAGAATTGAGCAGTCTATGAAGGACCATTTTGCTCAAGCTCAAAGGGAGATAATTAACCAGCTAACTGCTCCATTGGGGCCAAAAGAGTTTGGAAAGGCTAAAATAACTGAGGGTGCCTCAATGACATGAACGATCAGGCATAAACCACATCTCACATAAGGTTGCAGCCCGAGGGACCTCCTGTGAAGAAGGTCCAAATCAATATGCTAGGAACAATGCCTAATCACCTTGTGCACATTGGGGAAAATTTTGGAAGCAATGAAGAAGTTTCTAATTTGAACACTCTGAATGAGATGGAAAAGATTCGTGCAGAAATTGAAAAGAAGTATTAGGAACGCTACAAAGCTTTAGATGATCGTTTATTGGAAATGTAGAGGGTACATGAAATGGGACCGAGTGTAGTAGAAATGAGCTTAGTATCTGATCTGATTCTTTCCCCAAAGTTTAAAGTACCTAATTTCAAAAAGTACGATGGGACCACTTGTCCAAGGGCCCACCTTACAATGTATTGTCGTAAAATGGCTGTACACTTGAAAGATGAAAAGTTGTTGATACGTTGTTTTCAGGACAATTTGACCGGTTCAGCAGTATGGTGGTATACACAGCTGAGCTGTACAAATATTCGATCATGGAAGGATCTTTCTAGGGCCTTTGTAGAACACTATAAACATGTGACAGAGATGGTCCCCAACCGTGTTATGTTGCAAGGCATGGAGAAAATGAATAATGAGACGCTACGACAGTATGCCCAGAGGTGGAGATACATAGTAGTGCAAGTACAACCTCTATTTTTGGAGAGTGAGGTTGCTCATATGTTTGTGTAGACATTAAGATGACCACTTTTTGACAGATTGATCAATAATGCTACACAAAATTTCGCTGACATAGTAATGACGGGTGAACTAATTGAGGCAGCGATTAAAAGTGGCATAATTGAAAGTAGGGACAATTCTCACAAGAACTATAAGAGGAAGGACAACGAGGTAAACAATACAAGTGCATACGAGGCTCCAAAGAATGTGACTATTACTTCGTCGGGTTCTGCGCCAGGTGGTTCTTAAAGCTCAAATAAGAAAGACTCATGTGGCCCCAGGAATGATAGGATCAACTTTACACCGATACCAATGTCTTATGGCGAGCTATACCCATAGTTGTACGAAACTGATCTCATTATGAATTCCATGCTGAAATATCAGGGCACGCGATAGAGACTTACACGACATTCAAAAAGGTGGTCCTCCAAAATCTGATTAACAATGGGATTTTGAAGTTTGATAAACCCAGCATTGCAGCAAACCCATTATCGAGCCATGGTGGGCGATGGGTGAATGTCATCGAGGAAAATAATAAAGTAAAACGATTGAAGACAAATGTATTAGAAGTCAAATCTCCGATGAAGTGGGTATTTAAACAGCTATACAATGCCAGGATGATTGAAATGGGCATGAGAATTGAGAAAGAAGTGCAGTCCGATGTATACTATGAATATCACCAAGAACATGATCATGAAATTCAACATTGCTCAGAGTTCAGAAGTTTGATACAAAAGATGATGGACAACAAGGAAATAGAGTTCTTTGAGAAAGCAGGAGAGAGGAAGTGGAAGTATGTGCTTCTGAATCTTCTAGAGTCAAGTATGAGATCCATAAGCCCTTGTCCGTTTCTGTCAGGCCTAAGGCCGGAAGCTCATTTAATGTAAAGCCAGCAATGACTCTCAAGATTGTGATTACACCTCCCATGCCGTTTGCTTTCAAAAGTACCCATAAAGTTCCATGGAACTATACGACCAATGTAACTACACCTAATGAAGATAAATCACTGGAGGAGATGAAATCACCAGAAAAACAAAGACAATGCCAGAAGAAAAGAAAGATGGAAGAACAGACACAAAATCAGTAAATGAAGTGGGACACTTTACCCGTAGTGGTAGGTGTTATTCTCCAGAAACATCAAAAGAAGCGGAGAAGATAAAAGGAAAGGCTGTGATAGCGCTTGAGAAAATCTTTGAGGAAAAACTTGCCCTCAAAATAAACGAGCCGGTAACTGAAGAACAAGCTCAAGAGTTTCTAAAATTTCTAAAACATAGTGAATACAACATTGTCGAGCAGTTGAAAAAGCAACAAGTTAGAATTTCTGTCTTAGAGTTGTTGTTAAGTTCTGAAGAGCACCGTAATGTCTTAATGAAGGTGCTCAATCAGACGTTTGTGCCAAATGACATATCTATAAACAAATTGGACAGAATGGTGAATCATATTACTGCTGACAATTACATTACATTCATCGATGACGAGATCCCTGAAGGAGGGATGAGATCCGTAAAGGCTTTGAATATCACTATGCATTGTAAGGGTTATGTACTACCAGAGGTATTAATTGACAACGGGTATTGTAAGAGCCTTTGATGGAACGACCATGAACGTACTCAGAAAGATTGAAGTGTAGTTACTTATCAGGCCCACAGTTTACAATGTAGAGTTTGTAGTGATAGATATTAAAGTGACATATAATTATTTACCTGGAAGGCCTTAGATTCATCCGGCTGGGGCAGTACCTTCTTTTCTGCATCAGAAGCTCAAGTTTGTAATAGAAGGAAAGCTAGTCAGCGTGGGAGCTGGGGAGGATATTAATGCTTCGGTGTCCACTGATGCACCATATATTGGGACAAATGATAATGCTTTGGAATGTTCGTTCAGAGGTTTGGAGTTCATAAATGCAATGTTCATTACTAAGGGGAAACCAATACCGCGACATAAATTGTCAAACTACACCAAAATGACAGTTCGAGAGACACTTGGAAGGGAAGTAAGGACTGGAAAAGGGATTGGTAAATGGCTCTAGGGATGTTTGCGACCAAAGCCTGTGACAATGAAGAAGGACCGATTTGGGCTCAGATTTCAGCCCAGTTTTTAGCACCGACAGAAAGATTTGAAGAAGAGAGAAATCCAGAGGAGGGCTATATGAAGAGGATATTTTTGGTAATGACCTGGAGGGACTTTTTGTTGGAGAAATTTTTGTAGGAGCTCAACTTGGAAGATTTCTGAAAAAGATATGTCCATGCTTCCCTGGCAAAGTGCTCAGAAATTGGATAGTTGAAGATTTTTCTTTAATGTCTAAGAATAAAGCAGAGTAAATACCATGAACCACCCTATACCTCTGCCCCTTAAAAATCTATCCATGAAAGAGAACCATGAATGCCTCGACGTATTGTCAACCAGGATGTCTATGTGAGGTAAAGGTATAGGGTGATATCTCATGTACTGTATGAGTTTACGGGTCACATATTTACCCAGATGATATAGACAAGACGACATTCGTAACCCTATGGGGCACATATTGTTACAAAGTAATGCCTTTTGGACTGAAAAATGTTGGGGCAATGTACCAGCGAGCCATGGTAACCCTGTTCCACGACATGATGCACAAAGAGATTGATGTATACGTGGATGACATGATTGCCAAATCCCAGACTGAGGAAGAGCATATCCAGAACCTAAGAAAGTTGTTCTTAAGATTGAGGAAGTACCAGTTGAAACTTAATCCTAATAAGTGTACTTTTGGAGTAACATCAGGAAAACTCCTGGGATTTGTTGTCAGCAGAAGAGGAATTGAGATAGATCCAAATAAGGTAAAAGTAATTCAGAATTTGCCGCCGCCTAGTTCACAGAAAGAAGTTCGAGGATTCCTTGGGAGGTTGAATTATATTTCTCTATTCATCTCCCAGCTGACTGATAAATGCGATCCAATTTTCAAATTGCTTAAAAAGAATAATCCAGGAGAATGGGATGAACAATGTCAAGAAACGTTTGACAAGATTGAAAAGTACTTGGCAAACGCTCTGATATTAGTTGCACCAGTTCCAGAAAGACCACTCATCCTTTATTTGACGGTCTATGAACATTCAATGGGGTGTGTGTTGGGGAAACATGATGAAACATGGAAGAAAGAGCCATTTATTATCTAAGTAAAAAGTTTACAAAGTGTGAAGAACGATATTCACTAATTCAAAAATTGTGTTGTGCTTTGGTTTGGGTGACCCGTAAACTCATACAGTACATGTTATACCACACTACTTGGTTGATATCTCAGCTCGACCCATTGAAGTTTTTGATGGAAGCACCAGCGTTAACTAGGAGATTAGCTCGTTGGCAAATGCTGTTGTCAGAATTTGACATTGTATATGTGAGCTAGAAAGCAATAAAAAGAAGCACCATAGCAGATTTCCTAGCAAGTCATGCTTCGAACGATTATGAGCCTTTGAATTTTGATTTCCCAGATGAGGATGTAATGAATGTCTCCATGGAAGAAAACAGAATCTCAGATAAGGAAGCTTGGAAACTTTATTTCGATGGAGTCATTAATGCCCTAGGACGAGGAATTGGGGCAATGTTGATCTCTCCTAACAATGTACATTATCCTTTTACAAGACAAGAAATTTCTTTGCACCAACAACATGGTAGAATATAAAGCATGTGTTATGGGCTTGCAAGCTTCTATTGAAAGAAGAATATAAAGTTTGAAAGTATACGGAGATTCAGCACTGGTCATTTATCAGCTTCGAGGAGAGTAGGAAATGAAAGATGCTAAATTGGTTGAGTATCGAAAGTTGATCCTTGAAATGATAAAAGAATTCAAAGAAATTACTTTCAGCGTATTTTTGAGAAAGATAATCGGATGGCGGATGCTTTAGCTACATTAACTTCATATTCTTGGCCAACAGACCTGAGGATATGATGCAAATTCAAATGCAAAGGTACAATACCCATGCTCACTGTTATAGCATAGAGGAAGAGACAGATGGAAATCCTTGGTATTTCGATATTTTGCAATACGTCAAATATCAAACATATCGCAAAGAGGCGAATGATAATGACAAAAGAACCATTAGAAGAATGGCCTTAGGATATATAATTGATGGAGAAATTCTATACAAACGAGGCAATGATCAAGTTTTGTTGATGTGTCAACTCTTAATAAGCTAGATAAATCCTGACAGAAGTGTACGACAGAATCTGCGGAACGCATACTAATGGCTTTGCAATGGCCAGGAAAATAATGAGATATGGTTACTACTGTTCGACTATGGAGGGGGATTGCACTGAATATGCTAAGAAGTGTCACAAATGCCAGATATATACTAATAGAATAAACGCTCCGCCTGTACCTTTACATACAATAAACTCGACATGGCCTTTTGCAATCTGGGGCATGGATGTCATTGGAAAAATTTACCCCAAAGCCTCAAATGGAAATCGTTTCATTCTTGTGGTTATTGATTATTTTACTAAATGGGTGGAAGTAGCTTTATATGCCAATAACACTAGATCTACAATCTGTAAGTTCTTAAAGAAGGAGATCATCTGTCAATATGGTTGCTAGAGATAATTATTACTGATAATGCCACCAACTTTAACAATAAGGTAATAGAAGAAGCGAGTGAGCAGTTCAAAATTATTCATCACAATTCTGTGACTTACCGCCCTAAGATGAATGGGGCAAAGGGAAGCAAAGAAACAAGAATATCAAGAAGATCATATCAAAACGAAAACACATACAAAGATTGGCATGTGAAGTTTCCATTTGCCTTATTTGCATATCGAAATTTTGTACGGACTTCTACTAGGGCAACACCATATTCCCTGGTGTACGGGATAGAGGCAGTACTCCCAATAGAGGTTGAAATTCCATCACTTCGAGTCTTATCTGAAGTAAAGTTGGATGATGCAAAATAGGTGTAAGCTCGATTTGACCAGTTGAACCTCATCGAGGAAAAAAGGCTGAAAGCTATATGTCATAGCCAAATGTACCAGAAAAACCAAGGTGGAAACCTGAAAGGGTACCTTAAGAAAAGAAAAGAAAAACCAAAGTGAAAAACCCAAAAAGACGCTTGAGAAAAGCAACCTATAGTGAAAAAAACCGAAATGGCGCTTTAGAGAAAAAGGGCGAAAACTCGAGAAAAGAGATTTTGAAGGCTAATCATGAATGTGAGATGAGATATCAAAGAAAATTAAACATGAAAGGAAGCACCAAAATAAATCCCCAGGGAGTAGAAGCTGGATGATTAATCTCAATGAGTCATGGTTCATGCATCATATAGGAAATTAGAAATCATACTAACCTCATTCAAACATGCTAGTTTGTTTTGACAGAAATTAATGAAGAAAGGAGAATTCTTAATGTGAAGGGTTCTCCCAAAGAAAGAAAGAATTCCTAATGTGAAGAGTTCGCCCAATAAAGAAAGAGCTCATAATGTGAAGAGTTCGCCCAATAAAGAAAGAGCCATTTATTATCTAAGTAAAAAGTTTACAAAGTGTGAAGAACGATATTCACTAATTCAAAAATTGTGTTGTGCTTTGGTTTGGGTGACCCGTAAACTCATACAAAGACATGTTATACCACACTACTTGGTTGATATCTCAGCTCGACCCATTGAAGTTTTTGATGGAAGCACCAGCGTTAACTAGGAGATTAGCTCGTTGGCAAATGCTGTGTTGTCGAAATTTGACATTGTATATGTGAGCTAGAAAGCAATAAAAAGAAGCACCATAGCAGATTTCCTAGCAAGTCATGCTTGAACGATTATGAGCCTTTGAATTTTGATTTCCCGGATGAGGATGTAATGAATGTCTCCATGGAAGAAAAAAATGTAATCTCGGATAAGGAAGCTTGGAAACTTTATTTCGATGGAGTCATTAATGCCCTAGGACGAGGAATTGGGGCGTTGTTGATCTCTCCTAACAATGTACATTATCCTTTTACAAGAAGCAAGAAACAAGAATATCAAGAAGATCATATCAAAATATAAACACATACAAAGATTGGCATGTGAAGTTTCCATTGCCTTATTTGAAGAATATAAATTTTGAAAGGACTTCTACTAGAGGCAACACCATATTTATCAACCGTACGGATAGTAGGCAATGAAAGATGCTAAAGAGGTTGAAATTCCATCACTTGATCCTTATCTGATAAAAAGGATGATGCAAAATAGGTGTAAGCTCGATTTGACCGATTGAACCTAATCGAGGAAAAAGGTCAAAGCTATATGTCATAGCCAAATGTACGAGAAAAACCAAGGTGGAAACACGAAAGGGGATTAAGAAAAGAAAAGAAAAACCAAAGTGAAAACCCAAAAAGACGCATGCTCAAAAAGCAACCTATAGTGAAAACCCGAAATGGCGCTTTAAAAGAAAAGGGCCAAAACTTCGAAAAGAGATTTTGAAGGCTAATCATGAATGTGAGATGAGATATCAAAGAAAATTAAACATGAAAGGAAGCACAAAATAAATCCCGTAGAAGAATGGCCTTAGGATGATTAATCTGAATGAGTCATGGTTCATGCATCATATAGGAAATTAGAAATCATACTAACCTCATTCAAACATTTAGTTTGTTTTGTCAAAATTAATGAAGAAAAATCTGCCTTAATGTGAAGGGTTCTCCCAAAGAAAGAAAGAATTCTAATGTGAAGAGTTGCAATGGCAACAAAATAAAGAGCTCATAATGTGAAGAGTTTACCCAATAAAGAAAGAGCCATTTATTATCTAAGTAAAAAGTTTACAAAGTGTGAAGAACGATATTCACTAATTCAAAAAACGTTGTGCTTTGGTTTGGGTGACAATAAACTCATACAAGCATGTTATACCACACTACTTGGTTGATATCTCATTTGAAAAATTTGATGGAAGCCTTAAATGGAGATTATCGTTGGCAAATCTTGTGGTTATTGATTATTTTACATTGGGTATGTGAGCTAGAAAGCAATAAAAAGAAGCACCATAGAGATTTCCAAGCAAGTCATGTTCTTAAAGATTAGAGCCTTTGAATTTTGATTTCCCGAGATAAGGATGTAATGAATGTCTCCATGGAAGAAAACAGGTAATAGAAAGGAAGCTTGGAAACTTTATTTCGATGGAGCTGTTAATGCCCTAGGACGAGGAATTGGGGCAGTGTTGATCTCTCCTAACAATGTACATTATCCTTTGCAGTGGAAGCAGCAAACAAGAATATCAAGAAGATCATATCAAAACGAGAAACACATACAAAGATTGGCATGTGAAGTTTCCATTTGCCTTATTTGCATATCGAAATTTTGTACGGACTTCTACTAGGGCAACACCATATTCCCTGGTGTACGGGATAGAGGCAGTACTCCCAATAGAGGTTGAAATTCCATCACTTCGAGTCTTATCTGAAGTAAAGTTGGATGATGCAAAATAGGTGTAAGCTCGATTTGACCAGTTGAACCTCATCGAGGAAAAAAGGCTGAAAGCTATATGTCATAGCCAAATGTACCAGAAAAACCAAGGTGGAAACCTGAAAGGGTACCTTAAGAAAAGAAAAGAAAAACCAAAGTGAAAACCCAAAAAGACGCTTCGAGAAAAGCAACCTATAGTGAAAACCCGAAATGGCGCTTTAGAGAAAAGGGCCAGAAACTCAGAAAAGAGATTTTGAAGGCTAATCATGAATGTGAGATGAGATATCAAAGAAAATTAAACATGAAAGGAAGCACCAAAATAAATCCCCAGGGAGTAGAAGCTGGATGATTAATCTCAATGAGTCATGGTTCATGCATCATATAGGAAATTAGAAATCATACTAACCCTCATTCAAACATGCTAGTTTGTTTTGACAGGAAATTAATGAAGAAAGGAGAATTCTTAATGTGAAGGGTTCTCCCAGCAAAGAAAGAATTCCTAATGTGAAGAGTTCGCCCAATAAAGAAAGAGCTCATAATGTGAAGAGTTCGCCCAATAAAGAAAGAGCCATTTATTATCTAAGTAAAAAGTTTACAAAGTGTGAAGAACGATATTCACTAATTCAAAAATTGTGTTGTGCTTTGGTTTGGGTGACCCGTAAACTCATACAGTACATGTTATACCACACTACTTGGTTGATATCTCAGCTCGACCCATTGAAGTTTTTGATGGAAGCACCAGCGTTAACTAGGAGATTAGCTCGTTGGCAAATGCTGTTGTCAGAATTTGACATTGTATATGTGAGCTAGAAAGCAATAAAAAGAAGCACCATAGCAGATTTCCTAGCAAGTCATGCTTCGAACGATTATGAGCCTTTGAATTTTGATTTCCCAGATGAGGATGTAATGAATGTCTCCATGGAAGAAAACAGAATCTCAGATAAGGAAGCTTGGAAACTTTATTTCGATGGAGCTGTTAATGCCCTAGGACGAGGAATTGGGGCAGTGTTGATCTCTCCTAACAATGTACATTATCCTTTGCAGTGGAAGCAGCAAACAAGAATATCAAGAAGATCATATCAAAACGAGAAACACATAAAAAGATTGGCATGGGTTTCCATTTGCCTTATTTGCATAAGAATATAAAGTTTGAAAGGACTTCTACTAGATTCAACACCATATTTTATCACGGGATAGAGAGCAGGAAACGAAAGATGTTGAAATTCCATCACTGAGTCTTATCGAAAGTTGATCCTGGAAATGATAAAAAGAATTCAAAGAAATTACTTGAACCTCATATTTCGAGAAAAAGATAAAGCTATATGTCATAGCCAAATGTACCGATTAACCCAAGGTGGAAACCTTGGGTACCTTAAGAAAAGAAAAGAAAAACCAAAGTGAAAACCCAAAAAGACGCTACCCAAGCAACCTATAGTGAAAACATAGAAATGGCGCTTTAAAGAAAAGGGCCTTGGTATTTCGAAAGAGATTTTGAAGGCTAATCAAATGTCAGATGAGATATCAAAGAAAATTAAACATGAAAGGAAGACAAAATAAATCCATTAGAAGAATGGATGATTAATCTAATTGATGGAGATGGTTCATGCATCATATAGGAAATTAGAAATCATACTAACCCTGATTCAAACATGCTGTTTGTTTTGACAGAAATTAATGAAGAAAGGAGAAATCTTAATGTGAAGGGTTCTCCCAAAGAAAGAAAGAATTCTAAATGTGAAGAGTTGGCCCAACAAAGAAAGAGATCATAATGTGAAGAGTTCGACTAATAAAGAAAGAGCCATTTATTATCTAAGTAAAAAGTTTACAAAGTGTGAAGAACGATATTCACTAATTCAAAATTGTGTTGTGCTTTGGTTTGGGTGACAATAAACTCATACAAGGCATGTTATACCACACTACTTGGGTTGATATCTCATTGGAAAATTGAAGTTTTTGATGGAAGCACCTCGTTAACTAGAAATTAGCTTCATTCTTGTGGTTATTGATTATTTGACATTGTATATGTGAGCTAGAAAGCAATAAAAAAAAGCACCAACACTAGATTTCCTAGCAAGTCATGCTTGAACGATTATGAGCCTTTGAATTTTGATTTCCCGCTAGGATGTATGTAATGAATGTCTCCATGGAAGCCAACAAATCTTTATAAATAAGGTTGGAAACTTTATTTCGATGGAGCTGTTAATGCCCTAGGAAAAGGATTCATCACAATGTTGATCTCTCCTAACAATGTACATTATCCTTTGCAAAGGAAGCAAAAACAATAATATCAAGAAGATCATATCAAAACGAAAACACATACAAAGATTGGCATGTGAAGTTTCCATTTGCCTTATTTGCATATCGAAATTTTGTACGGACTTCTACTAGGGCAACACCATATTCCCGGTGTACGGGATAGAGGCAAGACTCCCAATAGAGGTTGAAATTCCATCACTTCGAGTCTTATCTCAAGTAAAGTTGGATGATGCAAAATAGGTGTAAGCTCGATTTGACCAGATTGAACCTCATCGAGGAAAAAGGTCAAAGCTATATGTCATAGCCAAATGTACCAGAAAAAAAACAAGGTGGAAACTGAAAGGGTACCTTAAGAAAAGAAAAGAAAAACCAAAGTGAAAACCCAAAAAGACGCTTCGAGAAAAGCAACCTATAGTGAAAACCCGAAATGGCGCTTTAGAGAAAAGGGCCAGAAACTCAGAAAAGAGATTTTGAAGGCTAATCATGAATGTGAGATGAGATATCAAAGAAAATTAAACATGAAAGGAAGCACCAAAATAAATCCCCAGGGAGTAGAAGCTGGATGATTAATCTCAATGAGTCATGGTTCATGCATCATATAGGAAATTAGAAATCATACTAACCCTCATTCAAACATGCTAGTTTGTTTTGACAGGAAATTAATGAAGAAAGGAGAATTCTTAATGTGAAGGGTTCTCCCAGCAAAGAAAGAATTCCTAATGTGAAGAGTTCGCCCAATAAAGAAAGAGCTCATAATGTGAAGAGTTCGCCCAATAAAGAAAGAGCCATTTATTATCTAAGTAAAAAGTTTACAAAGTGTGAAGAACGATATTCACTAATTCAAAAATTGTGTTGTGCTTTGGTTTGGGTGACCCGTAAACTCATACAGTACATGTTATACCACACTACTTGGTTGATATCTCACTCGACCCATTGAAGTTTTTGATGGAAGCACCAAATTTAACTAGAGATTAGCTCGTTGGCAAATGTCATTGTTGTCGAATTTGACATTGTATATGTGAGCTAGAAAGCAATAAAAAGAAGCACCATAGCAGATTTCCTAGCAAGTCATGCTTCGAACGATTATGAGCCTTTGAATTTTGATTTCCCAGATGAGGATGTAATGAATGTCTCCATGGAAGAAAACAGAATCTCAGATAAGGAAGCTTGGAAACTTTATTTCGATGGAGCTGTTAATGCCCTAGGACGAGGAATTGGGGCAGTGTTGATCTCTCCTAACAATGTACATTATCCTTTTACAAGACAGTTAGAATTTCTTTGCACCAACAACATGGTAGAATATAAAGCATGTGTTATGGGCTTGCAAGCTTCTATTGAAAGAAGAATATAAAGTTTGAAAGTATACGGAGATTCAGCACTGGTCATTTATCAGCTTCGAGGAGAGTGGGAAACGAAAGATGCTAAATTGGTTGAGTATCGAAAGTTGATCCTTGAAATGATAAAAAGAATTCAAAGAAATTACTTTCGCGTATATTTCGAGAGAAGATAATCAGATGGCAGATGCTTTAGCTACATTAACTTCAGTATTCTTGGCCAACAGACCTGAGGATATGATGCAAATTCAAATGCAAAGGTACAATACCCATGCTCACTGTTATAGCATAGAGGAAGAGACAGATGGAAATCCTTGGTATTTCGATATTTTGCAATACGTCAAATATCAAACATATCGCAAAGAGGCGAATGATAATGACAAAAGAACCATTAGAAGAATGGCCTTAGGATATATAATTGATGGAGAAATTCTATACAAACGAGGCAATGATCAAGTTTTGTTGATGTGTCAACTCTTAATAAGCTAGATAAATCCTGACAGAAGTGTACGACAGAATCTGCGGAACGCATACTAATGGCTTTGCAATGGCCAGGAAAATAATGAGATATGGTTACTACTGTTCGACTATGGAGGGGGATTGCACTGAATATGCTAAGAAGTGTCACAAATGCCAGATATATACTAATAGAATAAACGCTCCGCCTGTACCTTTACATACAATAAACTCGACATGGCCTTTTGCAATCTGGGGCATGTATGTCATTGGAAAAATTTACCCCAAAGCCTCAAATGGAAATCGTTTCATTCTTGTGGTTATTGATTATTTTACTAAATGGGTGGAAGTAGCTTTATATGCCAATAACACTAGATCTACAATCTGTAAGTTCTTAAAGAAGGAGATCATCTGTCAATATGGTTGCTAGAGATAATTATTACTGATAATGCCACCAACTTTAACAATAAGGTAATAGAAGAAGCGAGTGAGCAGTTCAAAATTATTCATCACAATTCATGACTTACCGCCCTAAGATGAATGGGGCAAAGGAAAGCAAAGAAACAAGAATATCAAGAAGATCATATCAAAACGAAAACACATACAAAGATTGGCATGTGAAGTTTCCATTTGCCTTATTTGCATATCGAAATTTTGTACGGACTTCTACTAGGGCAACACCATATTCCCGGTGTACGGGATAGAGGCAATACTCCCAAGAGAGTTGAAATTCCATCACTTCGAGTCTTATCTCAAGTAAAGTTGGATGATGCAAAATAGGTGTAAGCTCGATTTGACCAGTTGAACCTCATCGAGGAAAAAGGTCAAAGCTATATGTCATAGCCAAATGTACCAAAAAACCAAGGTGGAAACCTGAAAGGGTACCTTAAGAAAAGAAAAGAAAAACCAAAGTGAAAACCCAAAAAGACGCTTCCGAGAAAAGCAACCTATAGTGAAAACCCGAAATGGCGCTTTAGAGAAAAGGGCCAGAAACTCAGAAAAGAGATTTTGAAGGCTAATCATGAATGTGAGATGAGATATCAAAGAAAATTAAACATGAAAGGAAGCACCAAAATAAATCCCCAGGGAGTAGAAGCTGGATGATTAATCTCAATGAGTCATGGTTCATGCATCATATAGGAAATTAGAAATCATACTAACCCTCATTCAAACATGCTAGTTTGTTTTGACAGGAAATTAATGAAGAAAGGAGAATTCTTAATGTGAAGGGTTCTCCCAGCAAAGAAAGAATTCCTAATGTGAAGAGTTCGCCCAATAAAGAAAGAGCTCATAATGTGAAGAGTTCGCCCAATAAAGAAAGAGCCATTTATTATCTAAGTAAAAAGTTTACAAAGTGTGAAGAACGATATTCACTAATTCAAAAATTGTGTTGTGCTTTGGTTTGGGTGACCCGTAAACTCATACAGTACATGTTATACCACACTACTTGGTTGATATCTCAGCTCGACCCATTGAAGTTTTTGATGGAAGCACCAGCGTTAACTAGGAGATTAGCTCGTTGGCAAATGCTGTTGTCAGAATTTGACATTGTATATGTGAGCTAGAAAGCAATAAAAAGAAGCACCATAGCAGATTTCCTAGCAAGTCATGCTTCGAACGATTATGAGCCTTTGAATTTTGATTTCCCAGATGAGGATGTAATGAATGTCTCCATGGAAGAAAACAGAATCTCAGATAAGGAAGCTTGGAAACTTTATTTCGATGGAGCTGTTAATGCCCTAGGACGAGGAATTGGGGCAGTGTTGATCTCTCCTAACAATGTACATTATCCTTTTACAAGACAGTTAGAATTTCTTTGCACCAACAACATGGTAGAATATAAAGCATGTGTTATGGGCTTGCAAGCTTCTATTGAAAGAAGAATATAAAGTTTGAAAGTATACGGAGATTCAGCACTGGTCATTTATCAGCTTCGAGGAGAGTGGGAAACGAAAGATGCTAAATTGGTTGAGTATCGAAAGTTGATCCTTGAAATGATAAAAAGAATTCAAAGAAATTACTTTCACGTATATTTCGAGAGAAGATAATCAGATGGCAGATGCTTTAGCTACATTAACTTCAGTATTCTTGGCCAACAGACCTGAGGATATGATGCAAATTCAAATGCAAAGGTACAATACCCATGCTCACTGTTATAGCATAGAGGAAGAGACAGATGGAAATCCTTGGTATTTCGATATTTTGCAATACGTCAAATATCAAACATATCGCAAAGAGGCGAATGATAATGACAAAAGAACCATTAGAAGAATGGCCTTAGGATATATAATTGATGGAGAAATTCTATACAAACGAGGCAATGATCAAGTTTTGTTGATGTGTCAACTCTTAATAAGCTAGATAAATCTGACAGAAGTGTACGACAGAATCTGCGGAACGCATACTAATGGCTTTGCAATGGCCAGGAAAATAATGAGATATGGTTACTACTGCTCGACTATGGAGGGGATTGCACCAATATGCTAAGAAGTGTCACAAATGCCGATATATACTAATAGAATAAACGCTCCGCCTGTACCTTTACATACAATAAACTCGACATGGCCTTTTGCAATCTGGGGCATGTATGTCATTGGAAAAATTTACCCCAAAGCCTCAAATGGAAATCGTTTCATTCTTGTGGTTATTGATTATTTTACTAAATGGGTGGAAGTAGCTTTATATGCCAATAACACTAGATCTACAATCTGTAAGTTCTTAAAGAAGGAGATCATCTGTCAATATGGTTGCTAGAGATAATTATTACTGATAATGCCACCAACTTTAACAATAAGGTAATAGAAGAAGCGAGTGAGCAGTTCAAAATTATTCATCACAATTCTGTGACTTACCGCCCTAAGATGAATGGGGCAGTGGAAGCAGCAAACAAGAATATCAAGAAGATCATATCAAAACGAGAAACACATACAAAGATTGGCATGTGAAGTTTCCATTTGCCTTATTTGCATATCGAAATTTTGTACGGACTTCTACTAGGGCAACACCATATTCCCTGGTGTACGGGATAGAGGCAGTACTCCCAATAGAGGTTGAAATTCCATCACTTCGAGTCTTATCTGAAGTAAAGTTGGATGATGCAAAATAGGTGTAAGCTCGATTTGACCAGTTGAACCTCATCGAGGAAAAAAGGCTGAAAGCTATATGTCATAGCCAAATGTACCAGAAAAACCAAGGTGGAAACCTGAAAGGGTACCTTAAGAAAAGAAAAGAAAAACCAAAGTGAAAACCCAAAAAGACGCTTCGAGAAAAGCAACCTATAGTGAAAACCCGAAATGGCGCTTTAGAGAAAAGGGCCAGAAACTCAGAAAAGAGATTTTGAAGGCTAATCATGAATGTGAGATGAGATATCAAAGAAAATTAAACATGAAAGGAAGCACCAAAATAAATCCCCAGGGAGTAGAAGCTGGATGATTAATCTCAATGAGTCATGGTTCATGCATCATATAGGAAATTAGAAATCATACTAACCCTCATTCAAACATGCTAGTTTGTTTTGACAGGAAATTAATGAAGAAAGGAGAATTCTTAATGTGAAGGGTTCTCCCAGCAAAGAAAGAATTCCTAATGTGAAGAGTTCGCCCATCAAAGAAAGAGCTCATAATGTGAAGAGTTCGCCCAATAAAGAAAGAGCTCATAATGTGAAGAGTTCAACCCCAGCGAAGATAGAGTTCCTAATGAGAAAGGTTTGCTCAGTGAAGATAGAGTTCTTAATGAGAAGAGCTAGTTCAGACCCTACGGTTACCCTTGACATGAGAAGTTGGGAGGTTCCAAATGAGAAAAACTTGTTCAAGCTTCTAAAAGGGAAGAATGAAAGAAAGTTCATAAGAATAAAACCTTACAGCTCAGAGCAACAACTGACGGGTTCAAACAAAATTCGTGTCTTTTCAGTCTTTGCCCTCTTCCTGTTCCACAACAATGAGCAAAGAGGGGCAGCTGTAATACCCTAATTTTGTCTGGGTATTCATACATACATATATATATATATATATAGTTTCTCTATAAATAAAACCAAAATAATAAATAAATAGATAAATAATAAAATAGTGAACCATTAAATAAATAAATGTTGATAAAGTCCAATTTAAGTCCCCAAAATACATTACAAGTATACTTTTAACATACAAAAATCCATAAGCCAAAAATACAAGTTATCAAGCCCAAATGTTCATTATTCCCGCTCATTTATATCCAAAATTACCCAAACAAACACACGTGTCCTGGTGTACTTTCTAAGCCCGCCAAAAGATGTCTACGTGGCAGCATCGGGTTGGCCTATTAGGCCCTCATTCAGATTAAAGGGCCATGCTAATGTTAGTCAGCCCACCAACTATAAATACCCTAGATGAGAGAGAAACAGACGGCAATAATTAGATTAATTAATACACAATAATTACCAAAATTAAAAGGTAGAGAGAAAAGGGAAGCTGAAAGGTTACCAGAATTTGAAGGGCCATTGGACTAGTGGAAAGCCGTCAGAAAGCGTTGCCAGAATTCATCATTAGCTGTCGGAAGGTAAAACTTGACCTCCTAATCCATTTTCCCTGCACACAACACATTAGATCCAGGCCTAATAAATATAAAAAATAGTAGCTCAAATAGCATAAAACCCTAGATCTAAAGAAAATTAAATCTAAAGAGAACTTGAGGCTTATCTTGTGATTTCTAAAGCAGTTTTAGGTCGTCGGAGGGTTTAAAAGCCACGACAGAGTTGAAAATAAGGGAAGAGTGTTCGGTTTTGGGTAGATATAGGACCTAGAATAGGGAAGAAGGGTGGATTCAATCGAATCCGAGCCTAGATCTAGATTTAGAATGAAAATTAGGGAAAATGGAGTTTTTAGGGTTTTGCTCGGCGGCGGCCGAGAATCGCCTTGCGGCGATGACCGGTCGCCAAAAATGAACTAGATGGTGGCCAGAGACGACGGTCGGAGGTGGACGGCGTCGCCTCCGGCAGCCGGTAGGGGGACTGAGATGGTGGTGAAGGATCAAAAGTGGTGGTTGTCAAGAACATGGGATGAACTTTGCGAGTTTTTGGTGTTTTGATAAAAAAAAACAAGAAAAATAAGGGTTTTGAGTGTTTGTATATGATTAAACTAAGAAAAATGGATGAACTATGTTTGAATCCGTGAAGAACAATGGATTTTGATCCATTTTAGGTGGTGTTTCTGGGTTTAGGGGGTTGAAGTTGAATGTGTTTTAGAGAGGGGTGAAATCTTAAAAATGAAAAAAAGGAAAAAATGAGGATCTGGGATGACTATTTTATAGACCAAAGGCACGAACCCCTATAAAGGCTTGCGCCCTTCTTTCATGGCTTTATACCGCGGCCCTTCTGTTTCTGTTTTTGTTTCTCTCAATTTGGTTATAAACCATTGTAATTTGGCACTCTAATTTGCAATTTAATTCAATTCAGTCCCTAATTTCAGCTTTAATTTAATTTCAATGCTTTTAATTATATTGTATGTTTGCACGATTTTAAATAGCATCTAGTATATTAGCTAGATAACATTAAAAACTTAGTATAATTAATTAGAGCCTTAGTATCTAAGTTCCTTAATTAATTTTAAATGTTTAAAATAGGAAGATAATTGTAGAAAATAGATGAATATTAAATAGAAACCTTTATGTTTTAAGTTGACTAGTGTCCCATTGTAATGAGATGTTAGCCAAGGGAACATTTTGGTAGAATATTTAATATCTCATTTGAAATTCAAATGGTAATTACATATAGTTGGTTTAATTAAACTGGAATTAGGTATAAATAATTAGAGACATTAACGATTAGGAATATTATTAATTTATGGCTTAATATGGATAGTGCCAAATCATTTGAGCGTTATCACATAAACCCTAAATTCAATAGTATTCATAGATTAATTAATTTAATCAATTGGAGCCCTAATTAGGTTTTGGAGTTAAAATTGACAAGGAAATAAGTGGACATGCATTAAACCCTTTGTGTTGGGGTACACTTTTTAATATAAATTGAAGTATGCTAAAGTAATTGGATGTTTCAAAACTCATATTCGTTTAAGGATGTATTTTCTTACAAAGGGATACTTCCATTCGGAATGAAAATTCCTTTAGCAATAAGGATTGAATTAAATTCAAATTAATGTTCGAAATGCCAAAATGCCGTGGGGGTGTTAATCATTCCCCATACGTAACCGAATCTCGAACCTTAATTTCAAAGAAATGAATCTCTGGTTTTTTTTATGGTGTCCGGTCTACCAAAGTGACCGGTGGCGATTCCAAAATACTTTCAAGATCAAATAAAATGGGTAATTTTCATGATTAATTAATAAAATTGAAAACCCAATTTTTCAAGATTAAATGGAAGGAAAATCAATTTTATGGTTAATTAAGTAAAAAACTTGATTTAACATGAAAACCCTAATTTTCAAGGCTAAATGAGTTAAAATAGACAAAAACCTTAAAGAGATCAATTGTCATGCTATTTTTCACACTCGGTTTCAAAAATGGTCGTGACAACCTCCATTTTCCTTTCCGATGTGGGATTAATGACCATGCCTCTTCTCAAGCGTGACATAAAGCAAAACTTAAATAGGAAAAAAAGGAAAATTATGTCTATTGATCACTGAATTTTACTCTCAAACCTAGTTTGGTCGCTAAAGTTTTAAAACAATTCAATTTACTCACTGGAGTTTAGACATTGAACGTTTTTTGTCATTCTTTTGTTATCTTTTTGACGACGTCCATTTACCAACGAACGAAGGAATTTTTTCAATATTCAAATGGTAGAAAGTTTCATCAACACGAGAAAAGCAATATACTGAGAAACAAGCTCTATCTGACGGTGAAAGAGGGAGATAGCGAGAGAGAAACTGAAAGTTTTTGTCCAATTCGTGGATTCGGGGCACTTTCAGCGAAATGGAGATTGGATTCGAACTCAGAGAAAAGAGACGAAGTGATTGGTGAAATTTAGTACCGAACGACGACAGTGAACAGTGGAGTGACGAAAAATGTGTCTAAACTTCAGTGAATAAATTGAACGTTTTGAAACTTCAATGACCAAAATAAATTTGAGAATAAAGTTTAGTGATGATATATGCAATTTACCCAAAAAAATAGATAAAATGGTCATATAAGGAATTATTTAGAGAAATATTTTTCCACGGTAGAAAGGGGAATTGCCAATGGTTGCTGCGGACTTTGTGAAAGTCATCATCTAGTGATAGAGTAGGGTGGGAGTCGCCGGCAACTACCGTTGACTTAGATCAATTTTTTTACATTTCAGACTTAAAATCACAAGGTGTGAAATGGAAATTTTCAAAAGTACCCCTTTAAGTGAAAACACACCTTTTAACGTTGAATCCAAGTTTACATATTTTTGAATTTGGTCCCTATAAGTTTAATTATCTTTCAATTTGGTTCTCATAAGATTAATTTTCTTTCAATTGGGTATATATAATTTTACCACATGGACAGAACCAAAATGAAAATTTTTAGAATGCAGTGAAATTATATGTATCGAGTCCTTATGAGCAGTCATATATTTCTATAAAAAATTGAATATTTAATCCCGACAAGTTATAAAAGATCGTATTTAAAATTTTCACAAATAATAAAAAAAAATATTGAATAGAAGGTCAAAGCATTTTTTTTCAAGATGAAAACAACGATAAGGAGAATATGTCTCATTGCCAACGCGCGGATCTCAAAAATTTACTTGGATTAAAAAAATCGTTAACCGGACACCCGAGTACAAAGTTATACCGTCTCAAAGTTTTAGACTCACTTATAGTTAAAAAATCAAGGCTTAATACCAAAATAAGTGCCCAAACTATCTCGTTTTCCCCTTTTAGGTGCCCTAACTATTTTTTGCAGTGCCCAAACAACTATTTTTGGTCAAAATAGGTGCCCAAACTATCATTTTTGGTCAAACTATATGCCTCGGTTTGACTTTAAAAGGGGCAATAAATGATAGTTTGGGCACCTAAAAGGGGCAAAAAATAGTTTAGGCACCTAAAAGAGGAAAACATAATAGTTTGAGCACCTAAAAAGGGTAAAAAAATAATTTATGTAGTTAAAAGGGAAAAACATGATAGTTTGGGCACTTATTTTGACATTAATCCAAAAATCAACTAATTTAAATTAACTTATAGTTAAATTCCAAACACACCGTTTTATGTCAAGTTTATTTTTTATTTTAATTTCTATAATTTCAGATTTTTATAGTTTAGTTTAAATTTCAAAAAGAAAATAATAATAAAAATTAAACCAAAGTCTCAGCAGTTGTCGGTAACTCCCACTCCACCCATAAAAGTAGGCAGCAACTTGTCACGCCCCGCCAATGTTCACCAAGGCTAACCGAGACGAAATCAAGTTCTTTGGGCGTTTTAAGGCCAAGAATTCCCCAAGGAAGCATTTAGAATGGCCTAGAACGGCCCATATTCATCCGAAAATGTTTCCACAACATTCTAAGAGGTTCCAGAAGGTTCTACCCGAGTCCACACAAGTCCGGAAGACCGTGGAAGGATCGAGACAAGTCCGGAAGTCTCTGAAACTCTATAGAATCTCTTATACCATTAGAGACATAACTAGATATATGTAGAGTTATCTAGAATTCTCTAGGCATGTACATATCTCCAATATGCTAGGATGTTCTAGAAACATCCCTAAGGGACTTGGAAGGCCTATAAATAGGACCATCCACCCTCATTTGTAAACTATCTTAGAAATCCAAGCAAATCAAGCAATCATCCAAGTATTGTAAGCTCTTTTTAAGCTTAATACAAGCTTCCTGTCTCAACTTTCTTTGGCCTTTGCGTTTGCGTGGAGTAAGGATTGTTAGCATAAGTCAGGAGTGCTAACGCCGCACGGATAGTTTGGAGAAGTTAAGTCCGTGGGAGTTGGTATCAGAGCCAAGTTTGAGACATGAGTAATGAGGGCGTGAGGTGACGGTTGATCCTAGTATGGCAAGGCTACGAGCCAAGTCCAAAGATCTAATCTCTAGCTGGGAGTCACGTATTACTCACGTTGAAGAGAACGTGGAGGGCATGTGTGCCTAAGTGGACGACCTTCACCAGCGGGTCAAAGGCCTTGAGGCGAAGGATGCTGAGATCCACATGGCCGTGAAGGCCATGAGGATCAAGCTAGAGGAGACCTTGCGAGCGGAGATGAGTGAGATCCGCGACCTACTCATGGGGGAGCTCTCAAAGGTGCGTGAATCCTTCCAACGTGAGCTTGCCAATACCCATGCCTAACTAGAGACATTACAAGGCGATCTTGCATTGTGCAAGCGCGCCATGGCCGTAGAGCCTAGCACCACGTTTAAGGCAAGGAAGGTCGAGGTGCCCAAGCTAAAGACTTCGCGGGAGCACGCAACGCTAAAGAAGTTGATAACTTCTTATATGGCCTAGAGCAATATCTTGCAGCGGTCGGCATCATGGAAGAGACCTTCAAGATTCAAACCGCAACACTTTATCTCACCAACACTGCCATGCTTTGGTGGATGAGAAGGCGCGTAGACATCGAGAAAGGTACGTACACTGTCGCTACCTTCGATGACTTTAGAAAGGAGCTCAAATGACAATTCTATCCGGAGAATGCGAGGATGAAGCAAGGGCCCGCTTACGAAGGCTAAAGCAATCGAAGAGCATTTGCGACTATGTCAATGAGTTCGCTAGCTTGGTGCTCGAGATCCCCAATCTCTCCGAGAAGGACTCACTCTTCAATTTTACAGACGGACTCTAACAGTGGGCAAAGAATGAGTTAAGGAATCGTGGAGTGCAAAACCTAGTCGATGTCATTGCCGTAGCCGAGAGTCTCATCGACTACGCTAGCAATAAGGAGTCCACCACCAAGCCAAATGACAAGAAGAGTGGCCAAGCCAAAGGTGGGGGAGACAAGGGCAAGTCCAAAGACTTTCGAGGCACAAAGAAGTCACCGTCCAACAAGCGTTTTATTTGTGATGGCGATCATTGGGTTCGAGAGTGCCCACAACGCCAATCCCTCAATTCTCTCTTAGCCAAACATCAAGAAGGTAGTGATGCCGATGAAGGCGAGGGTGCACGCATGGTATCCATGCAACTCCTCAATGTCATTTAGTTCGCCCCAAAGACTGAAGTAAAAGGGTTGCTCTACGTGGACGTCACCATCAACGAAAAGGCAATAAGGGCCATGCTTGACACAGGTGCGTCCCATAACTTTCTCTCTCTTTAAGAGGCAAATAGGCTCGGTCTTAAAGTAAAAGGGGGAGGTAGATCCGTCAAGGTAGTTAACTCTGCCGCACGGCCCATCCATGGGATTGCTCGAGAGGTGAAGACCAATATTGGACATTGGTCTGGGCACATTGATTACTCAATTGTGCCAATGGACGACTACAAACTCGTCATAGGACTCGACTTCTTCGATCAAGTCAAGGCAATCCCGATGCCATTCTCCAATAGTATGTGCATCACGGATGGCGGCCAAGCTTGCGTGGTACCAACACCCAGGGCCACCAAGCAAGAGACTAAAGTGCTCTTGTCACTTCAGTTCCAAAGGGGCATTAATCAGGGCAAGCCATCCAAGGGGTTGGATGAGCATGAAAAGAGCAAGGCTATCCAGCTCAAGTCGACGATTCCAAGTTCTACTAAGGCCAAGAGGGACTGGGAGAATAAAGGGGTGTCTGTGTCAAAGAAGGCTACCAAGGAGTTCACCAAGCATGTTCATGGGAAGAACATGGCTTCAAAGACCACCAAGAGACGGGGGTCAAAGGGAAAGCCTTCTAACAATATTCTTGGGGGACTATAATCACTAATTTTGTCTGGGGTTAACCTTTTTATTTATTTTTCAATAATGGGCTTATATATGTTTATCTTATTATTAGGTGATTAAAATGGGCTCATGTGTGTTAGTATACATATAAAGTGTATATCATAAGTGTATTTTCATTATGAGTGTCTATTTAAAAATGAATTTATATGTTTTGTTTGTCCAAATTGCATGTGATATATGTATGTGTTATTAGTATATTATGTGCGTTTACTATTGTTTTAATGTGAGTGTGCATATGTGTGTATTTGTTAGAATATATATTGTATGTATAATTGCATGTACGTGTGTATTAACATTTGAATGTATATGTGTTATAAAAGGTTATTACTGAAATTACTATAATGTGTATATCATAAGAATTTTTTAATACATAATTTTTCTACGAATATAGATAATATATATTTTTATTACGGTATATGTTTTCTTTGAAATAAAATATTAGCATTATTATGAACAAATTTTTTCTCCAAATGCTAGTTTTATGTAATAAAAAGATCATAATATGTATAATTTTCCTTTTTATAGGATTCATAATTTTTGAAAGTGCATAAGATATTTAGTTTTTTTAAAAGGGGGCAATAATATTTATAATTTTAAGGTTTGTAATATAATCTCAAATTATATTTTGATAACAAATGTATGAAAATGTTTATGAGCCCTAAGCTTTTAGATTTGGTTTTTAGTAGTTTGGGCTTTTAGTTTTGGGCCTAATTTTAATAGTTTTAAGCTTTTAGGCTTAGGTTGGGAATAACCAAATTAATTCGAACAAGTCATATGCTCGTATTATAGGGACATGATCCTAAAATTTATCAGATTAGTCTTAGTTTTTAGAATATCAATTAGATTAGTGTTTGGATTAATTTAGTGAATTTAAATTTATCCTTGGCTTATTGGGGTAAATGTTAAATTCATTAAATTAATTGAACAATTTTCAATTACTTAAATAAAGGAAAATAATAATAATAATAATAATAATAATAATATCAATTTTAAAGTCTAATCTAGCATTAAATTACAATTTAGTCACCGTAAATTGGGTTTTTTAATCTTTTAAGGCTAAATGTATAATTGAGCTATATGTTAAATTGGGCCTTCATTTTTTTTTAATGTTTACATTTGTGAACTAGATTGTAATACATTAATCAACATTCATTTAACTTTTATCTTAATGTCATCGTTAATCAACTTAAATCATAAAAATGGAGGTATTTATTAATTCTAATATTCGTGTCGTAACAGTCCGAGCTTAAAGAATGTTGACCAAATATTCAAATTAATTTTTGTCATCCCAAGGTAAATGAACTAAAAATTAACAAAGTCATTACATCATATTTAAATGTTTGCATCATGCCTAAGGGTGACGTACGGAGGTCGAACCATAAATTAACACGGCAGTCGGGCTCATTCGATGTCGGATTAATCTATGGTCCGACATATCGTCAACCTTATTAATTAAATGTTTAATTAATTTAAGTCTACCAATTCGATAAGGCCCATGCAATCAAGGTTAATCTTCATCAAAGAACTTCAAGTTAAATTCAATTTAAATTTCAATAACTTTCATTCTTTTAAGTGCAACAAAGTTTCCGGTACCGATCTCCGGGCATGATGGGGGTGCTAATCCTTCCCCACACGTAACCAACTCTCGACCTTTTCGCGAAGAATCTCTGGTTTTACGATGTCTGACCTACCTTACCCAAGTGGCCGGTGGCGACTCCAAGTTTTCATCATCTTAGAAAATTTAAAGTTTTCAAAAGAAAATCCCATCTTCCAAAAGATTTTCATTAACAATTCAGGGGATAATTAGCAGCCGTCTTTTTTTTTAAAACAAAAGCCCTTAACACGACAAAATTTTTGTTTTTTCAAAAAGGGAAGAAAGAAAGGTCGCTACAGCTTGATGACTCCACTAGGGACTCGTTTTTTTTTTAAAAAAGAGATTTAGGCCAAAGGAAAAATTGTCGCTCTTAAATAATGAAAATTATTGGGATTTCAATTGATTTTAACTAGGATAATTCTTCCATTGAAAATATGATCGGGATTGCATGGGCTTTGATAATTGGTGGTCCTTGAATTAACTCTTCATTTAATTTCTAAGGAGTCACCGACATCTTTTGCATCATATCATTAAGCTCTATACCCGAGATTCTTCCCTTAAGTGGGAGTGAAACGCCACATACCCACGTGAGTAGCCTTCCACGGGTCAATAATTCACTTACGGAATCTACGCCTTTTAACACGTGAGCAGCCCTCCACGTCATCAAGTCGTGCTTTCCCTCGAATCGAAAGTAATTCGCAAGCTTGTAATGGGCCAGAATTGGGTTCTTGTTGCCTTAGTAGGCAATAAGATAGGTTCGAGTACCCTTAATTAGAGCCAAACCCATGTGTGAGAATTTAAGAAGCCCACTCCTATTAGATCCATGCGGATAACCTTAGCAAACTAGAATTTACGTGGTTAAGTTTCTTTCCTTGTGTAAACTGTTTGTGTTATCATTTCTTACTTTCGTGTTTTTATCTCACGACTAACTCTTCTCTTTTCTTTTTTTCATTGTTGTTCTTTTGTTTTGCACATTATCGTCATATCATAAAGAGCACATTGAGCTGGAATAGTCTGAAGTTAAAGACTAGATTGATGAGAGACCTAGTTTGCAGCAATGATGAAAAGAACTCCACCATACAGATATGGTCCAAAGGGGAACAGTTACATGAGGGAGACAATATTCTTGTCGGGTTTAGGTCAACATTGGCAGCAGAGACATTCATGAATACAGAATACAATGATACTTTCGGGCTAAAGACAGTATGGAATAGTTGGGACTTGGAAACAAGGTGCATTTTCAGAAGGGAATATGGTGATATTGCATATTTGCTAGATGTTCCGGTGGATCAGGCACTGCTGCAAGCCTTTGTGAGGTTCTGGAATCCTGCATACATTTGTTTTACGATCGGTAACTTCGATTTGACTCCTATGATTGAAGAATATCAAGACCTTTTGAACTGTGAGAAGATTGACGAAACGCGGGTATACTCGAAGCCTAGTAAGAACAAAGCCTTCCAGGGCAAGCTCAAGAGATTCTCGGACATGTTGGAATCTTGGGCCGAACATCATGTCATTACTTGGAACGATAAGGAGTATATTAGATGGGATGGGATTCTAGCCCTGGCTTCTGTACATCCGGTAGGCCGAGTTTAACGGTATCTCTTCGCGTTGTTAATTTATGGGTTAGTACTCTTTCCCCGAGCACGAGGGCTAATAGATCTGGCAGTCTTAGACCTATTTGACCGTTTGAGTGGTGGAACCAATTCGGTCGCCGTAATTTTAGCTGAAATTTTCTGATCTTTGAGGTTTTTCTGGGAGCACGGTGGTGGTCGTTTCCATGGTTGCTCACAGCTTTTAACAGTATGGTTCTACAGTCACTTGTGGTCGGATGCTAATTTCTCGAAGCCTTTCTACCATGGTAGTTTCTCCACTTTGGAAGAATTTCTGCGAAAGGGAGATTGGCCCACCAGAAGATCTGAGAAAGTTTGTGTAGATTTTCTTAGCAACCTGAAGGAGAAAGATATAGTTTGGAGGGCTTTGTGGCTTTCTGCAAGGAGTATCCTCTACAGGTGTGGAGTACACTCTTGGGTGCCATTACTTGGACTTTGGGGGCACACTGCTTATGGTCCTCTCCTAGTTTTGAGACAGTATGGTTCAAAGCAATTTGTTCTGGCTACCAAGGGCTTGAATGAGTTCAACATGAATTATGAGAAGGAAAAAGGCTACAAGGCAGCAGTGTACGTTATTTCTTCATCCTGGAATAACGTAAGATGGGTCAGGGTCATAAGTGCTACCCATATGACTACTCCTGAGCACGAGGCATAGAGATTCATCCGCGTCAATGACAACGTTCCCCAACTGAATCCCGATAGAAAGAGGACAATGGAAGAGAGGTTGGCCACACTTTCTACCGAGACCGAGCTGATGAGAAAACAACTTGAAGAGGAGTAGGAAAGGTATCTCAAGCTCGAGGAGAAAGCTCACCAAGAAAATTTGACTTTGAGTTGGAAAAGATACAGTTTGAGGGAATGGTTAAAGGTTTGCAAAGGAGAAATGATAAATTGGAACTCGAGTTCAAGTTAGAAAGGGAAGAGATCCAGAAACTCAAAAGGTTAAGCAAAAGCAAGAGAGTTGTAGAAGGTGGATCAAGTAAAGGGATAGAGCTCCGATTCAGGGAGGAGAAAGTGAGAGCCGAGAATTATAAAATGATGTATTGTGAAAACAAGGACCAGGTGCTCACTTTAACCCAAGAAATGAAGAACTTGCACACTTCCTACTCTAGGCAGCTTGAGAATGAACATCACCAAAATGAAGCCTTGAAGGATCAGATTAAGTGTCTAGAAAAGTCTCGCTTCAAGCAAAAAGGTACGACTAGCAAGTTAAAGGAAAGCAAGACGGAGAACCAGGCTTTAGAGGCTCGCATCGAAGAATTGGAAGCCGAGGTTCAACAGCTCAAGGATCATGTGGCAAGCTTTAGGGGAGCCATTCAAGTGCGCCCGATGCCGAGTTTGGAGCATCTACAGTTCGCTGCCTACACCATTTGGAGATAAGAACAAGAGTTAGCGCAATGGATGGTTCGGGTGCAGGGAGTTGCCTAGATGAAACAGCTCTTAGCAGAAGACGCTACTGAACTTCATGATTGTATCGATGATGACTCTGAAGAAGGAGAGATGATTGTTTGGGTTTTGAGAGAGATCATCGACCTTGATACCACCCTGAAGTCATATGTATAGTTGACTTTCTTTAGTTATTGTACCAAGACTATGTTTTTATTAATGAAAGTCGTTTAACGATGATATTTGCCAGACTCAGTGTTGCTCATTACATTCATGCATATTTCATTTATTTGCTTTCTTTGTTTCGGTAACAAATAATTGACCAAAAAGCTTTCTATTTTAGAAACAAAAAAGATTGCATTTTGGTTATTTAAAATTACCATCATTCCACATCCATATCACACTCGTTTACGAAAAAAACAAATGGAGGAAGGTTTTGCGAAGCTGGAAGCTGATCTACACAGTCAAATGGAACAAACCCAACAAGAATTAAGGGAAACCATTCTCAAGTCCCAGCAAGACATGATGAGGGAGATATCGCAGCTATTGCCAGCTCAATTGAGGCAAGAGTCAAGAGATAAAGGGTACCATCGAGAGCCCTGCCCAGAACTCGGGGGACCGCCTTTATGCCTAAACCGTCAGGAATCCTCTGCTCATCAATCATTCGTCAAACCCTACACAAGGTGCACTGCTTCTCATGCTGGCACTGCAGCTCAAACCCAACCAGGGGTGACCTTCAGGAATCCTGAGGTTATCGAAGATGGCATCCTGGATTTGATGAATTAGAAAAGCTAAACCAAATAAAAGCGGTGTTCACTAAGCAACAGGAAGACACTTGGAAAGACCTAGAAGAAAAGCTTCGAGTGAAGGAAGACGAGGATGACCCTTATGGGTTAAGTTCTAGGGAATTCAGTTTGGTCCCAGATGTGGAGATCCCATACAAGTTCAAGGCTCCAGACTTTGAGAAGTTTGACGGAAGCACCTATCCATCTTCTCATATAATGATATTTTGTCGGAAGATAGCTGATTTTACCAGCAACTTGATTCACTGTTTTCAAGACAACTTAGTAGGATCTCCTCTGAGGTGGTATAACCAACTAACCAGGGCTCAAGTTAAGTCATGGAGAGATATGGCAAAAGCTTTTACTGATTAGTACAAGTGTGTAACCGACATGGTTCGCAAATGACTACTATTACAAGGCATGGAACAGAAGTGCAATAAGACCCTTCGTGAATATGCTCAAAGGTGGAGTGACATGGCAGCCTAAGTTCAACCACCGCTTCATGAACATGAGATCTCCCTTATGTTCGTAGACATACTAAAAGGGACACTTTATGATCGGCTGATCAGTAACCCTATCAGTAACTTTGCAAAGATGGTCATGACTGGCGAACGCATTGAAGCGGCCATCAAGAGTGGAATGATCGATGGAGAAGATCATTCACGGAAGTAGTTCAAGAAGAAAGATCATGAAGTGAACAATACCAACGCTTTTGAAAAGACCAATAACTTCATTATTTCCCAACCGTATGCTCCAGCAGGGAATTCCAAAAATTTTAACAAGAGATAAGACAAAGGACCTAAGAAAGAAATGGATGATAGGTCTTTCACACCTTTTCCAATTACCTATAAGGAACTATACTCACAGCTATACAAGGCTGATCTGGTTCGACCATACTACGTTACCCTTTATAACCCACCGCACTCAGCTTGGTATAACCCTAAGTAGCACTGCGAGTATCATGTTGATGTTCTAGGAAACTCAATCGAGAATTGTATAGCTTTCAAAAAGTTCGTCCAAAATCTAATTCGAACTGGGGTGTTACAGTTAGGGGAACCTAGTACGGCCAACAACCCGTTGCCAAACCACGGGGGACAGGGTGTAAATGCCATTGAAGATGAGTGCACCGAGAAAGCCAAAAAAAGCATGTCCAAAGTCCAATCTCCCCTGAGATGGGTCTTTCAACAATTGTGCATGGCACGTCTCATCAATTGGGGGATGGTGTTGGTCAAAGAAGGATGCGGCCTGTACTATAAGTACCATCAGTTAAAAGATCATGATATTCAGCATTGTGAGGAATTCTGTCATGTGCTTCAAGTTATGATGGATAACAAAGAGATAGAGCTTTTTGAGAAGGGGAAAAGAGTAAAAGAGTTTGAAGTTTGTGCATCAGAGAGTCAAGAAACCAGATATAGTGCGAAGAGACCGCTTGTCCTTGGTCTCAGGACGAATGAGGCGAGTGAACCAAAACTGGCTCCCAAAATCATAATTGCTACTCCAAAGTCTTTTCTTTTCAAAGACACCAAGATGGTTTCGTGGAATTACGCCACGAGCATCACGATTTCAGGACCGTCTAGTGCACAAGAGGAGAAGAGGATGATGGAAACAGAACTTTCTCAACCAAGTAGCAGAGAAGCAAACGACGTGGGGCATATAACAAGGAGTGGTCGATGCTATATTCCAGAAAACTTGAGGGATCCAAAGGAGATAGTCCAGTAAGCTGGAGTAGGATCTGAAAGGTTGTTTGGAGAAGACCCACCAGCAAAGATTAAGGAGCCCGTCACAGAAGCATAAGCACAAGAGTTTCTGAAATTTCTGAACCACGGTGAGTATAATGTTGTCGATCAACTCCAAAAACAACCAGCTTGCATTTCGGTACTCGACCTGTTACTCAATTCAGAAAAGCATCGAGAGGCATTGTTGAAGGTTTTGAATGAGTCATTCATTGCAGAAGACATTTTTGTTGGGAGATTGGATCAGATCATCAGTCACATTACTGACGTCAATCACATTACTTTCAGTGATGACGAGATTCTAGGGAAAGGCACGGGGTCCGTTAAGGCCTTGAACATTACTACCCACTGTAAAGGTTATATGCTGTCGGGCGTGTTGATTGATAATGGCTCTGCATTGAATGTCATGCCATTAGCCATGCTACAACGGCTACCAATTGATAGCTCGTTTATGAAGCCATGTCATAATACGGTACGAGCTTTCGACGAGACTCAAAGAGATGTGGTCGGGAAAATAGAAATACCCCTACTCATTGGTCCCACTGAATATGTGGTCAATTTCGTGGTCATAGATATCCAGCCATCTTACAATTGCTTGTTAGGAAGGCCTTGGATACACTCGGCCGGTGCCATTCCGTCCTTACTCCATCAAAAGTTGAAGTTTATCACCGATGGAAAGTTAGTAATAGTGAATGCAGAAGAGGACATCATCGTTTTAGTGACTCCAGATACACCATACATCCCTACTGATGGAGAAGCGATGTAGTGCGCCTTCAGAGCCTTGGAACTTGTCAATGCTACTTTTGTTGCTGGAGGAAGTAAAGTTCCACACCCCAAACTATCAAACTGCACTAAGATGATGGTGTTCGTAACCCTGGGAAGAGGAGCAAAAAAGAATAAAGGTTTATGGAGGAATCTACAAGGGCGTCTTCATCCCGTTAGTGTGATTCACAAGGTAGACCACTTTGGACTTGGCTATAAGCCTAATTTTCTGCAAAAGAGGCAATAGTGGAAAAAGAGACAAGAGTAGAGGAAAGCCAGATTGAATAGAGGAAGACATTCCTTGGGCTCCCATAACCTATTCAAACTTCAGAGGGATCCGAAATTCGGAGGATGACATCCAAAGGGCAAACCAGGACGTGAAAGGCACCTCCAAGAAGAGCTGATCAGTGAAGCTTTAGAAGAAATGAATGTGAACATGGTCGGTGACGGGAGCAAGCCTAGCCGGTTTCTGGCTAGAATTCTCACGTGCCTCCCAGGGGGAGAGCTCAACAACTGGACCTTCAGGGTCGTGCCATCGCTCAATAGGAACCAATTAAAGTAATGCCTAGAACTACTCTGTTACTTTGGCTCGAAAGTAACGGACATCCTTTGTAAAAAGGGCAACTATGTCCTGTTCGTCTGCAATGAAATATATCTACCTTATCTTTTTCTCAAATGGAAAACATGGCATTCATTCCATTCATTCCATTTATTTACTCATTTATTTTATTAGTTAATAATTTATTTACTTCATAAACTACACCATTCTTTTCCAATACACACTTTTAAAATCGTGCAGGCCCCTCAATATAAACTATATGAACAATGTGGAACCTAATCCCAAAGTAGACTTCAAACGACCCATGTACTTGGTAGAGGTAGAGGAAAAATGATGAGATTCCAAAAGAGCTGTTAAGAATGATGGCCGATGAGGAAAAGCAAATCCTTCCGCACCAAGAGAAGCTAGAGATCCTAATTTGGGAACAGACAAAGAAAAGAAAGAAGTAAAGATCGGGGGCACCCTGTCACCAGAAATCAGACAAGGGTTGGTGGAATTGCTTTTGGAATTTAGAGACATATTCACATGGTCATACCAAGATATACCGGGCTTAAACACAGACATTGTAACGCACAAGCTTCCGATTAGGCCAGAATGCAAGCCCGTTCAGCAAAAACTTCAAAGAATGAGAACAGACATGTTACTGAAAATCAGGGAAGAGGTGAAGAAACAATTTGAGGCCAGGTTTCTGGAGGTCTCTAAGTACCCAGAATGGGTGGCCAATATCGTGTCAGTACCAAAGAATGATGGGAAGGTGCGTATATGTGTGGATTATAGAGACCTTAATAAGGCAAGCCCCAAGGACAATTTTCTTCTGCCCCATATTGATACTTTAGTGGACAACACTGTAGGGCACACTTGGTTCTCATTTATGGATGGCTTCTCGGGGTACAACCAGATCAAAATGCACCCCGAGACATGGAGAAAACCACTTTTGTGACCATGTGGGGCACGTTTTGTTACAAAGTGATGCCCTTCGGATTAAAAAATACTGGGGCAACCTACCAAAGAGCCATAGTAACCTTGTTTCATGACGTGATGCATAAGGAAATCGATGTATACGTGGATGACATGATAGCCAAGTCTAAAACCGAGGAGGAGCACATCCAAAATTTGTAGAAACTCTTTCGAAGGTTAAGAAAATTTCAGTTGAAGCTTAACCCGGCCAAGTGCACCTTCGTAGTCATATCAGGGAAGCTTTTGGGCTTTGTGGTAAGTCATAGAGGCATCGAGATTGACCCCAACAAGGTGAAAGCGATTCAAGAGCTTCCACCACCGCGAACACAAAATGAGGTCCGAGGATTTTTAAGGAGGTTAAACTACATATCCCGGTTCATATCCCAATTGACTAATAAGTGTGACCCTATTTTCAGACTCGTCTGAAAGAATAACCCGGGAATCTGGAATGAAGATTGCCAAGAGGCACTAGAAAAGATTAAGAAGTATATGACTGATCCCCCAATCCTAGTAGCACCAGTTCCAAACAGACCATTGATCCTATATCTGACGGTCATTGAAAATTCTATGGGGTGTGTACTCGGACAACACGATGACTCAGGTAAGAAGGAAAGGGTCGTCTACTATTTGAGCAAGAAGTTCACGGATTATGAAACCCGGTACCCGCCAATTCAGAATTTATGTTGTGCCTTGGTATGGGCCACTAAGCGGTTACAACAATACAAGTTGTATCATACCACCTGTCTAATTTCCTGGATGGATCCGCTGAAATTTCTAATAGAAGTGCCGGTATTGACAGGGAATATGGCCCGTTGGTAAATGCTCTTGTCAGAGTTTGACATCGTTTACGTGAACCAAAAAGCAGTAAAAGGAAGTGTCGTGGCAGATCTTCTAGCAAGTCGTAACTCGGATGACTATGAACCATTGGATTTTCATTTTCTAGACGAAGATTTGATCTGTGGTATAACTAAAGGGAAATCTGTTGCCGAGAAAGGGGGCTGGAGGCTCTATTTTGACGGGGCGTCGAACGCCTTAGGCCATGGAATAGGGGTAATATTAATTTCCCCCGAAGAGGACCACTACCCTTTCACCAGTAGGCTGGAATTCTTCTGCACCAACAATATAGCCGAGTATGAAGCTTGTGTCATGAGACTCCGAGCAGCCATTGAGAAGAAGATCAAGGTGCTTCAAGCTTTCGGAGATTCCTCTTTGGTAGTCTACCAACTTCAAAAAGAGTGTGAGATCAGAGATCCGAAGCTGATCAAGTATTACGATCTGATCCAAGATTTGGTAAGAAATTTTGAAGAAGTCATTTTCACCTACTTGCCAAGAGAGGACAAGTATTAGGATCTGATCCAAGATTTGGTCAAGGATTTTGAAGAATTCAGTTTCACCTACTTGTCAAGAGAGGACAATTAGATGGTCGACGCTCTGGCCACTTTGGCCGCTGTGTTTAAAGTAAAAGGGACAGCCGAGATGAAGCCTGTTGAGATGCAAACTTTTGAGGTGCCGACCCATTGCTATAGTTTGGAGGAGGAAAATGATGGAATTCTATGGTATTACGACATCCTCCAATACATCAAATACCAAACTTACCCAAAAGACGCCAGTGATAATGAAAAAAGAACTATCAGAAGGTTGGCATCAGGGTACGTCCTTGATGGGGAGGTTTTGTATAAAAGAAGCAAAGATCAGATACTGTTGAGGTGTGTCAATGCTCGGGAGGCTGAAACTATTCTAGTAGAGGTCAATGGAGGTTTATGCGGAACCTACCCTAGCGGCTTCCCGATGGCTAGGAAAATCATGAGATATGGCTACTTCTGGTCAACAATGGAAGGAGATTGCATCAATTATGCAAAGAAGTGCCATAAATGCTAAATATACGCCGATAAGATACATTCCCCGCTAGTACCACTTCACGTCATGAACTCACCTTGGACATTTACTGCCTGGGAATAGACGTCATTGGGCAGATACACCCGAAAGCTTCTAATAGGTATCACTTTATCTTAGTAGCCATCGATTACTTCACCAAATGGGTAGAAGCTGCTTCATAAGCCAACATCACAAGAGCGACAGTTTGTAAGTTCCTCAAGAAAGAAATTATATGTTGTTATGGCTTGCCCGAAAGGATCATCACCGACAATGCTTCCAACTTGAATAACAAAATGATGACTGAGGTGTATGAACAATTCAAAATTGTACATCACAATTCTACTGTCTATCGCCCCAAGATGAACGAAGCAGTGGAGGCAGAAAATAAGAATATAAAGAAGATCATAGCAAAAACCACAAAAAATTACAAGGATTGGCAAGAAAAGATACATTTTGCCCTGTTTGCTTATCGGACCTCTCTAAGGACCTCCACCAGGGCAAAGCCATACTCTTTGGTATATGGCACGGAGGCGGTATTACCCATCGAGGTGGAGATTTCGTCACTCTGAATTTTGAACGAAGTGAAGTTAGACGAGTCTGAATGGATACAAACCAGAATTGATCAATTGAACCTCATTGAAGAGAAAAGGTTGAATGCTAGCTGTCATGGCCAAATTTATCAGAAAAGGATGATGCGGGCCTATAATAAGAAAGTTCGCCCGAGAGAGTTTCAAGAGGGGGATCTGGTGCTCAAAAAGATCTTACTCAACCAAAAGGACTTTCGAGGGAAATGGATGCCTAATTGGGAAGGGCCTTATGTTGTAAAGAAGGCCTTCTCCAGGGGAGCATTGATCCTAGCTGAGATGGACGAGAAAGAGTTAGCAACCCAATAAACTCAGACTCGGTAAAAAAGTATTATGCTTAAAGAAGGAAAAAATAAAAAAGAGAAGAAAAGAAAAAAAGAGAAAAAGAGAAAAAAGAAGGAAAATAAAAAAATAAAGAAAAAAAGAAAAAAAAGAAAAGAAAGAAGAATGAGGGTTTAGGGCAAAAACCCTAAAATGGGCGTCCTAAACCAAGGGTGATATGAATTGAAAATCTGAATAGGACGGTTCAGATATGTGTGAATTTTGGCATATGACTGATAGACTTCATCAAAGGACAACTCTTTAATCCTTAGGTCTTTAAAATTTGTAACCCAAGATGGCGAGTAAAATGTCTACTGTGGCCGATGGGTTCTCATTGTTCATACAGTCGACGTTTTTGTATCTTTTCTTTTTTCATGTTTGCCATGACTTTCAAAATTTTGTTAATATTTCTCTATGTATTAATAAAATATTATTTTTGTTTTCTGTCTTGTCATCATCTCGCAGGTGAATTGGCATAGGTCACGAAAAGTAAAAGATTTCTTGGTATTACTATGAGTTAACCTATTGAGTGCAGGCTATTCCAAGATAAAGGGGGAATCGACCAAGGTTAAAGCAAAAAGATCATTGGGGTGAAATTGACTAAAGAAAGACAATGGGTACCCCACTTATTATTGAGAGAACTAAAGGCAAAAGCCCGGAAGAGAGCTCAAAAGAAACAAAAAAAGAAAAAAAAGAAGAAAAAAAGAAGAAAGAAAAAAAAAGAGAAGAAGAAAAAACTGAAGTGAAAACCCGTAAAGGGCACTTTGGAAGTACAAGTCTACAAGTGAAAACCTGAAAAGGCACTTTAGAAAAAAGGAATCAAGAAAGGGCATAAAGGGTGAACCCGAGTAACAAATAGGGCACCGTCGTCACAAGAAAGATAGGAAGAAAGTAAAAGAAATTCGAAATCAAGGGACCAAGAAGAAGAAGTGTCTGAGTGAATTATTGCTATCCATGCATATTAGACATTCCTAGGTTAGGAGCATGCTAACTCATACCATTGCGTCATTTCGTCTCTTTTTAGAAGACAAAAGGGGAGACCTTTTAAGAAGAGAAACAAACATCAGAGTGGAAACTTGGAGATAATTTCCAAGCAAAGGATTTCGAAAACACCACTCCCGGTGAAAAAATTCTAGATGATAGGACCTTTCGAAAAAGGGGAAGAAGAAGTTAGTCTATCCGTTCAGGCTCACAAAGAGCGGAAGCCTTCATGGAACCCTCACTTGAAGAACTTCATTTTGTTCGTTGCTGCTTCGGAGGAACATGCCGTCTTCGTTGGGTTATGTTTGTTGCCGCTTCAGAGGGACATCCCTGCATCATTAGGATTACTTTCGGTCGCTTCGAAATAATGATTCGTTCGAAAGACATTTGGATTCGTTCGCTACCGCTTTAGAGGAATGAGTCGTTCGATAACTGGTTTGTCCAACGCCGATCGGGAAAAGGCATGCCAGCGCTACCCAGTTGTTTTCTACCATTTCGGGGAAACAAGTTATCTCAATTTGCTCGTTGCCATTTCGGAAGAGCAAATCATCCGACAGGGAAGTAGGACAAAATTAGTGCTTATGGTCTTTGCTTTATTCTTGTTTTACAAGTATAAGCAAAGAGGGGCAGTTGTAATCACTAATTTTGTCTGGGGTTAACCTTTTTATTTATTTTTCAATAATGGGCTTATATATGTTTAACTTATTATTAGGTGATTAAAACGGGCTCATGTGTGTTAGTATACATATAAAGTGTATATCATAAGTGTATTTTCGTTATGAGTGTCTATTTAAAACATGAATGTATATGTGTTGTTTGTCCAAATTGCATGTGATATATGTATGTGTTATTAGTATATTATATGTGTTTACTATTGTTTTAATGTGAGTGTGCATATGTGTGTATTTGTTAGAATATATATTGTATGTATAATTGCATGTACGCGTGTATTAACATTTGAATGTATATGTGTTATAAAAGGTTATTACTGAAATTACTATAATGTGGGTTGTTCATAAAAAATATAATTAATTAAAATATATAAATATAAATGTATATATATAAACAAATTAAATAAACAACATAAGCCCAAGTATTTATAAAGAGTCCAAGTCCATGCATATTTAAAAAATCCAAAAAATATAAACACATTTCTGGACCATATCCAATATAAATAAAAACCCTAAAAATCTAATTATCCAACATCTTTTTTGCAGCCACCTCAAATCTGACCGTTGGATCAGATTTGAACTACGGTCCAGATGACACCGAAGCCGGCCGTCCAAATTCACCAGTTTCCCCACGCGCCGACGCGTCGTCCTCCACGCGCGCGTGAAGCACACCCGCGGTCGCGTTATCACCCACGCGCTGCTGCCGATTTATCCCCCGGCCACGTGGCTTTGTCGCCGGTAATCTCAGGATATTATCACCGGCTCCCAACCACCAGCATGGGCAAAAACAATAAAAAATGCAAGGGTTAGCAAAACCTAATTTTAGGTGTAATCAGCCACATTTATTCAATTAATGTTTTCTTGATAATATGAACAAAGATTGGGGATAAAAGATGTAATCGGGTTTGTAATCGACAGTTTTCCAGATTCAAGAAAAAAAAACACATTCTGATTTCCCTTTCATTTTCCTTGTCTTTTTTTTCGAGTATAATCACAACAAGCAACAAAAGAACAATCAATCATGCATATTCAATCCTTCGTATTCGTATTAATCTTTTGAGTTCGAATATATGTATAAAAAAAGAAAGTAAGAACAAAAAAGGGGAAAGTTTACCTCTCGGCGGTGACGCTTCCCGGCAAACAGAGGCTCTATCAGGGAATCCCAACGGTGAAGAGCTGAGCCGCAACGAGGAGAGTCACATACTTCGAGATCGCGTCGATCCAACGGTTGCTGGCGAAGGTCTAGTGCGGAGAAACCGAATGAGCTTCGGCCTATTTCAAAATGAACGGCCTGTCTTCTAGAGGATAAACACTGGCAGAAAGCAAGAGTGGGTTAGGGGACGTCGGGCGGAGGTGACGACGCGCCCAACGGAGGACGATTGGTGGCCAAGCGACGGCCGAACACTTTCTCTCTCTCGGGCTCGCATGGAAAAGGGGGAAAATAATTAGATGAGTCTGATTTTAGGGTTATAACCCCATTTATCACAATCGGTATAACTGGTTTCGTGACCGCCTAAGCCGGTTAGCCTACCCGGATAGCGACCCGCTCTGGAACCCGACCCAGTCTGCTCCAACAGCCCAGCCTAACAATTTGGAGCCCAATCTTTTTGGGCTTGGTAAACTCTTTATCCTATTTATTTAATTTCAGCCCATTTTTTAAGGTATAATATGTTTTATTTATTTATTTATTTTTGTAGTATTTGTCATTAAATCTTGTATGATATGCGTATTTTATATATGTTACATAATATTTAGGTGGTACATAAAGACTTAATCTATAGTTTATAATATACCATACATGTATTTTTATTCAAATAGGTACCCTCTAATATTAATATTTTATAAAAGCAATAGTGTAAATATTTTAATGATTGTATATATATATATATATATATATATATAATATTTGTAATACATGATGTATAACTTGTTAACATAATATAGGATGTATATATGTAATATTTTTAAAATGTACTATACATAGTTTTTATTATATACCTTATAATATGAATTTCTACCGTGTATATAAGATTTTTTTTAATACATGATTTTTCTATGAATATAGATAATATATTTTTCATTACGGTATATGTTTTCTTTGAAATGAAATATTAGCATTATTATGAACAAAGTTTTTCTCCAAATGCTAGTTTTATGTAATAAAAAGATCATAATATGTGCAATTTCCTTTTTTATAGGATTCATAATTTTTGAAAATGCATAAGATGTTTAGTTTTTTTTTAAAAAAATGGGGCAATAATATTTATAATTTTAAGGTTTGTAATATAATCTCAAATTATATTTTGATAACAAATGTATGAAAATATTTATGAGCCATAAGCTTTTAGATTTGGTTTTTAGTAGTTTGGGCTTTTAGTTTTGGGCCTAATTTTAATAGTTTTAAGCTTTTGGGCTTAGGTTGGGAATAACCAAATTAATTCGAGCAAGTCGTATGCTCATATTATAGGGACATGATTCTAAAATTTATCAGATTAGTCTTAGTTTTTAGAATATTAATTAGATTAGTGTTTGGATTAATTTGGTGAATTTAAATTTATCCTTGGCTTATTGGGGTAAATGTTAAATTCATTAAATTAATTGAACAATTTTCAATTACTTAAAAAAAGAAGGAAAATAATAATAATAATAATAATAATAATAATATCAATTTTAAAGTCTAATCTAGCATTAAATTACAATGTAGTCACCGTAAATTGGGTTTCTTAATCTTTTAAGGCTAAATGTATAATTGAGCTATATGTTAAATTGGGCCTTCCTTTTTTTTAATGTTTACATTTGTGCCCTTGATTGTCATACGTTAATCGACATTCATTTAACTTTTATCTTAATGGCATCGTTAATCAACTTAAATCATAAAAAGGGAGGTATTTATTAATAATATTCGTGTCGTAAAAGTCCGAGCTTAAAGGATGTTGACCAAATATTCGAATTAATTTTTGCCATCCCAAGGTAAATGAACTAAAAATTAACAAAGTCATTACATCATATTTAAATGTTTGCATCATGCATAATGGTGACATACGGAGATCGAACCATAAATTAACAAGGCAGTCGGGCTCATTCGATGTCGGATTAATCTATGGTCCGACATATCGTCAACCTTATTAATTACATGTTTAATTAATTTATGTCTACCAATTTGATAAGGCCCATACAATCAAGGTTAATCTTCATCTAAGAACTTCAAGTTAAATTCAATTTAAATTTCAATAACTTTCATTCGTTTAAGAGCAACAAATTTCTGGTACCGATCTTCGGGCGTGATGGGGGTGCTAATCCTTCCCACACATAACGAACTCTCAGACCCTTTCGCGACGAATCTTTGGTTTTACAGTGTCCGACCTACCTTACCCAAGTGGCCGGTGGTGACTCCAAGTTTTCATCATCTTAGAAAATTTAAAGTTTTCAAAAGAAATCCCCCATCTTCCAAAGGATTTTCATTAACAATTCAGGGGATAAGTAGTAGCCGACTTTTTTTTAAAACAGGGAAGAAAGAAAGGTCGCTACAGGGACAACAACCAACCACCCCACTCTCCCTTGCCACGCGCTATGAAGGGGAGAGCCCAACAACCTTCAAGTTTGAAGGAGAAATAGCCAAACTTGGTACAGTTGCAAGTAATAGCAAGCCAAGGGAGAGCTATGGTGCGACTACGAGTGCAAAAGTAGTCAAGCCAAGGTCAAGACTCGGTGCAACAGCAAAGAACAAAGTAGTCAAGCCGAGGGTGAAGAGAAAGCAAGCTGGGAGTCGAAGGAAGCACTTTGGCAATACCCCAGCAGAGAAACGAAGGCACGAAAAGGGCATCACGAGCTTAGGTGGGGGAGAATGTCACGCCCCTCCAATGTTCACCAAGGCTAACCGAGACAAAATCAATTTCCTTGGGCGTTTTAAGGCCAAGCATGCCCCAAGGAAGCATCTAGAATGGCCTAGAATGGCCTACATTCATCCGCAAACGTTTCCACAACATTCTAGGAGGTTCCAGAAGGTTCTACCCAAGTTCACACAAGTCCGGAAGACCCTGAAAGGATCAGGACAAGTTTAGAAGTCTCCGAAACTCTCTAGAATCTCTTACACCATTAGAGACATAGCTAGATATATGTAGAATTATCTAGAATTCTCTAGGCATGTACATATCTCCAATATGCTAGGATGTTCTAGAAACATCCCAAAGGGACTTGGAAGGCCTATAAATAGGACCATCCACCCTCATTTGTAAACCATCTTAGAAATCCAAGCAAATCAAGCAATCATCCAAGTATTGTAAGCTCTCTTTAAGCTTAATACAAGCTTCCTTTCTCAAGCTTTCTTTAGCCTTTGCGTTTGCATGGAGTAAGGCTTGTTAGCATAAGTCGGGAGTGCTAACGCCACACGGATAGTTTGGAGAAGTTAAGTCCATGACAAATTGATGACAACTCCATTTGGTACATTAGATTTGGACCATTTTTCTAAGTACTTTTTTGAATACACTATTTTTTCTAAAAAGAAAATAGTTTTTCTTTATTTTAACCCTAAATCAATTATTTGTAATACAATATCTAAACTATTAACTTTCTACAAAATTTTAAATCAGAGAAAAATACAGATTTATATACATAACTCGTATCTACATTCTCTTTTATATCGTTATAACGATCATATCAATCGGACTAAACTTCAAGTCTCAAATGAGCATATCAATTTTTTTAATTAGAATTGTGATATGAAATATAATACATGAATGCTTCTATAGGAACAAAAATTCTTTGCCTCTTTTTCGTGTCCCTTTTCATACTCCAACGCTAAAAATTTGAATTTTAAGTCTTAACTCTTAATTATAAATTCTAAACCTTAAACCTTAAAAAATACATCATCCATCCAATTCCCTAAGTTATAACCCTAAACCTTAAATTCTAACCTTATTTTTTAGGGTGAGAAGATAATAAGATATTTAAGGGTAAACGGTTTCCATCCTTTTATAGTATAAAAGTTGAGAATGATCCACCATTGATTAAAGTGGCGATCGGTGAGAGGTAGGGGTGAGCAAAACTCAACTCGACTCGAGGCGAAAAACTCGACTCATTTTGACTCGACTCAAAATTTTATAAACTCGACTTGAATCGAAAAAATTTTAAATAAAGTTTGAGTTGTAAAATGGAAATTCGAATAACTCAAAATTTTTTAGTAATTAGTGGATATATTTCTAAGTTTGAGTCGAGTACCTTAGTTTTTCCTAATATATATATATATATATATATATATATATATATACCGATATAAAAGAATATGATGAAATATATGTCACATATGAAAGAATATAAAGAAATAATATGTATATCTTATATGATTAAAGAAAGTTGTTTAAATTGGAATAAAACTGTACTATAACATGATAAATAATTTCAATTAAATTTGTATAGGAACTTGAAAACTCGAATCGAAAAAATTTAAAATAAAGTTTGAGTTGTAGAATATGGCGCGTCAACTCAAATAACTCAAAATTTTCATAGATATTATTAACCCTTTGATAATGCACACACCTTATAGACATGGCGATTGACCCCGAGTCTCCTAGAATGAACATCATTCGTTTTTTTACTGAGACTACTTGTTCGATTTAAACATAAACATTTTTTTTAAATGAACATAAACAAACCTTTTCATGAATATAAATGAATTAAACATGTTTCATCTGTGTTCGGGTATTAAATAAATTATTTTGAAAAAGATGAGAATGGGTCCACAAATTAATTGCAATATGAGTAATTACATTGGTGCTCACATGCATGTGTTGTATATACATCAATTTGAGGAATTATTAATGCAACTTTTATTCATAAAAATTGGCCCTGTATATATTTATGTAGGAATATATAATGACCAGTGCTAACCAACTTCATTAATTCATCTTAGACACGGAAGGATATCGTGTATAATTGAGAATGAAGAAGTGTCCACTTTTGTTGTCAATTTAAATGCCCTTGATGTAAGGTAAGATGTACCAAACCATGAGTGGACACGGGTTTTATAGTTGCCATATAAAATAAATTTATTGTACATATGATACCTAGTTTAAGTTATGTGTACAAATCGGACCGACTACTCTTTCGTAGTTTAATCAGTTGAATCACCAGTTCAATAATAAAAAAATAAAATTATAAAAATTCAAAAATCGGTTCATTCGATAGAACCATAAGTTTTTTTTACTCCATTTCAATATAAAATCGTACCGACACTCATTCGTAGTTTAATTGATTGAATCATCCATTCAATAATAATTAAATGCAAATATAAAAAATTCAAAATCTGGTTCAATCGGTCGAACCATAAGTTTTTTTTAGCCCATTTTCTGTTTTAACGGTTTGTATATATTTTTTATTTGGATTCAAACGAGATTTAGGGATAAGCAAAGGGTTATAAATAATATTTGGATTGAAACTCTAAATTTATTGAATCCTTTCCCTCTTAAAGTTCTTTCCATAAACAAGCTAAGCTAATATTTATAGATACCAAATTTAAAACATTATTGTAATCACGGATTTTGTCCGGAGTGTTAACCCGTTGTTAAATTTTACAATAAAAGGCTCAGTTTAGCTATTTTATCTATTGGCTTGTTTGTTTTATCCATTTTATAATATGTGTACATATGATTAAAGGTCACTAGTTCTTGGGTTCTATGTTCGGTTATCATGCACTAATGATTCACATTATAACACCATGTCTATTGTTATTAGTTGTATTATTGCATTTCTAAAACATATTAAAAAGCGCATATATATATATATAAGAGTTAATAGATAAAGAGCCATTTATATCTAATATAACCCATCTTTTATAACCCCTATATATATTAACAGCCCAAAAATACAAAAATATATACACCAATAATTAAATAGAAACTCAATTAGATAAGTATCAGCCCATATATATATATATATATATATATATATATATATATATATATATATATATATATATATATATATATATATATTATAAAGCCCATTTATAAAAATTTTCTTAAAACCCAAAAAAAACATTACATATTATTAAGCCCAAACAAAATAAAATTACACATGGCCCGTTTTGGGCCTAACTTAATCAAAACCCTAATCCAGTGGCTTGTTTTTCCTTTTTTGTGCAGCCATCTATCAACTGTTAGATCTGGAATAGATCTGACTGTCCGGATCGCACTAATGGATGAACCCTAACTGGCCATCTTCTGCCTTGGCGCCGCATCGAGCATAGCCCTTGGATCGAGAACGTATCGAACGGCTGAGATTGCATCCAATGCACATGCAGTCTACGCCCGGCTCTCCATCTTCGCCCATACATGCTATTCGAACCGGTTTGGCTTCCACATCAACGGCCACGCCAGCAGCGGCTCTGGTTCATTCCATCTCGCAATCGGCCATCACACGAGAGAAACAAAGAGAGCAAATGTCAAATAAAAAAGAAAAACGTTGCAAGGGGTTAGGGAACAATTTTAGAAATGCACGAAAAATTCAAAGATGTCAGAGACAACCAATAGATAAATTTGTAATTGCATTTCTATTTTTCTAGATACATGTAAATTAGGGTATAAAAATCAAAAACCCTAACAATTGTAAAAAATGCTGAAATTCGGATTTCAAGCAATAGAGAATAGAGAGCAAAAGCCTCAAGTTTTCAGAGGTATACATCTTCCCTTCTAGTTTATCTTCGAAGCATATAGGAAAAAAAGGAAAGAGTTTAGGGTTTCCCTTTTTTACCTTTGCGATCGTCACCTTCCCGCGTTATTTCGTCTCCTTCCACTGGCGACAAGCCTTCCAGTCTTCATGAGGTTGTGTATGGTGAGTCAGAAGGGAGAGCGATCGAAAAGGCCCAATCTTGGTTTTTTTTTCCGTAAAAAGGAAAAAAAAGTTTTCGTTTCTGTTTTATAAAAGAAAGAGGATTTGATTGTTTTTTTTAAAGAGTTCCAGATTTTGGTTTAGAAAAGAAAGCAGATTTAGAAATGAGGTTTTTTAGGGTTTTCGGCGCCGACCAGTGGCGGCCGGAGAGGTGGCTCGCAATGGCCGGTCATTAGATTCTGAGAATCACAGTGGTTTTTGGGTTTGGGGATGAACCTGCGGTGGCGTTCATCCCCGTTTCAGAGGTCGGGGGGAGAGTTGGAGAGCTAGAGACTCGATTTTTTACCAAAAGAGGTAAAAATGATCAGAAACCCCGCTTTTATAACGTTTAATCGTTTTAAAATTGGCTTATTCACCATTTTGATCCCTCCGCGTCCTGCTATTCACACCCGAAGGGCTTCCGCCTTTTTTAATCACAACAATAATCCATCCGCCTTGTTTTATTTACACAAGCAGCCATTCCATTTTTTAAACCCCGTCCCGGGTCCCTATATGTTTTTAATTATTTTTAATCTAGTCCCTTTTTTAAGTAAGTTTGTCTTTTCTTTTAATTTGGCCCTGAAACTTCGTTTTTTGTCAAATAGGTCCTTTTTCCAGTGTTGTTGTCCCATGTGCCATGCATTTTCTTTTCTAGTTTTTATTTGTTGTTAATCTTGCTTTAATTTGTTAGATTTGTGGTTGATGAAGTTATGTAATATGTGGTTATTATAATGTTTTTTATATGTATGATATATGATTATAATATATAGTTTGGTTATAGTATATAGTTTTGTATATAATATATGTTTTCATATAATATATACATTTAGTATAATGTGTTTTTTTTTCATTTAACATGAGATAATTTTTTTATAAAAATATATAACGTCTAGTTTTATATAATATATATAATATGTGTTTTATATAATGTATGTACATATATATATTAAGGTTTTTATACATAATAAGGTTTTTATATAATATATAATATAAGTTTTTTTATAATGTAGATAATACATAGCTTAAAAAATATATAATATAGTTTCAAATATATATAATACATTATATATATATAATTTATGGTTTTTAAGTGCATATATGTTATTTTTAGGTTTTGCTTAGTTTGGGTGATTTAGGCCTTGTTATGCTTTGGGTTTTAGGCTAGCCTTAGTTTAGGATTATGGAAATTAATTTGATTAGTTTAAGATTGTGTGCCCGCCTCATAGGGGCACGATCTGTAAACTAATTAGATTAATTTAGGTCTAGTCCTTTTAGAGCCGTAGTTAGATCTAGGGTTCGAATTAATTTAGTAAATTTAAATTTACTCTTGGCTTATTGGGATAAATGTTAAATTCATTAAACTAATTGAGCACTCCTTAATAACCTTTAAGATAAAATTAATGTGGAGATTAGATTGACATTTAAATTAAAACTATGATTAATTAACTTGATTTGTTTTAAATAGTATCATTGGCTCATTGGAATACTAGTTTAAAACCGATCGAATTAATTTTCATGGTGTAAGATAATCCATAATTTATTAGGGTTTTCTAGTTTTTAGGGTTTAATTAATTTAGGGTTAATATTAGACTCCCCTAATTAATAATTAGATCACTAATTGGACTTCCATAACTTGGGCCTTTTAGGTTAAGGCTTTAGTCGACCTTTTGTGTGTTTAATTTTTAAGCCTTTCTTGTCATCCATATTAATTGTCATTCATGTGACCCATATATTTTGAATTAATTAATTGGAATCATAAAAAAGAAGGTACTTATTAATTCCGGTATTTGAGTCGTAACAGTCTGAGCTTAAAGGATGTTGACCAAATACTTGAATTAATCCTTACCGACCCAAGGTAAAATTAAAAGTCGATAAAATCATTACATCACGTCTTAACTGTTTGCACCATGCATAAAGGTGACGTACGGAAATCGAACCATAAATTAACACGACAGTCAGGCTTATATGATGTCGGTTTAATCTATGGTCCGATATATCGTCAACCTTATTAATTAAATGTCCAATTAATTTGAATCCACTAACTTGATAAACCCATATTATTTTTTAAAAAAGATAAGACGAAAAGGTCGCGACAGCTTGGCGGCTCCGCTGGGGTATCGTATTTGTTTTACAAAAAGATAGTTAGGCCAAAAGAATATTTGTTGTTTTAAATGATGGGAAATTTTTGGAATTTTAATCGATTTTAATGAGGTTGATTCTTTCTTGAAAATGTGACTACAATTTTATGGGCTTTGATAATTGGTGGTCTTCGAATTAATTTTTCATTTAATTTCTAAGGAATCACCTACATGTGTTGCACCATGATCATCAAGCTCTATACTCGAGCTATGTCCCTTAAGTGGGATTGAAATGCCACATACCCACGTGAGTAGCCCTCCACGGGTCAGTAATTCACTTCCGAAATCCACGCCTTTTAACACGTGAGCAGCCCTCCACGTCATTATGTTGTGCTTTCCCTTGAACTGAATCCAATTCGCAAGCTTGTAATGGGCCAAAATTGGGGTTCTTGTTGCCTTAGTAGCTAATGAGATAGATTCGGGTACCCTCAATTAGAACTAAACCCCTGTGTGAGAATCTAAGAAGCCCACCCCATTAGAGCCATGTGGATAACCATAGCGAACGAGAATTCATGTGGTTAGGGTTTTCTTTATGTATATGCCTTTCACTTTTTTTCGTTTGTGTTTATGTTTTCTCATTTTCATTACATTGTTTATCTTATGACTAACATGCTTCTCTTTGTATCCTCTCTTTCCCCTTTTATCTTTTGTTTTGCATATTCTTTCATATCATGAAGAGCACATTAAGTTGGATATAGTCTGAAATTAAAGACTAGATCAATGGGAGATTTGATTCATAGCAATGATGAGAAGAATTTCGATGTGCAAACATGGTCCAAAGGAGAGCAACTACATGATAGAGATAGCATTTCTGTCGGGTTCAGGTCAGCAATGGCAACCAAGACATTCATGAATACGGAGTTCAATGATGTGTCTGAGTCGGAGCTGGTATAGAACAGTTGGGATCTTGAAGAAGCGAGAAACGTTTTCAAAAAAGAGTATGGCGACATTGCACACTTGCTAGATGTTCCGGTTGACCAAGCACTACTACAAGCTTTGGTGGGATTTTGGAACTTAGCTCACAGTTGTTTCACAATCAGTAACTTTGATTTGACTCTAACAATCGAAGAATACCAAGATCTCATAAATTGCAAGAAGATCGACGAGAATCAGGTCTACTCTAAGCCTAAAGTGAACAAAGCTTTTCGAGGCAAGCTTAGTAGACTTTCGAACACGTTGGCGTCTTGGGTCGAACGTCAAGTCACCACTTGGAATAAGAAAGAATATCTTAAGTGGGAGGGAATCCTAACCTTAGCTGTTGTACATCTCGTGGGTCAAGTTCAGCGGGACCTTTTTTCTTTGTTGATCTATGGGTTGGTGCTTTTCCCTCAAGCATTATGGCTTATTGACCCGTCATTTTTATACTTGTTTAATCATTTGAGTGTCGGGGCCAATTCGGTACCTATAATTTTGGCTGAAATTTTTCGATCTTTGAGGTTTTTTAAGGAGAACGGTGGAGGTCGCTTCCAAGGAAGCCCACAGCTTTTGACTGTTTGGTTCTACAGTCACCTATGGTCAGACGCCAATTTCTCAAGACCTCTCTATGATGGCAAATTCTCACCATTGGAAGAATTCTTGCGAAATGGGGATTGGCCAACGCAGAGATCTGAGGAAGTTTGGTTAGATGTTCTCCGAAATCTAAAAGAGGAGGACATAGTTTGGAGAGCTCCATGGCTATTGGCAAAAAAATATCCTCTATAGATGCGGAGTACACTCTTGGGTACCACTACTTGGTCTTTGGGGGCATACAGCTTACGCACCTCTTCTAGTTTTGAGACAGTATGGTTCAAAGCAATTTGTGCCGGCTACCAAGGGCTTAAACGAGTTCAACATGAGTTATGAGAAAGAAAAAGGCTACAAGGCGGTGGTGTATAATGCTTCTTCAACTTGGAACAACGCAAGATGGATGAGGATCATGAATGCTCCTCATTTGTTCACCTCTAAGTACAAAGCATAGCGATTCAATCGAGTCAACGACAATATTCCTCAGTTGAATCCCGATGGGAGGATGACTATGGAGGAGAGATTGGCCACACTTCCTACCGAGGCCGAGTTGGTGAGAAAGCAAGTTGAAGAGGAGCAAAAGAGGTACCTCAAACTCGAAGAGAAAGCTAACCAAGAAAAGTTCGACTTCGAATTGGAAAATACACAGCTTGAAGGGGTGATTAAAGATCTACAAAGAAAGAAAGAGGAGCTGGAACTCGAGCTCAAGTTGGAGAAGGAAGAGATTCAGAAACATAAAAGGTTAAACAAGAGCAAAAGAGTCATGGAAGGTGGACCAAGCGAGGGGTTAGAGCTCCGATTCAAGGAGGACAGGGCGAGAGCCGAGAACTATAAAAGGAAGCATTACGAGCACAAAGACCAAGTGCTCGCTTTAACACAAGAGATGAAGAACTTTTGCACTTCTCATTTAAGACAGCTCAAGAAAGAACAACACCAAAATGAAGCCTTAAAATATCAGGTAAAGTGTTTGGAAAAGTCTTTCTTCAAGCACAAGGGTTCGACCAGCAAGTTAAAATCTAGTAATTCAGAGAATCAGGCTTTGGGAGCTCATGTCAAAGAGTTGGAAACCGAGGTTCAACAGCTCAAAGATCATTTAGCAAGCCTTAGGGGGGAAATCCAAGTGCGCCCGATGCTGAGTTTGGAGCAAATACACTTCGCCGCCTACATAATTTGGAGGCAAGAACAAGAATTGGAACAATGGACTGCTCAGATGCAAAAGGTTGCTCGAAAGATACAGTTTTTGGTGGAAGATGCTACCAAGCTTCATGACTGCGTAGGCGACGAATCCGAGGAATGAGAGAGGACTGTTTGGATTTTGAGAGAGATCATCGACCTCGATATTATCCTAAAACCATATGTGTAGTTGGCTTTCTCTAGTTATTGTAACAAGACAATGTTTCCATTAATGAAAATCGTTTAACGATGATATTTGCCAAACTCAGTGTTGCTCTTTGTATTCACACATAATACATTTATTTGCATTGTTTGTTTAATTGCTAATAATTAACTAAAAAGTTTTTATTTCAGAAGAAAGATTGCATTTTGGTTCTTTAAATCACAATCATTTTGTACTCGTACGACACTCGTTTACAGTCAATAGCAATAGAGGAAATGATGGCCAAAGTAGAACGGGTCAGAAGGACTTGGAGTTTCGTTTGGACGGGATTGAACAGAATATCAGGGATTAGATAACACATACTCAGTTATCAATTATTGCTCAGATGACTGACTTGCTACTAAAGATGAAAGGCAAGGAAGGAGTTTTTGTTGATAGCTCGAACATCAAAGAATAAGAGGGTATTAAATCTCATGTGAGGGTTCAACCAGAAGTACTAGATCTGAAAATGAAAGTATACATCAATATAGCAGGGGCAGTCGCTAACCATCCTACGGGGGCATCTGTTAGCCACCACCTAGGAGCCTCGGCAAATTAGCCCATTGATTTGGGGACAAGCTATGAGAATGAGGTTTCTAACTTAAACATGATAAATGAGGTGGATGAAAGGATTAGGGCCAAGATGGAAAAGAAATACGAAGAAAGGTTTCATGCCTTCAAAGAAAATTTTAGGACTTTGCAAGGAACAGATAGACAAGGAAATAATGCTAGTGATTTGAGCCTTGTGGCAGATTTGATCCTACCACCCAAATTTAAAGCTCCCAACTTTGACAAGTATAACGGAACTTCACGCCCCTTAGCCTACAACACCATGTATTGCCGGAAGATGACAGATTTCATAAAGGATGAGAAGCTACCCATTCACTGTTTTCAAGATAGCTTGATCGGTTATGCAACCTAATGGTACACTCAACTCAGCCGATTCAACATCAAGTCATGGAATGAACTCTCAAGGGTTTTTGTGGAACAATACAAACATGTAACCCACATGAACCCTAACTGAATAATCTTAGAAGGGATGAGGCAAAGGTTGAATACGAGTTTTTGCCACTATGCTCAGAGGTGGCGTGATGTGGCTGCGCAGATCCAACCACCAATCCCTGAGCACGAGATCACGTCGTTGTTCGTCAATACTCTAAAATACGCTTTGTTTGATCGGTTGATAAATAACACCACCCAGAATTTTGCCGACATGATAAGAACCGGGGAGTCAATTGAAGTGGCTATAGAAAGCAGAAGGATCGATAGCAGGGAAAACTTCTGAAAGAATTATAAGAGGAAAGATAACGAGGTGAATACTACAAGCACCTACGTGGCCCCAAAGAGTTTCATTATTTCTTCACCACAAGTCTCAACCAGAGGTGAACAAAACTCGAATAAAAAAGAAACTAGAGCCTCGATGAAGGAGAGTGAGAAGATGTATTTCACTCCTCTGTGTGTGTCTTATGTCGAATTGTATTCATGGTTGCATGAAGTTGAATTGGTCTGGCCCTATTATGTCACTCATTTCAAACCACCATTCACTGCATGGTATGACAAAAAAACACACTGCGAGTATCATGCTAGAGTCCCGGGGCACTCAATTGAGAACCGTATTGCATTTAAGAAGTTCATGCAAAACATGATAAAGACTAAGGTTTTCCAGCTAGATGAACCGAATGTGGCCACCAATCTACTGCCAAATCATGAGAATCGTGGTGTGAATGCAATCGAGGAAGAGTACACTAGAAATGCCAAGACGAAGGTGTCTAAAGTCAAATCCCCTTTGAGGTGGGTATTCCAACAACTATGTATGGCATGCCTGATTGATCGATGCATGGAAATTGTACAGGAAGGGTACGAACCATATTATGAATTTCATCAAGAGGAAGGGTATGATACTCAATGCTGTGAGGAGTTTAAACAAGTGATTCAAAAGATGATGGAAAATAAGGAGGTCAAATTCTTCGAGAACAAAGAAGAAAGAAAAGAGCTAGATGTGTGTACATCAGACAGCCCCAGGATCAAGTATGGTGTAGACAAGCCTTTTGTCTTATTGCTTAAGACAAATGAGGAAAGCTTGTCCCAAGGAGAAAGCTCCCAGATAACTCCCAAAATCTGAATTGCGGCCCTGACTTATTTTTCATTCAAGGATACCCGAAAGGTTCCATGGAGCTACGCTACTTACATCTCAGTACCAGAGGGTCTAGAACTACAAAGAATGGAGAAGCCACCCGAAGAAGAAAAGCTCGTAGAGAAATAAGGCCCAGCCGAAACAGAGAATGAGGTAGGGCATTTTACAAGAAGTAGAAGGTGTTATTCACCCGAAGCATCCAAGGCAGCGGAGGAGCCGAAGGACAAAGGTAGAACAGCAACGGTCAAGCCTAAAAAGATTTTTAGAGAAAAGCCACCCCAAAGATTCTTGAGCCGGTAAGTGAGAACAAGCACAGGAATTGTTGAGGTTCCTAAAATACAGTGAATATAGCATTGTTGAGAAACTTCGAAAACAGAAAACATGAATTTTTGTGCTAGAACTATTGTTAAGCTCAAAAAAGCACCGAAGTGCACTATTGAAAGTGTTAAACCAAACATTCATCCCGAATGACATCTCAGTAAGAAAATTATACTGAATAATAGGTCATATTTCCGCAGAAAATTATATCACTTTTAGTGATGATAAAATTCTGGACGACGGAATGGGATCAACCAAAGCTTTGAACATTACCACACATTACAAAGGGTATGTCTTATTGGGAGTTCTTATTGACAACAGGTCTGCTTTGAATGTACTGCCGATGGTGACTTTGCAAAGGTTACCAATTGACAGTTCGCATATAAAGTCATGCCAAAACTCTGTTAGGGCTTTTGACGGCACTCAAAGGGATGTTGTCGGGAAGATTAAGATACTTTTACTAATTGGACCTACTGAGTATGTCGTTGAGTTTGTAGTAATGGACATTTGGCCAACTTATAATTGCTTGTTAGGAAGGCCGTGGATTCACTCAACCGGGGCCGTATCTTCATCTCTACACCAAAAGCTAAAATTCGTTATCGATGGGAAGTTGGTGAGTGTGGGAGCTGAACAAGACATCATTGCTTCCATCACCACTGATGCTCCTTACATCCAAACCGATGAGGATGTTGTAGAATGCTCCTTCAGGGTGTTGGAATTTGTGAACGCTACCTTTGTGGCTGAAGAAGCAAGATCCCACACCCTAGACTGTCAAATTGCACCAAAATGACGGTCTGGCAGACTTTGGGACGAGAAGCAAAGAAGGGTAAAGGACTCGGAAGGAACTTAAAGGGGTGCTTGCGCGCTAAGAGTGTCATTAGCAAGAAAGATCGATTCAGACTCGGCCATAAACCCAATTTTCAACGAAGAAAGTTAGAATGGAAGAAGATAGAGGAACAAAGGAAGGCCAGATTCAAGGGTGAGGACATCCCGTAGGAGCCTATGACTTATCTTGACATAAAAAATGTTTTCGTGTCTGGTGGGATAATCAATGTGGGACAAAAGGTACAAGAGGCCAGTTTAGAGAGCGCCAAGCTCAGTGAGGAAGAAAGGTTCAGTGAGGTGTTAGAGGGAATGGATGTCAATGTAATAACAAAAGATGAAAAGAACGACAGGTTCTTGACCAGGATCCTCATTTGCTTTCTGAGGGAGACGCTCAACAATTAGACCAGTGAGGACCTGCATGTAGTTTCTAGGTTTGAAACAGAGTAATACTCGGAACCAAACCTGTTCAATTTTGCCCTCAAGCAATGGGGATCTTTTGTAATGGGTTTATGCTTGTTTTTCAATTCAATAAAACGGATGCTTTCCACTTCTTCTCAAATGGAAAACATCATATTTATTGCATTCTTTATTACACTTATATCTATTATTTTCATTCATTCATAATAATATTCTTCCCAATACATATTCATTTCAAAATTGTTTCAGGGTCCCTATTATTAACTATATGAATGATTCTGAATCTAATCCTGAGGTAGATTTTGAGTAGTCCTTGTACTTGGCCAAAACGAGGAAATGGATGATGAAGTTGGAGTTGAGGTCCTCGATGAGTTGCTCAGGTTAATGGAAAGTAAAGATAAACAAATCTTGCCTCATCAATAAGAGTTGAAGATACTCAATTTGGGGACAGAGGAAGAAATAAGAGAAGTGAAAATTGACACCGTTTTCTCATCTAAGACTAGGCGTGAATTGATCGAATTGCTTCTAGAATTCAAGGATGTTTTTGCTTGGACTTATCAGGACATGACAGGGTTAGATATAGATATCATGGTACATAAGCTATCAATCAAGCCAGAATTTAAACCAGTCCAACAAAAGCTAAGAAGAATGAGAACAAAAATGATGCTGAAGATTTGAGAAGAAGAAAAAAATTAGTATGAGGCTGGTTTTCTAAAAGTCACCAAATACCCGGAATGGGTGGCAAACATAGTCCCCGTTCCCAAGAAAAGTTGGAAGGTCCGCATGTGTGTAGATTATAGAGACCTCAATAAGGCAAGGCCCAAGGATAATTTCCTTTTGCCTCATATCAACACTTTGGTTGATAATAACATGGGACACTCGTGGTTCTCTTTCATGGACGGATTCTCAGGATACAATCAAATCAAAATGCATTCCGCCGATATGGCGAAGACTACATTTTTGACCGAGTAGGGAACATTCTGTTATAAGGTGATGCATTTCTGACTGAAGAATGCTGGAGCAACCTATCAAAGAGCTATGGTAACCCTTTTCTACAACATGATGCATAAGAGGATTGAGGTATATGTAGATGACATGATTTCCAAGTCTCGAACGGAGGATGCGCATATTCAAAACTTGAGGAAACTCTACCAAATATTGAGGAAGTATAAGTTAAAGCTCAATCCAGCGAAATGCACTTTTGTCGTCACATCTGGTAAACTCTTAAGCTTCATGGTTAGCTGAAAGGGAATCGAGATTGACCCCAACAAATTAAAAGCCATCCAGAATCTCCTGCCACCTTAAAATCAAAAAGAAGTTCGAGGTTTCTTAGGGAGATTAAATTATATATCTTGGTTCATCTCTCAGTTGACTGATAAGTGTGACCTTGTATTTAGATTGCTTCGGAAGAACAATCTGGGGATATGGGATGAAGAGTGCCAAGAGGCTTTAGACAAGATCAAGAAGTATCTGACTAATGCTCCGATTATAGTAGCACCTGTTCTAGATAGGCCTTTGATTTTATACTTGACAGTTTTTGAGAATTCGATGGGCTATGTTCTAGGGCAACATGATAAGTCCGGGAAGAAAGAGAAAGCGATCTACTATTTGAGCAAGAAGTTTACGAATTGCGAAACACGGTACCCACCGATTCAAAAATTATGGTGTGCTCTGGTATGGGCTACCAAAAGGCTCAGGCAATACATGTTGTATCATACTACTTGGCTGATATCCAAGCTAGATCCGTTGAAATTCTTAATGGAAGCACCGGCACTAAATGGGAGATTGGCCTGCTGGCAAATGTTGTTGTCTGAATTTGACATACTGTATGTGAGTCAAAAGGCGGTAAATTGGAGTGCTATAGTGGATTTCCTAGCAAGTCGCGCTTCAGATGACTATGAGTCTTTGAAATTTAATTTTGCCGATGAAGACTTGATGTGCATAACTGTCGAAGAGAATACCACTTCGGAGAATGAGTTATGGAAGCTCTATTTTGACGGAGCATCCAATGCCTTAGGCCATGGAATTGGAGCAGAGTTAATCTCTCCATAAAATGTTTATTATCCTTTCACCAGTAAATTAAAATTCTTTTTCACAAATAACATAGCCGATTATGAGGCTTGTGTTATGGGTTTATATGCGGCCATTGAAAGAAAAGTCAAGGTGCTCCAAGTTTTTGGACATTCCTCTTTGGTAATTTACCAACTTCGAAAAGAGTAGGAAACGAGAGATCCAAAGTTGGTCAAGTATTATGATTTGATCCAAAAGTTCGTCAAAAGCTTCGAGAATATCAGTTTTACTTACCTTCCGAGGGAAGATAATCAAATGGCAGACGCTCTGGCGACCTTGGATGCAATGTTTGAAGCGAGTAGTGAGGCCGAAATAAGGCCAATCGAGATGAAAATATTTGAAATACCGACTCACTGCTATAATTTAAGAGAATAAGTGGACTTTAACCCATGGTACTACGATATTCTACAGTATATCAATTTCCAAATCTACCCTAAGAAGGCCAATGAGAATGATAAAAGAACCATTAGAAGAATGGCGGCAGGATACGTTCTAGACGGAGAGGTTTTGTACAAAAAAAGCCAAGACCAGATGTTGTTGAGGTGTGTCGATTCTCGAGAGGTCGAAATTATCTTGGCGGAAGTTTGTGTGATACCCATTCCAGTGGATTCTCAACGGCTAGGAAAATTATGAGATATGGTTATTTATGGTCAACTATGGAGGGAGATTGCATTAGTTACGCGAAGAAATGTCATAGATGTCAAATCTATGCCAATAAGATATATTCCCCGCCAATTCCACTTCACACCATGAATTCACCATGGCCTTTTGCTGTGTAGGGCATGGACATTATCGGCCAAATCTACCCAAAGGCTTTTAATGGGCATTGATTCATTCTGGTAGCCATTGATTACTTCACCAAGTGGGTGGAGGCCGCTTCGTATGCTAGCATCACAAAAGCTACAGTCTGCAAGTTCATAAAGAAAGAAATCATATGCCACTATGGTCTGCCAAAAAGGACCATCACCGATAATGCTACCAATTTGAATAATAAGATGATAGTCGGGATGCGCGAGCAATTTAAAATAACACACCATAATTCCACAACTTATCATCCCAAGATGAACGGAACAGTAAAGGCAGCTAACAAGAATATCAAGAAGATCGTATCCAAGACCATAGACATATTCAAAGATTGACATAAAAAGTTGTCATTTGCTCTATTCGCCTACCAAATGTTTGTACGTACTTCAACGGGGGAAATGTCGTATTCATTGGTCTATGGCACGGAGGTAGTGCTACCTAGCAAAGTAGAGATTCCATCGCTTCGAATTTTAAACGAAGCAAAGATAGAAGAAGTTTAGTGGGTGCAAGCCCGATTTGACTAGTAGAATCTCATTGAGGAGAAAAGACTAAAGGTCATTTGTCATGGTTAGATGTATCAGAAAAGGATAATGCAAGCCTATGATAAGAAGGTTTTGCCAAGAGAATTTCGAGAGGGGGATCTAGTACTTAAAAGAATCTTGCCAACTCAAAGAAATTCTCGTGAGAAGTGGATGCCTAATTGGGAAGGACCTTATGTTGTTAAAAAGGCCTTTTTTGGAGGAGCATCGATCCTAACAGAAATGGATGGGATGGTGTTGAACAACCCAATAAATTCTGATTCAGTCAAGAGGTACTATGTATGAAGAAGAAAAAAAGAAAAAAACAAAGAAAAAGTAGAGGGAAAACCCGGAAGGGCACTTCGCAAAATGAAGTACCTAGGGTGAAAACATAAAAAGGCATTTCAGGTATAAAAAAAAGGAAAAGGAAAATAAGGGTTCAAGATGAAAACTAGAAAACGTCGTCTTGAAACTAACAGAGGATTTGAGTTGAAAACCCTCAAAGAGCAGCTCAAATATTCTAAAAAATTAGGGATTCCAAAGTCGAACCCCCTCAAGAGTCGAGCTTCAGTGGAGAATTTATAGCAAGAGATCTACTTCGATCGATAGGCTCTCGCATCGTTCATGCAGTCAATGAAGGAGACGTAGCATCATACTTTGTTTGTAACACCCCATTCTCGGCCTGGTCGAGAACCGGGTCGGAGTATGCTACCGATGAACTAAACGGTGGTGGATACGATAGTTCCATGCATTAAATGATGATATTAGGCCCTAAATTCAAGAATAAGCAGTACAAAATTATGATTAATCTATTACGGGTCTATGAATGTCCAATTAGGACCAATTTATAATATTTACAAGTTTTAGGGACTTAATCTTAATTTTAGTATTTTAGTGGTCCGATTCCGAAACCTATCTTACTACAATAAAATTTATCATGCAAACAGTGAGCATACAAATTTTCATACTATTCGGAGTTCATATGTCCATTCAAACAAGCCATACAATAATCAGTGACCATTCTGTAAACAATACAAAACTGGGTTCTTTATCTTTTAATAGAATTAACTATCACCGTACCGATACCCTTATGGCCGTATCAGTATGCTAAACCTAGATCCCAAATTCCAGATTCAAAGGCTAAGAGTTCGTATCGATACGGTTGAGGGCCGTACCGATACCGGTGGACTGCGTTGATCACGTATCGATACGCCTTGACCCCGTATTGATACCATTTTTGATCCTAAATTCCAGTAGCCAAAAATCTATACCGATACGCCTAGGTCATATCGATACGCTCCTTTTGACCAACGTTGACCTGGCCAAATATGCAAAGCCATATCGATACGCCATCAACCGTATCGATATGCCCTGCCCTGTAATGACATATTTTTCTGTTTTTACTCGATTTAACCTATCAACCAAGGTCCAAATGCAATGAAATTTTACCAGTGAGTTTTCAACATTATAAACTACTAGCATGAAAAATTTCATGTTGATCTGAATCCATTTACTATGTTTTCACCTTTTAGAGCCAAATATTCATTTTTAGTCCATTTATGCCATATGAAAGGTTCATTTTTAAGCCTTATGGACTAACATCCCACAAGCAAAATATATACATATATAAAGGGCCTTATATGACTCTTCTAAGTACTTTCCCATCCTACTAGGAGTTCATAAGTTCGATATACATTACTTCAAGCTTGCTTGTGACTTGTACAACGCAACAACTTCTCTTGTCTCCGACGTTGAATCTCTTAACCATAAATGGATGAAATGTAATGCATTAGGCATACTTTGCCTAGTGAGGTAGTCACAAATAAACACTATGTCATGGAAATGCGTTACAACTCATATCTTTGCAATAAAAATGCAGTAGATCCATGGAAGCAATACAATGATCATGTTCAATAACAATAAATCCATATTTCATCAATAGCCCTTGGATCGATTCGGGATAATGGATACGTGAATTCCTACTTCTTGCCAAATCAATAAATGGTCTAGTCCCTCCGCCTCGCCAATATGACCAATATCACAACACATCTCTCTACCTCGCCAAATCAATATAGGTCGTAGCCCTAGGATCGTAGTCCACCCGTACACTGAGCTCATGAATTCTATGGCATGCCAGTTGTATCCAATGTCCTTTGAATCCAAGGTCCGGTGACGGTATCAATAATTCATGTTCGATATCAATAGCCATGTTTATTGTTCTTACCAATAAACAATATTCCGGTGTCTATGTTCAATGACAATATCAATAACAATGGCAATGTCCAATGATCCCAATGCATCAACAATGATCGTTGTTTCATTTATAATGTTTCGATAACGATAATGATGTTAACTTCAATAATCAATGACAATGACTATATCAATGGCTATATCAATGCTCTATATCAATGTCCCATACTTTCATGATTCAATGAAAATAGTGATGATAATGGCAATAACAATACTCGATGACAACAATGATACATATGTCTGATGCTCAATAACAATGACGATGGCATTGACAATGCTCAATACTGGATGCGATAACTTACCAATACTTACCATAATGTCCGATAAGTAGTTCGATGCAAAAATCCTTAACAACGGAGCTAGCAAAGACAAATCTATTAACAATGAAGTCGGGAAAGGCACCTAGCCTAATCTCGAGACTCCGACTACACTCACCTCGATATTTTAAAGCTTTCAAGGCTCTCGAATAGCAATCCCCTTGTTCCTAGCTTTTGTTGGTGATGGTGGGTGATCTCTACCAACTTCTTGAGCTAGGTAAAAACAATAGGATTCAATTAGATTCAATATTACAATACCAAAATTAATATAACAATATCAAATCAATATCGAGGCTTAAAATAGCTATTAGCTATCAAACTCTATGGATGACCAAACCCTAGCTTGTGATTAAGCTTGATAAATCCATGAAATTAAATGGTTGTTTAGGGATTATAGCTTACCCAATTGATAGCAATGATTCAATAACAATAAATCAAAGAAAGGACAAGCTCGAAATCAAGCTCCAATAGAGGTGCTTGCTTAGGTAGGAGATGATAGCTTGGTGAGGTGCTTGCTTGGAGAGGTTCCGGGTAAGATTTCTAATCCCTAGCTATTTGCTATTTACCTTATGTTAATAGCAATAGGTTTCCTTCTATTTAAGGAAACTCTCTCGGTAATCCCACGTATGGGTTGGCTAGTTTGAGGAGGGGTTAATCGCAAGGTTAGTCCCTCAACTCTTGGCAGACTATATTTGTACCTCCGAACTTTCAATTTTTATAATTTAGCCACTAAAAGGTTCCTGATACATTCATCAAAGTCCTTAAACAATAATTCGACTCAATTACAGTCCAATATCAAAACAATTGACCTTGTGGTCAACATCAATACACTATTTGAACATTTTTTATATAGGGTTTTCGATCGTCGGAACCCATTTCTGACTAGGCCGGATTTCGGGGTGTTATATTATTTTTCTTTTCTTCCATGTTTGCCATGACTTACGTTAAACATTTGAAATTTTAATAAAGTATTATTCCATAACTTCTTATATCTTTTTTATAAGCATCTGGCAAGTAGGTTGACATAGATTCATGAAGAGCAAAGGATTTCTTGATATTACTATGTTCTAACCTTTTAAGTGCAGGTGGTACAAAAAATTATGTTAAAGTCGAGCCAAGAGGAGATTTTGATTGTTAGGAGTATGAAGACGAGTCCTGACAGTATCAGAATTCAAGCCTAACACATGGAAACAGAAGAATTATGAAATTGAAGCCATCCCTAAGTGAAAACCCGAAAGGGCACCCAAAAAGAGAAAAAGCAAAAAAAATAAAAACAAAAAACAAAGAAAAAGAAGAAAAAAGAAAAAGAAAAAAAGAAGAAAAAAAGAAGAAAAAAAGAAAAAGGAAAAGAGAGAACGAGAAAAGAAAAACATCTAAAGTGAAAACCCGAAAAGGGCGCTTTAAGAGAAAACAAAGCTAAAGTGAAAACCTGAAAATACGCTTTAGAGTAGAAATTCAAAAAAAGGAAAAGACAGTTGTTTGAACCCGAGTATGAGATAAAGTATCATCAAAGATTAAGGAAGCAAAAAGAAGACCAAAGAGGACTAAACATGAAAGTGAAAGCGTCTAAGCGATGTTCAGATCTCATTTTTCATGCATCATATCTAGTCAGACATCCCTAGGTTAGGAGCATGCTAACTCATATCGTTACAGCTTTTCATTTCCTTTCACAGATATCTAAAAGATAGGTTGAGTACCTCCTATGAAGAGGGGTGAATGATGAAGTGAAAATTCGGATAGGATTTTAGGCGAAAGGATTTCAAACTCTCCGTATTAGAACTTTCGAGAAAAGGAGGCAGATACTCATAGCTCGAGGTTTTTAGGGCGAAGGAGGCAGATACTCAAAGCTCAAGGATTTCAGGCGAAGGATTTCAAACTCGCAGTATTAGAACTTCAGGGCAAAGGAGGCAAATACTCATAGCTCCGGGTTCTCAGAGAGAAAGGGACAAATACCCATAGCTCAACAATTCCAGAGAAAAGGAGGAAGATACTCATAGCTCGGAGCCTTAGGGGAAATGAGGCAGATGCTCATAGCTCCAAGTTTTAGGAAGAGGAGTGCGAACAGTTCTATATAAGAAGAACTCGCAGCTCGAAATCTTCAAACAGGGAAGTGAGACAAAATTAGTGCTTATGATCTTTGCTTTATTCTTGTTCCATAAGGATAAGCAAAGAGGGGTAGCTGTAATCACTGATTTTGTCTGGGGTGTTAACCCGTTGTTAAATTTTGCAATAAAGGGCTCAGTTTAGCTATTCTATCTATTGGCTTGTTTTTTTATCCATTTTATAATATGTGTACATATGATTAAAGGTCACTAGTTCTTGGGTTCTATGTTCAGTTATTATGCACTAGTGATTCACATTATACTACCATTTCTATTGTTATTAGTTGTATTATTGCCTTTCTAAAACATATTAAAAAGCATATATATATATATAAGAGTTGATAAATAAAGAGCCCATTTATATCTAATATAACCCATCTTTTATAACCCATGTATATATTATATATATTATAAAGTCCATTTATAAAAATTTTCTTAAAACCTAAAAAAACATTACATATTATTAAGCCCAAACAAAATAAAATTACACATGGCCCGTTTTGGGCCTAACTTAATTAAAACTCTAATTCGGTGGCTTGTTTTTCCTTTTTTGCGCAACCAGCTATCAACCATCAGATCTGGAACAGATTTGACGGTCCAAATCACACTAATGGATGAAGCCCTAGCTGGCTATCTTCTGCCTTGGCGTCGCATCGAGCATAGCCCTTGGATTGGGAGCATATCGAACGACTGAGATTGCATCCAACGCACGTGCAGTCCATACCCGGCTCTCTATCTTCGCCCACGCGCGCTATTTGAACCGATTCAGCTTCCACGTCAACGGCCACGCCAACAGCGGCTATGGTCCCCTCCATCTGGCAATCGGCCATCGCATGCGAGAAACAAAGAGAGCAAATGTCAGATAAAAAAATGTTGCAAGGGGTTAGGGAACAATTTCAGAAATGCACCAAAAATTCAGAGATGTCAAAGGCAAACCAATAGATAAATTTGTAATTGCATTTCAATTTTTCTAGATACATGTAAATAGGGTATAAAAATTAGAAACCCTAACTATTGTAAAAAATGCTGAAATTCAGATTTCAAGCAATATAGAATAGAGAGCAAAAGCCTCAAGTTTTCAGAGGTATACATCTTCCCTTCTAGTTTATCTTCGAAGCATATAGGATAAAAAGGAAAGAGTTTAGGGTTTCCCTTTTTACCTTCGCGGACGTCACCTTCCCGCGTCCTTTCGTCTCCTTCCATTGGCGACAAGCCTTCTAGTCTTCATGAGGATGTGTATGGTGAGTCGGAAGGGAGAGCGATCAAAAAGGCTCGATCTTGGTTTCTTTTTTGTAAAAAAAAGGGAAAAAGAAAAAGGGTTTTCGTTTCGGTTTTATAAAAGAAAGAGATTTGATTGTTTTTTAAGAAAAAGAGTTTTGGATTTGGGTTTAAAAAGGAAATGGGGTTCTTTTAGGGTTTTTGGCGCCGGCCAGCGGCGGTCTAAGCGGTGGCTTGCGGTGGCCGGTCTCCGGATTCTAGGACACGGTGGGTTTTGGGTTTGGGGGTGAACATTGCGGCTGCGTTAATCCTTATTTCAGAGGTCGGGGGAGACTTAGAGAGCTGGAGGGCTCGATTTTGACCAAAAGAGGTGAAAATGGCCGAAAACCCCCCTTTTATAATGTTTAATCGTTTTAAAATTGGCTTATTCACCGTTTTGATCCCTCGGCGTCCTGCTATTCACACCCGAAGGGCTTCCACCTTTTTTAATCACAACAATAATCCCTCCGCCATTTTTATTTACACAAGCAGCCATTCTATTTTTTTAAACCTTGTCCCGGGCTCCTATATGTTTTTAATTGTTTTTAATCTAGTCCATTTTTAAGTAAGTCTGTCTTTTCCTTTAATTTGGCCCTGAAACTTCGTTTTTTGTCAAATAGGTCATTTTTCCAGTGTTGTTGTCCCATGTGTCATGCATTTTATTTTCTAGTTTTTTATTTGTTGTTAATCTTGCTTTAATTTGTTAGATTTGTGGTTGATGAAGTTATGTAATATGTGGTTATTATAATATTTTTATATGTATGATATATGCTTATAATATTTAGTTTGGTTATAGTATATAGTTTTGTATATAATATATGTTTTCATATGATATATACATATAGTATAATGTGTTTTTTTCCATTCAACATATGATAAATATTTTATAAAAATATATAACGCCTAGTTTTATATAATATATAATATGTGTTTTATATAATGTATGTACATATATATATTAAGGTTTATATATATTAAGATTTTTATATATAGTAAGGTTTTTATATAATATATAATATAAGTTTTTTTATAATGTATATAATACATAGCTTAAAAATATATAGTATAGTTTCAAATATATATAATACATTATATATATATATAGCATATAATTTATAGTTTTTAAGTGCATATATGTTATTTTTAGGATTTGCTTAGTTTGGGTGATTTGGGCCTTGTTATGCTTTGGGTTTGTTAGGTTAGCCTTATGTTAGGATTAGGGAAATTAATTTGATTAGTTTAAGATTGTGTGCCCGCCTCATAGGGGCACGATCTGTAAACTAATTATATTAATTTAGGCCTAGTCCTTTTAGAGCTGTAGTTAGATCTAGGGTTCAAATTAATTTAGTGAATTTAAATTTACACTTGGCTTATTGGATAAATGTTAAATTCATTAAACTAATTGAACACTCCTTAATAACCTTTAAGATAAAATTAACATGGAGATTAGATTAGCATTTAAATTAAAACTATGATTAATTAACTTGATTTGTTTTAAATAGTATCTTGGCTCATTGGAATACTAGTTTAAAACCAATCGAATTAATTGTCATGGTGTAAGATAATCCATAATTTATTAGGGCTTTCTAGTTTTTCTAGGGTTTAATTAATTTAAGGTTAATATTAGACTCCCCTAATTAATAATTAGAACACTAATTGGACTTCCATAACTTAGGCCTTTTAGGTTAGGGCTTTAGTGGGCCTTTTGCATGTTTAATTTTTTAAGTCTTTCTTGTTATCCATATTAATTGTCATTCATGTGACTCATATATTTTGAATTAATTAATTTAAATCATAAAAAATAGGTACTTATTAATTTCGATATTTGTGTCGTAACAGTCCGAGCTTAAAGGATGTTGACCAAATACTTGAATTAATCCTTACCGACCCAAGGTAAAATTAAAAGTCGATAAAATCATTACATCACGTCTTAACTGTTTGCACCATGCATAAATGTGACGTATGAAAATCGAACTATAAATTAACACAACGGTCAGGCTTATATGATTTCAGTTTAATCTATGGTTCGATGTATCGTCAACCTTATTAATTAAATATCCAATTAATTTGAATCCACTAACTTGATAAAGCCCGTTCAATTAAAGTCAATTTTCAAATAAGGTCACTAAGTTAAATTCAATTCAAATTTTGACAATTTCCTTCGATTAAAAGCAACAAATATTTTAGTAACGATTTTCGGGCGTGATGGGGGTGCTAATCCTTCCCCACACGTAACCAACTCCCGAAACCTTTCAAAACGAATCTCTAGTTTTGTGGTGTCCGGCCCACCTTATCCAAGTGGCCGGTGGCAACTTCAAATCTTCATTGTTTTCAAAAATACGAATTTTCAAAAGAAATCTCTTTAAACTAAAATTTAAATAGATTTTTCATGAATGATTTGGGGTAACCCGTAACCTCCAAACCCATATTATTTTTTAAAAAGATAAGACGAAAAGTTCGCGACAAATATTACAAAAATCAATAAGAATTCATTCCTCAAAGGGTTTGAATCACATTATTAATGATGTAGCGTGTAGGTTTGTATAAAAAATTATGAATAATCTTTGAATTTCATTTAAAAAACTCAGATAGAGTTACTTCTTGATTGTAAAAAAATTACATAAATATGTCTATTTAAATCTTAAATTTAAAATGCTAAATTTAAAACTAAATTCAAACACTTAAGGCATAATACCAAAAAAAAGGCCTCTAACATTTGATTGAATAGTCATTTTGACTTATATTCTTATTTTTAAACCAATTTAACCCTAACGTTTCATTTTGGGTCAAAATGACCTCTCTACCGATGAAAATTGTTAGTCAACTAACGATAAACAGCTTGAAATGACGTGATAAACAACGCTTACCAATGCACCCAACACTTGTTTGTTGAAATTATCTCTTTTTTATTTAAAGATGAAAAATTATAAATTTATATTAATATTTATATATTTAAATTTAAACAAAAAAATATTTTTAAAATCATATTCAAATTGAGTCAGTCTACATACTAAAAATCTTTATCCATATTCGACTCGGATCAAACAAATTACCCAATCCACAAATAGATTTGCCCAACTTGTATAAATTAGCCTAGGATGTCTACTAGCCTTTATTCCATATGCAATGAATCATACAGTAAACATCTTCTAAAAAACCAAAGCAACGTGAGCTGTATTTATTATTATTTTTAATTAAAAAGTTTTTATATTTAGTTAATATTAAACAACCGAAGAAATTATTGTGAAATATCTAATACCATAAAATTTAGTAGGCTTAAATAAAAAATAAGTGCTAAAAGTATACTTATTTTGAATTTTAAGTGCCTAAAATATTTTTGTTGTAAAAATAAGTGCTTAAAGTTTTAACCGTTCTAATTTTAGGTGGCTGAAAGTTTAAAAAAACTCGTTACCCAATTAAAACGCGACACATGGTAGGATATTAATTTTTTAATTATTTTTGAAAAGAATTTAAATTTTATTGCTCTTAAAAAATCCCAAAATTCTAAAAAAAAATTCAAATCAATCCCTAAATCCCTAAAAAGAAAAATATCTCAAATCCCCAAATCTTCACCGCTACCGCCGCCGGCCGCCGGCGCGGACATCACTCGTTTGGTCGCCGAACTCAATCGACTATTTCCCACAACTCGCCTTCGCCGGAAACCGGCGAATGATGTGTCAATTGAACGGTTATTTCACATTCGATGTTCAATGTTCGGCTGGCACTCCGTTCGCCGGTTTCTGGCGACGGCGAGTGGGGGAAAATGGTCGGTTGGGTCCGACGACCGAACGGGTGGGTTCAGAGATAGCTGTAGCGGTGAAGATTTGGGGTTTTAGGATTTATGAATTTGGGGACTGTTTTAGAAGTTTTCAGAATTCAAAGATTTTTTGAAAATTTTTAAATTATTAAAAATAAAAAGTTAATTAAAAGAAATTATAAAATAAAACATGACAAGTGTCTAATTTTTATTGGTTAACGAATTTTTTTAACGGTAGTTAACTACCGGGCACCTAAAATTATAACGGTTGAAACTTTAGGCACCTATTTTTACAAAAAAAAAACTTTAGACACCTAAAGTTCAAAAGAGGTATACTTTGGACACTTATTTTTCATTTAAGCCAACTTAGTATGGTCTTAATGTTTCTATCAAATGTGAAAATTTTATAAGCTCATTTTGGCAATTAGTGGATAGTTGATGACAGATTATATTAGCTTATTGCATTAGCTATTTTGACTAGCGGATTGTATTAGTTGATTGTATAAAAGTGTTTGGTAAAATTAACTAATAGATGATAGCTATTTGATTATTTAAACAAGTATAATGACATATAAGGGCATGATTATATTCGATACTTGTTTGAATAGTTTATTAGTTATAAATATTTTGTATATATTAATATTAATTAGAGTATGAAAAAATTAATACAATTTAATTAATTATTAAATTTAAATACAAATATAAATGTGTGAGAATAAAAAGAAAAAAATAAAAAATATTAGTTTATAAATCTCACAATATAAATACGTAAGGGCGAAGAATTAAAAAATAAAAGGTTAAAAGTAGGTAATTTGGAAATTTTTTATAATTATTAAGATTAAAAGAGTCTTTCATAATTTTTATGTCAAAATTTCTAATTTCAAAAAAATCTGACTTTTTTAAAATTAGAGGTATCATACGGTGCGAATGGCGGTTTTTCATTAAGCCCTAGGATGGTTTTCACGTTTCCTCCTCTTTTCGCGGAGCCACCCCTAAGCCCTGGCACTATCGAAAAACCTGGTGGGGTTGAGGCGGCGGTTGGCGGTTTGTTGATGGGCAGGCCACCGGATCTACCGGTGGCATTGGATGGTAATAGTTTGGCGCAGGGGAGTTAGTTACGGTGGTTGGGGTTTCTGTTGTGAATGATTCTGTGGCAGTGAAGCATCAGGTTCCGGTTGGAGGGAGTCCCACTTTTGGAGATTAGGTGATGGATGTGTCGCCACAAAGAACGTTGGAGAGGCCCGGTTCTCCGATAAGTGAGGATGATCAGCGAATGCAAAAGAAGGGTCGTAACCTTACTGATGCTGCCCTGGGCGATAATGTGGAGATGAAGGAGGGTTCCATTGCTCTTGGGTGTGATTCCCTGATGCATGAGAGAGTGGACATAGGTGTTGGGGTTCAGGCGTCTAGATGGGCCGAAGCTGACGTGGTGAGGAGGTCGTATGCGGCTGGTGTAACGGCGAATAAGTCAAAGGCTACGGGAGATAACTTGATTGATATAGAGTTCGAGATTCAAGAGGAGGATATCGAGGTTGATAGGTCTGGTCCGTTCCCAAAGATCCGTTTCTCGGATCGTGCTCATGAATTGCTTGACCGAAGTATGGGGAAGACGGTAATTGTTCGCCTCTTAGGTCGACCGATAGGATATCGGGCCCTTTTGAATCGTATTCGTACGATGTGGTAACCGAGTGGCGAATTTCAGGTTGTCGATATTGAGAATGATTATTTCTTGGTACGTTTTGCCCTAGAATCAAACTATTCCCATGTCTTTACTGCAGGTCCCTAGACGATATACGGGTCTTACCTTATAGTGCAGCCGTGGACTCGTACGTTTTCAACTAATGCGCTGCACCCATCTCATGTCATTGTATGGGTTCGATTGCTGGGACTGCCTTACAAGTACTACTCCAAAGCTTTCTTCCGGCGAATAGCGATGGAGATCAGAAGGCTTATCAAAATTGATTATAGCACGGAAAATGGGGATAGGGGAAATTTTCCCGATTAGCGATCATGGTTAATCTGAATAAACCTCTGGTGCCATATATTGGGATTGATGGTTTCTTGCAAAAGCTTGAATATGAAGGGCTGAACCAAATCTGTTAACATTGTGGAGTGTATGGTCATGAGGAGCATATGTGTCCTGTTGGTACAGAGATTGAGGTTGACATGGTCCCGAAGGATGTTGAGGTTATTGACCTCGACCAACCTATGACGTTATATGGGCCATGGATAAAAGCTAAGGCAAGGCGTCGCCGCCCAAAGAAACCGCCTACTTTAACAGCTGCAATTCACCCTGAGGCCCTTAAACTGTCGGGCTCGTGTTTCAGCATTCTGGATAATGCTGTTTTGATTTGGATAAGGAGACGGCTGAACAATTGGATGAGGTGGTGGTTCCTGAATTAGTACCTGATGGGGTTTCGTCTGATTGAGTGCTTGCTCGCAATTCTATTTTGCATGATCGTGTGCCTAAGGCTTCTGAAAATGGTCGGGCGCGGTTTTCCAAAGCTGATATGCAAGCTACTGCTATTGCTGGGGGGTCGAATATGCTGAAGAATAGGAATCAGGGTGCTGGTAGTGGTAAGGTCGTTGCGATGAAGAATGGGGATGTCCCTGAGGTCTTGGCACATTTGTCGTCGGTGTTACGTGGTAATCATTCTTCTATATCGATCAGGGAAGAAGGGTTGGAGAAATCTAAGGCAACAAAGAGTTCGACTCGGGGGACTGGTGAGGGAGTTAGCAAGGGTTTGGTGAAAGGAAATAAAAGGGGTTTATAGATTAGGAAAAATATGGAATATCAGGCTCCACCTCGGGCATTCTTAGCAGAATATGTGTAGTCAGTTTCTAAACGAATTGATGCTACCGTTGTTGCAGCAAACTCTTCTTCGCCGTAAATGGTTGTTGGGGTTAGTGAGTTGGTACCTCCTTGCCCTGAGTCTTCGCATGGGAAACGTGAGGTGAATGTGGAGGATTCGATGCCTATGGAGGTCAGATGGGAGTTGGATAAGGAGAATTTATCTCCTATCAAGTAAGGTGTCATTTCCTTTCCTTTCCATCTTTTTAATGTTCAATTTTTTGTTCTGGAATTGTCAAGGTGCAGCGAGTACCTCTTTCCGTGGTCATTTCAGGGATTTTGTCCATGCTCATAGGCCGGAGGTAGTGGCGATCTTTGAGCCTCGAATTAGTGGAGTTGTTGCTGATAAGGTTATTCGTTGCTTGGGTTTTCCGAATTCTTTTAGAGTTGAGGCGTGAGGCTTTAGCGGGGTATCTGGCTTCTATGGAAGGATACCGTTGTGGTTGATGTTCAACAGGTTTTGAACCAATTTGTGCATGGAATGGTTCGTCGATCTAATGAGACTGAGTGGGTTCATTTTACAGCTGTGTATGCTAGTCCTTCTGCATCTTTCCGCAAGTTCTTTGGGCAAAACTTCTCAGGCTTAATCCTGTCAGTTCTCGGTGTTGGGTCAGGCACGAGTCAGCTCTCTCAGGATTTTATGTTTGACTCTAGTTTGATTGAGTTGCCGTTTTAGGGTGATGAGTTTACCTGGCGTAGGGGCGACTTGTTTCAGCGTTTGGATCATTATGAACCGAGCTTGGGCTCAAGTTTTTCCGGAGACGGATTCTCTTCATTTGGATAGATTGGGTTCTGATCACTGCCCTCTTGTTGTCTGACCTCAGAGAAAGACCTTTTCTTCTGAACCGAGGCCGTTTTGCTTTATTGCTGCGTGGCAAGATCACTCTGAGTTTGATAACTTTTTGTTGAAAACAGTGGAATGTAGGGGGTGATGTGATTTCCAACATTGAGAATTTCAAGTCTAATGTGCCTGATTGGAATGTGAATGTCTTTGGTAACATTGGTTGCAAAAAAAGTAATTGGTTGCGCGCCTCCGTGGTATTGACAAGGCTTTCTGGTGGCGTTTTCCCCCTTTTCTTGTTGATCTAGAGACAACACTTAGAGCTGAGTTGGAGCTGATATTACAGCAAGAAGAGAGCCTTTGGTTTAAAAAGGCGCGCTTTCAATGGACTCTTTTTGGTGATCGAAATACTAAGTATTTTCATGCTTGCGCTTGAAGTCGGCAAAGGGTTAATCACATTGCTGCTTTAAGGCGTGATGATGCTTCCTGGTGCTCGGATCCACAGGAATTAAAGGAGATGGCAATTCATTTTTATTGTGATCTTTTTACTAGTCACTGTGCTTCGATCAGTCCTTATCATATCAGTGGGTGTTTTCCGCAACCCCAAGCTGCTGATGTTGAGTTTCGGACAAGGAGATTCGGGGAGTGGTCTTTGAGATGGGTGGTTTCAAAGATCCGGGATTTGATGGACTCCATGCTACATTTTATCAACGAAATTGGAACACTATGGGTCCGAGTGTGTACCGTATGGTCCGAAGTGTTTTTGAGGGTGGTCCACTCGACGAGTCTATTAGTCCTTCGGTGTTAGTTCTTATTCCGAAGGTGAAGTCTCCGGAGTATTTACACCTATTTAGGCCTATCAGTTTGTGCACAGTCTTATATAAAATGATTACCAAATTGATTGTAAATAAGTTGAAACCGTTTTTGCCCGATTGGATATCACCAAATCAAACGAGTTTTGTCCATGGAAGATCGATAACTGATAACATTGTCATTGCGCAAGAGGTCTTTCATTCTATGCGAACGCGTAAAGGGAAGTCTGGGTGGATTAAGTTGGATCTTGAGAAGGCATATGATAGGCTTGAGTGGAGTTTTATTGAAGATACGTTCTGTGATGTGGGTCTGATCTTTATTGGCTCATCATGCTCTGTGTTTCTTCGGTCTCAACCTAGGTGCTCTGGAATGGTACCTTGTCTATTGTGTTTCGGCCAAGTAGAGGTATTCGGCAAAGGGATCCTCTCTCCCCGTATCTTTTTGTTTTGTGTATGGAGAGGTTAGCTCAGGCCATTCATAAGGCGGTTCTTGGCAGACAGTGGAAGGCGATTAAACTTTCGAGGCAGGGCCGAGTATATCTCGCCTTTTCTTTACAGATGATATGGTATTATTTAAGACAGCTTCTATGGACCAACTTCATGTTATTCGCCAGGTGTTGGAGCCTTTTTGCGAAGCTTCAGGTCATAAGGTCAGTATCGCTTAAGACTAGTATTTATTTCTCTAAAAATACTAATTCTCGTTTGTGGGAGTGTATTAGCAGGAATTTTGGTTTTACGATGGTTACGGACCTCGGGAGGTATTTGGGAGTGCCTATGCTTCACTCTCGGGTTACTAAGGAGTCGTACAAATATCTTGTTCAGAGAATTCATGATAGATTGTCGGGCTGGAAAGCAAAGACTCTCTTTAGCTGGCCGAATTACTTTGGCAAAAGTGGTTTTGGCGGCAATACCAACATATGGTATGCAAACGGTTTTTTTACCTAAGGCAACTTGTGATGATATTGAGAAGCTCATACGCAAATTCATTTGGGGTCGCCAGGATAAGCGCGGTGGTACTCATCTTGTGTCTTGGGCACAGCTTTGTAAACCAGTGCCAGATGGGGGGTTGGGTTTTTGGCAATTGGATCATCAAAATGCAGCCTTTATGATGAAAATGGCCTTCAATGTGTAGTGTCACCCAAATCAGCTATCGGTTTAGGTGCTGCGTCCGAAATATAGATGTCGTGAAGGGATCCCCGAGGTCATTTCTTGTCCACACTGCTCTCGATTGTGGCGGGGATCAAGTGTTGTGTGGCAAGATGTTCGCGAGGGGCTAAGCTGGACGGTTGGCAATGGGTCGAGCATAGATTTTCGGCGCAATCGATGGATTTTAGGTGTTGAACCTCTTATTTCTTTTATTCCTTCGGTGTTTTACATACTATTTCCTCTGTTACTGTTGCAGATATGGTTGATCATGAGGGGGAGTGGAAATAGGACAATTTCAAGGCATTGATACCGATGAGGATTAACCTCAAAATTGCAGCGATTAAGGCGCCAGTCCCGGCTTTGGTTGAGGATCGATTGGGCTGGCGATGGACTGAAAATCGGGGCTTTACAGTCCGTTCTGCTTATGCTGCTCGTACGGATCGAATGGCAAGTTCGAGTGAGGAGCTTTGGCGTGCTATTGCAGGTTATCAAGGGCAACAACGTATTATAATTTTCTTATGGCTCGTTGCTCACCAGAAAATTCTCACCAACAGTGAGCGTGTTCGTCGCCATATGGCACATGACGCTCGCTGCGGGGTTTGTGGAGCCGCAGAGGAAACGGTAGATCATCTGTTTCGATGGTGTCCGGCGGCAAACTTAGTTTGGCTTTCCTTGATCAAGTCTGATTGTTGGAGTGTTTTTTTCTCAATGAATTTCATGGATTGGTTTTGATGTAATATGGTGAGACCTAGTTCTTTTGCAATTGACCCATCAGATTGGCATATTAAGTTTGGGGTTGTTTTGTGGGTGATTTGGACAACTCGAAACCATGGTATTTTTGATCTGGGCAACTCCTGCGTTTCTATTGCTGAGAGATGTAGCAGGATGGTGCGTGACACTCATCAAGCGTGGAGTTCTAGGGCACGGCAGGTGTTGAGCTGAGTCGGTCCAGGCGTGCGGGTGCTCGTTGGATTCTACCACCAGCGGGATGGCATGCTTTGAGTGTGGATGGAGCGTGTACCCAACCCGACAACATTGCAGCGTGTGGGGGTGATTCGGGATGATGGTGGAAATTGGATCCTTGGGTACGCTAAATCTTTAGGATCGTGCTCGATCTTGGATGCGGAACCATGGGGTGTGTATGAGGGACTTCAACATGCTTGGCGGCTTGGTATTCGCCAGCTGCGTATAGAGACGGACAATTTGGTTGTTGTGGGTACGTTAAAGAATGGGAAAGGTGCGGCTTTTATCAACATTGGTGTATCATATTCGGGAGCTTCTTTGCCGCCATTGGTCCATTCAGATTGTTCATGTGTTCCGTGAAGCCAATAGAGTTGCGGATCGCCTGGCAAAACTTCTACGGAACGATTCACTTGAGAGTCGAGTGTTTGATCAAATTCCATCCTTTGTTAATGATTTGGTAGTTGCGGATAGCGTGGGTGCTTCCAAGTGTCGTTTTGTGGTTTAGTGCTTTTTGAATTTTAGTGCATGTTCCATAAGTACTCTTTTCTTCTATTTAGGTTTAGGAAGGTTTTTAAGAGGCCTATAGAAATAACTCTCGTGTATAATTTTGTGTTAATGAAACCATACTCCTTGATCAAAAAAAATTAGAGGTTTCACCCAAATCCGTTATTTACCAAACATCCAAATTATTGGTTTTGACCGGTCAAACCTCTAATTTTAGCTCAAACTGCCGTTTACCAAATAGGGTCATAGGTATAAACTTAATTAATGCGAAATTAATATAATATTTAACGTAGTTCGATTCTTATAGTTTACGTTCATAATTTTAAAATAATAAAAATATTATTTATATAGATGTATAAGTTTACATGAATAAATCTACAATTACAAACCATCCTTCTATAGAAATATTTCTTGATTCTAAAGTTTAAATCGTATTATCTAATTACCTGCCATCTTACATAATAATAAAAGAACTCTTATTCACCAAAAATTAAAAATGTATTCACTTAGATTTCCTACCTATTGGGAATATCTATAATATTCAATAAATTCACTTGTTATTTTTATAATCACGATAATTTATTTATTTATTTTTTTTTTTGAATTGTAGAGAACTAATAGAGCAGAACTGAACTAACTTATACCGGTAAGTCGACAATCTCCGACTAAATGATCGGTAGTTTTCGTATCAATGCGACAAAGGATGCATTCATCCGATGTGTTAATACCCATCGCTTTAATCAACTCTGTCGGTAACACTAGATGTCGATACATGAAGCACCAGTGGTGTGAAATGTGAATAGAATGCGAGCAACTATGATATATTTGCCAGACTTGGATGAAATTCTTTGGAAGATAATTGTTGACTAACGCAAATTTAGAATCGTATATACATACGTAAACTATGATCGACGAACAAAATTCCAGATTTTATAGGACAATCTACTGCCTATTGGCCTAAGAGATTGACTAATTGTGATCTTCTTTCTCCTTCTCGCTCCCCCGTGACCTTTCCATATAAATATGTAGTTTTGTTTGATTCGTTTTCTTTCTCTAATTCCTTGTTTGTGTTTTTCTTCTTTGGTTTGATTAATGTTTTGTTTTATTTATTATAGTAATTCAACGACCAACAGTGCCACTAATTTATTCGAAAATAGATTAATGAATTGTCCTAGCGGTAAATGGTGGCATATTTCTGTTAGAAAAACGTTAATCTAAGAATAAATAATAAGATAAAATATTATTATTTAAACGAACAGTACAAAATTAATGACGATATAACAATATGTAAATGAAACCGATTTGAAACGAAAATCGAAAGGAAACGTGTTGAGGCTTGCACAAACGCAGTTTTCTTAAGACAAATTTTCGGTCACTCCTATGGCGCTCGAACTCGTTGGTCGTCTGTCTCCCAGGATACAACAACAGATGATCAGCCACAGTTGCACTACTGTGGAGATCACGAACTGACACTTGCCTTCGCTTACCACCGAAAACCACTTGTAAAATCCATAGAGTAAAACAATAAAAATTTATGTGGTTTTGAGTTGTGTTTAAACCTATGAGGTTTTCTCCCTATTTATAGGAGTGTCATGAGGGTATAAGTGAAAATTTTGACCTAATAGAGCATATAATATTGAGAATCAATTTATTCTTCTATAGAGCAATTTCCAAAATTACTATTTGAATTAAAGGTAACTTTCAATATTTACCATTTTAATTCCAAGATAAAATTTGGTAAATATATGTTCTTATTTGAGGAATAAATTATTTTAAATTTGGGTCAAAATATTTGCAGGCCTACGGAGGACTAGACCGGTTTAGACATTTGCGTTACCCACGTCGTACACGTCTACACATTTACGAACCAACAATTGGTTCCACATTTTCCTCAACAACATTTGAACCAATTTCTCATTCAAAGCTCCAAAATTATCGAATTTTTTCAACATTTTTTTAGGTAATATAGGTTCGATGAAGTTAGGAACGTAGTCTGATGTACGTGAATGAGACAAAAATCTTTTGTCCTTTTTTATGTCCCAACACTAAAAAATCAAATCATAAGCCCTAATCCTAAATTCTAAATTCTACATCCTAAAAAAAATACACCATACACCTTGTACTCTAAACTCTAAACCTAAGTCATAACCTTAAACCATTATCCTAAACCTTAAAGCTAATTGTTTAATGATGTGGCATAAATCAGGACACAAAAAGGGACATGCAATTTTTACTCACAAAAAAACGATCGTAAAGTAAATGCACAAAAATATGACACTAAGATTTAAGAAAATCCAAAATAGAAAAAAAAATTACGAGTAGAGGGTGAGAACTTTCATTCTGTCGAAAAAGATATTACAAAAAAGTTTGTGTTCTAAACATGATGTAAGGTTTGTTCATCTTATCATTTAAACCCTTAGTATCCGGATAAACTACTTACTTACAAACAGTAGCAGGGCTATGCTGGGACCCAAAAGGGCCTCGGCCCCTGCTAAAAATTTTATATATTAGATAAATTTTAGTTTAATAGTATTTTGGCTCGTGCAAAAATGAGTATTTAAATTATAAAATACAATGATTTATTAAATATTTAATCAAGTAGGGCTGAACAAAAGAATGATGAGTCCGTGTTCTCAAATTTCTTGGTCTAATAACATTTTATGTCTTTATCAGGATCGTTTTAGAAATTTTCGGGACCCCGAGTGAAAACTAAAAGATAACCCCTATAAAGCAAAAACATATCTTATTACTTTGAACAATTAATTTAATATTTCATTAATAAACCATTGAAACATGATTAAACTTTGTCAAACACATTATTGTCTTGTTTTGTTAAGAAGATTTGAAGGAACTAAATTGTGTGTAAAATATAGAGTTTTTTTAACAATAAATACAAAAAAATTGAAAAATATTGGCTCTGTTTGGCAATTAGTGGATAGCTGATAGCGGATTACATTAGCTGATAGCGTATAGCTTATAGCATTAGCTGATTTGATTAGCGGATTACATTAGCTGATTGTATAAAAGTGTTTAATAAAATTAACCGATAGTTAATAGTTTGATTATTTAAACAAGCAAAATGACATATAAAGAATGATTATATTTATACTTGTTTGAATAATTTATTAGTTATTAACCTTTTGTATCTATTAATATTAATTAGGTTATGAAAATTAATTTTTTTAATATTATTATTAAGCATATATGATTATGTACATATTAATTTTTTATTTGTGAAATTATCATTTTAATATAATTTTAATAATTTAGATGTATATATTAATTTCTTATTTATGAAATTATATTTTCAATATAATTTTATTAATTATTAAATTTATATGTATTTATATATTATTTTCTTATTTATGAAATTATTTTTTTAATTTTATTAGTTAATCAAATTTATTTTATTTAGAAAAAAATTATAATTATGAAGGACAAAATAATCTTTACAAGTCTTTTATCAAAACCTCTAACTCAAAAAGCTCATAAAAAGAGCTTTTTCAAAATGAGAGGTTTCACCCCCAAACCGCTATTACAATCATCTATTTACTAAGCATCCAAATTAGTGGATTTGACTGATCAGCCCTCTAAAAATGCTCCAAACCTCTAACTTTAGCTCAAAAAGTTGTTTACCAAACATGGTCATTGTATCATTTATTTATTTTTATCGTTAGATTAGAGAATAATAAGGAGATAACTAAATTTGACAAAAAAATAAAATTTTAAGATTTGAGAAAGAAAAATAAATTTAATGTTAGATTGATTTATTCATTTGATAAATTAAAAAATAAAATTTAAAAAATAAGAATAATTAATTTTTAGGGACATGGAGCAGACACTCATAGTGCTCCCCTAATAGTCAGCTATAGTCCTTAAAAATATAAATATTAAAGAAAAAATCAGACATTACCTTTTGAATTTTGAGTTTAAATTTCTATTAATTCATTTTATTTTTTAAATTCAATATTTCAGCCCCTCTCAACATTCATTCCTGGCGCTGCCCCTGCTTACAGAGTAAACTTGCACATAAACTTTTTACTCAAACTAAATTTCTTACCCTTCATCAAATGCACCAAGAGAGAAACAGACCCCACTTTAACCACCCCTTCTTTATAAACAACTTAAAGTGAATCAAAATTGAATTTTAACGATAACTTTGTAATTATATTAGAATACTGAAATGAAGTAATCATACAAATTCATCAACGTATCGATAAAGGAAAGACTATTTGTAAGGGAGTCGATAACATCTTACTTAAGTAATAAACACGTACCTACCATCATAGTTAATGGACCCAAAAAGAGGATTTAAGATTAAAACCCTCCTAAAACATTACTTAGAGAATGGTGAACTCAGTGACTAAGCAGCTTGATGAGTATATAAAACAACCAAGTGGTGAATGAGATTTTCCTACACATTCATAAAGATTTTTTTTATTAAATAAAAAAGTATTATATTTTCAATATAGATATCATAATTTAAATCTATACAAGATAAAACAATATGAGTATTATTAGTTATTAGACCAATTAGTAAATCTCATATTCATAAAGATTTAACAAGTGCTTTCGTGTCTAATATGGTACATGTATAAGTTTATGTGTAATTTCTTCTCCTTTTATGTAAAAAAAATTACTAGACCAGTATATTCATATTAAATTTTCTTATTACTGGACTTACTAATCATTTGTTAAAATAATTTTGATAAATATAATTTTATATAAAATATTATTGTTCACTATGTATCCCAATACAATTATGACAAAAATCCCCTACCATTTTCAATGCCTTTTTTTATATCTCAACATTAAAAAATACGAAAAAAATAAATTCTACGTCCTAACCTTAAATTATAAATTCTAAATCCTATACCTTAAAAAGACACCCTATCTCAAATTTTTTTAACCCTAACCCTAAACTCTAAACCTAATTTTTAGTGTGAAACATAAATAAGGCACCAAAAAGTAGATAATTTCTATTCCTAAAATTAAAATGATCATTCATTCGGCATTAATTGTAAAGATCCCAATAACTTGGATCGTTTGTAGTGTATGAACCTGTACCAACGTGTTCTGTTCAACTTGGTTACTTAATCTTTGGTTAGAGAAAACATAAAACAAAAAATAAAATAATAATAATCAAGTTGCATGCCCCGAACGTGATTTTGTCTATCAGAGAATAATGAAACTTATTGACTAATTAAATCACAGCACGAAAGCTAAATTTTCAGCTCTCTACCAAACCCTAACTGTATTTTTTTATAAAAAAATGGTTAACCTATACATATACACACATATAAGTATGCGGTATGATAATCTCCTTTAATGAATCATCCCAAAAGCCTGACTACTTAAAACATGGAGTTGTTTTTCCTATGCGGTCTCACTCTCTTTGTTCTATTTGTCACCTTTTCGCTTTTGGCTATCTTTTCCTCCACCCGTAGGGCCAATGGTTGTTGTTCCAACACAAGCCTTCCACCGGGCAGAACGGGCTTGCCATTCATCGGCGAGAGCCTCGAGTTTCTGTCGGCGGGTCGAAAGGGTCATCCTCAGAAGTTCATATATGATAGGATGGACAAGTACCACTCTGGAGTCTTTAAAACGTCGATACTGGGACTGCCCATGGCCGTTTTCTGTGGCGCGGCCGGGAACAAGTTCTTGTTCTCGAATGAGAACAAGCTTGTTACCGCGTGGTGGCCGGATTCTGTCAACAAGATATTCCCTTCCTCGTTGCAAACGTCGTCGAAAGAGGAGTCGAAGAAGATGAGGAAACTACTCCCTAATTTCCTCAAACCGGAGGCCTTGAACCGATACGTCGGGGTGATGGATTCGATTGCACAAAGACACTTCGGGGCTTATTGGGAAAGGCAATCACAAGTATCCGTGTTCCCACTTGCGAAGAACTACACGTTTTGGGTGGCAAGCAAGGTGTTCTTGAGCATCGAGGAACCCGAACACGTCGCGCAATTGTCACGTCCCTTTAATGTTTTGGCCTCCGGAATTATATCGATCCCCATCAACTTGCCCGGAACACCGTTCAACCGCGCCATCAAGGCATCGAACATTGTACGGCGAGAATTGAGTACCATTATCAAACGAAGGAAGATCGATCTAGCCGATAAAAAAGCCTCTCCTACGCAAGATATACTGTCACATATGCTGTTAACATGTGACGAGAATGGAAAGTACATGAATGAAATGGATGTGGCAGATAAGATCATCGGTTTGCTTATCGGCGGACACGATACTGCAAGTGCTGCCATTACTTTTGTGGTCAAGTACCTCGCCGAGCTACCGGACATCTACCGGAAAGTGCTAAAAGGCAATCTCTTCATCAAAAGCTCATATTTAATGCATTGCATATCGAAATTTTAAAATAATTGTGTGATAACAATATGCAGAGCAAATGGAGATAGCAAAATCAAAAGCCCCGGGAGAGCTGCTGAATTGGGAAGACATTCAAAAGATGAAGTACTCATGGAACGTAGCGTGTGAAGTAATGCGTCTTGCTCCTCCTCTCCAAGGAGCTTTTAGAGAAGCACTCAATGAGTTCATATATGCTGGCTTCGCCATTCCAAAGGGTTGGAAGGTCGGTCCAAAATCTTCGCCAAAACTTCATTAATTTAAATCTATCTACCTATATGTCTATCTATATGTTTATATTAACGTATATATGCAGTTATACTGGAGTGCGAATTCAACCCATAGAAACCCGGAATGCTTCCCGGAGCCTGAGAAGTTTGACCCATCGAGGTTCGAAGGAAACGGACCGGCTCCTTACGTGTACGTTCCGTTCGGAGGAGGACCGAGAATGTGTCCGGGGAAGGAGTATGCTCGACTCGAAATACTAGTTTTCATGCACAACATTATCAAGAGGTTCAAGTGGGAGAAGCTTCTTCCTAATGAGAACATCATTGTAGACCCAATGCCAATGCCGGCAAAAGGGCTGCCCATTCGCCTCTTTCCGCAAACAACCACAGCCTGAATTGTTTCCACTATGCATTTTCTCGTTTCTCTCAAGTTTAACAAACTCCAAGTGCTAGCCTAGCTAGCTGTTGTTGCCTGGAAAACACTGATGCAAATTGTATGTGAATGTAAGATGTTTGTATTACAGCCAAAATAATTTGTGATCTGGCCTTGAATAAACATTAATTTTAATTTAAAATAAATAAATACATATATGTATTACATAGTGACCCAAATTCTAATTAGTAATTAAGTTGAATTTTATTGCAACTCAGACAAAACATTTGGCTAACTTTATATCGGATGAGAGGTGCCCAAATTTTTCTAATTTTAAAATTAAGGACCTAAAAACAATTAGATCCAAAAAAATTAGATGACTAAAGCCCCCTTGATGCATGTTCGGGATGCCTCGATGCATGTTCATGTCGACACTGTTACATAAAAGAAACTATCGTGTTTATGATTCAAAGCATAAACAGAATCTGACGAGTGATCTTAGTGGAAAAAAATTATTGTTCATCTTAAGAGACCTACGTTTAAATAGCTTTTTTTATAATATGTACATTTTATAAAAGTTTAAAAAAAAATTATAAACAAATACTATTTAATAATTACCTTAAGACTAGGCAGGAACAAAACAAAATGAAGTTACATACCCCAAATTTGATAGCCATTAAATATGATTTTTATCTTTAGAATCCATGTTTTCTTTAAATGTCAGCCTCTTACAAATAATGATTGTTTACTACCATTGATTGTGAATTTCTACAATGGCGATAATGACAACTAACGGTATTTGGCTCAGAGAAAAGAAGGGTTTTTGTGGGAGAGAGGGTTTTTTTTAATAAGGTGAAAAAAATAAATTTTAAAATTTTGAATAAGAAATTAATTCTTTTATTAATATATTACATCATCAAATTAATAAGAATTAACGGTTAAACGACGGGATATAATAATTTGATAACATAAATTACGAAACATAATTTTCTTTAAAATGAGAAATTAAAATCTAACAGACTAAAATTAAAAGAACCATCAGTGTTGTTTATCTATAAAAGAATTTGAGAGGAAAGAGATTTCCGAAGTGAAGATTGGTTACATTATATTTGAACCTTTTGCAGGGGTGGATTTGGGCCTACGCATATCTAGGCCATGGCCCATTTCATGTCTAAACAATATTTATTATTTCTAATAATATATATTAAATTTTGGATAAGTAAGAAAAAAGAAAATAATTCAATATAAAAATTTGGTTTAATTTTTAAGCTTCAAGATAAAGTTCTCTATGCCGACAAACTTTAAGACCCATTGTAGCGTTTCAAATTCTTCCGCGGTGTTCTGGGCCTTTTCAATTCGAATAGTATTTATTAAGAATGGACGCAAAATTTTACTTCAAAATGCCCGAATTTTAAAAATTTATATTCAAAATTTAAGAGTACAAAATTAAATCAATAATAAAAATATTAATAAAATATTTAAATTATATGAAAAATTATAAATTTTAAGAGTGCGACCGCACCTGCCCCTTATCCATCTTGACCTTATGATGACTTGTAGGGATGTAAAAACAGGTAATCGGATGGATTTAAGGTCGGGTCATGTCAGGTTGGGTCAAATTGGATACATGTCATTTCAGGTCAACTTGATGTTTCGACTTGATTTGGGTCGGGTGCGGGTCAGTTTCAAGTCGGTTTCATTTCAGGTCGGGTTCATTTCGGGCCGAGTTCATTTCAGGTCGGGTTCATTTCAAGTCGGGTCAAAACGGTTTGGGTCTGAATCAGTTAATTGACGGATTAATTCGGGTTCGGGTTCATTTTAGGTCGAGTTCATTTCAAGTCGGGTTCATTTCAGGTCAGGTTAATTCGGATTTCGAATACATAATAAGTTTGAGTTTGGTACAAATAATCGATAGACTTTGGGAAGAGTCATTTCGAGTGAATTATTTAACGCCTTTCACGAACACAAATCACATTAAAAATAAATATTAGGCACTATAATGAACAAAAATATCATCATATTTAAAATATTAGAGTAAATTACAAAAATTTAAAATTAATAAGGGTCGATTTTGTTGAAAAATAAAATTTTAGGGATTAACATGAACAAAAATATCATCATATTAAAAACATTGGACTAAATTACAAAAAAATAAATAGAGGTCAATTTGGAATAAACATAAATTTTTAGGGACTATAATTAACAAAAATGTCGTCATATTAAAAATATTGGACTATAACAAAATAGGAGTCAATTTGGAGTAAAAATTAAATTTTAGCTACTAGAATAAACAAAAATATTATTGGACTAAATTGTCAAAAAAATATAAATAAATATGGGGCAATTTTGACTAAAAATTAAATTGTAGGGATTAGAATAAACAAAAATATTATTCAATTAAATTACCAAAAATATAAATATATATGGGTCAATTTCGGCTAAAAATAAAGTTTTGGGGACTATAATGAACAAAAATATCATCATATTAAAAACATTTGACTATATTAGAAAATTTTAAAATAAATAAGGGTCAATTTGAATCCCTAAACCCCAAACCTCAACCCCTAAATCTTATAGTCACTAATAAATAAAGTGCAAACCGAATCCCTAAACTAATCTAAAACTCCTACAAACACTAAACTTGACACATTTACCCCTAAACCTCAAACCCCTAAATCTTACAATCACTAATAATTAAAGTGCAAGCCTAGTCCTCGAATCCCTAAACTAATCCTATAACCCCAAACACTCAACTTGAAACATATATTATACCTATAAACCTCAAACCTCAACCCCTAAATCTTACAATCACTAATAATTTAAAGTACAAGCATAATCCCTTAATCCCTAAGCTAATCTCATAACCTCAAAAACTCAACTTGATACATTTACCCTTAAAACCCCGATCACTAATAATTAAAGTGCAAGCATAATCCCTTAATCCCTAAACTAATCATATAACCACAAACACTCAACTTGACACATTTACACCTAAACCCCAAACCTCAACCCATAAATCTTGCAATCACTAATAATTAAAGTGCAAAACTAATCCCCTAATCCCTAAACTAATCTCATAACCCCAAACACTAATAATTATAATTTAATACATTGACGCCGTTTTTCATCCTTGCCGAGATAAATTGGGCCTTCAAAAGCCCGTCAAACGTTTTAATTATTAAACAGTTTTATGAAGGAGGATCTAATTAAAAAAAACTAAACCTAAAGGTCTAAAGAAACTAAACTAAAATTGGGGCTAAAATGAATCAAACTAAAACTAAAGAATAAAAAAAGAACTTAAGTGTAAAGCTCCTAAACTAATAATGACCTAATCAACTAATAATCCCTTAAAAAATGGGCAGGCAAGATTCCCTCCAGTTGTTACAACAATTGACAATTATTTTTTAAATATGGGCGGGTTGCGGGCAAATCAACTTGAAAAATGTGCGAGCAAATTTTTATTTTTTAAGGATTAGAATAAAATACAAAAAAATGAATAGGGGTCAATTTGGAGTAAAAATTAAATTTTAGGGACTAGAATAAATTGGACTAAATTGTCAAAATATAAATAAATACGAGACATTTTTGACAAAAAATTAAATTGTAGGGACTAGAATAAATAAAAATATTATTAGACTAAATTACCAAAAATAAAAATTCTACTAATTACCTCCAAAATTTTGGGTGGCTTATTCCTCTAATTCCTTCTAAAATTTTTGGTGGCTTTTATCCCTCCAAAAATTTTAGACTAAAAGTAAATTAATTTCAAACCTAAAAAATAAGTGGCTTATTTCCCTCCAAAATTTTGTTTTCCCCTCTTTTTTACCAATGATCCTTTTCTTTTTATACCAATTGTTTTAGTTTAATTCAATTGAGTCCCAACTTAAATTAATTTAATTGAAATTTTACATTTAGTTTTAGAATTGTTTTAATTATGTCTGTAATTTATGCTTCTAAATTTTAGTTTAGCTCAATTAGATCCTAAGTTTAATAAGTTAATTCAATTCGAACATTATTAGTATTATTATTATTATAACATATAATAAACTTTTATTAAACATAATTATACACAAAATTTTGATATGGATGTAAACATGTAATTGTACACATGATAACATTAACATGAAAGTTAAAACTTTAATTTAGTTCAAACTTAGTAGTTCAAACTTGACAAATAATTTATATTGAATGAGTTACTAAGCATTGAATTATTTAACAAAATTTCAAACTTAGTAGTGTCAAATGAATATCTAAATCTAATCTTTTCTTTTTTTGATATTTTTAATTGATTATATATGTATATATAACAAAAAGATTATTTAACACTTTAAATTAATTTAAAATTTAATATTTTACATTTATCAACACTTAATAGTTTACATTTATCAACACTTTAAATTCATCAAATCATAGGCTTCCTCAATTACATGCCAGGTAAATCAAGCCAGATCAATATTAATTCAGCTCAACAACAAGTCGGGTAAAATCGGATCTCGGGTCGATTCAGTCGAGTAATATCGGTTATCTTCCAGGTTAGTCTCGGGTTCGTTTCAGTCGGGTGCATGTCGGGTTTCGGGTCTACAGTAACATGTTCAATTCGGGTTCGGGTCGTTCTCGATCGGATGCAAGTCGGGTTCGGTTACTACAGTAACATGCCCAACTCTGGTTTGGGTCAACAACAGTCGGTTACAGATCGATTTCGGGTCATCGCATTCTCGGGTCAAACCAAGTTCAGACTCGAGCAGGTTTCAGTCGGATTTTCAGGTCATGTCAGCTTTTTACATCCCTAATGACTTGTATAACCTTTAATGGTGCGCGAGAGTGGCTCTGGTGCTGGTGACAATGTGCCCGTTGGATATTCTCTTCTCCCTCTATCAGTGACGAAACTATACGGGTGGAGGTAATTGTCCCTCTATATAAAATTTTTAAAATTTTATTTTACTTATAAATTGGTTCTTATGTTTTTTTATATTTATATTTTATCATTCTAATTCTAAATCTTAATTTCGTCCTTGTCTTTTGTCGGAGTCTTTGATGCACGTTGAGTACAATCCTGAGAAATTGCTTTTATTTGGATCTTATCCTTGAAATTAACCTTAAGAGAATATAAATTCATCCTACGCATGCGTTATCATAGAATGAATCAAATTCAACTCCGACACTAAATATAACATTTTTAATTAGACTCATCGATTGCCTTCAAACATAAAGATACAAAGAGAAACTTAAAGGATACATTATGCAAATAATTCTTTGCTCATATTGTTTTACACTGTTGATCTTCTCTTTCACTATCGTTTTAGCGAAAAATGGATTTTGCACATCAAACTCATAACTACAAGACAAACATATCTTTTTTGAAGATAAGGTTATCATGTTAAATTTAGCCTTTTTAACGTTTATTCATTTTATTAATTTAACCTTTATTTTTTATATTTAGCTCTCAATTGGAGGTGATAACGAGCTTGACCAGCTCGATCAAAGTTCGATTCGAAAATCTCATGAACATGTTCGAAATAATTATATATATATTTATATTATATATATGGAAAATACTTTTATACACAAGCTTGTGTAAACTAAAGTTTACGTAAGCTTTTCAATTTTAGGGTTTTAGGTTATGGTTTAGGGTTTAGGGGTTTAGTGTGTAGGGTGTAGAATTTAAGGTTTATGATTAGAATTTATAGTTTAAAGTTTAGGGTTTTGGTTTTAGGGTACTAGGGTTTGGGATTTATGTTTTAAATTTTATAGAAGAGTTGTGTATTTTTTTACACAGCTTGTGTATCAAAATATAACCATATATATATATATATATATATATATATATACATACTCCATATACATTTGTATGCTTTAGTATTATTAACTTGTTATCATAGTTAAATTCTTTAAATCTGCTTCTCCTTGTGGACTTGTATAATTTAGAAAATGTACTATGTTACTTACGAGCTTCAAAAATAAATGTTATCTTTTCCCAAACAAGTTTTCACACATTTTTTTTATTTCAAAAACAAATATTTAAAAGCAATTTAAGGAAAGCAACAAGCCGAGCCTCGAGTTGAGCTCAAACTGTCCAATTTGAGCTCGAGCTTGATGAGCCTGAGCTGAACCTGGGCAGGCTCGGTTCGTTATCACCCATACTCTCAACCTCTCTTTTCTTAGTTTAGTAAATATAAGCTTATCATGTTAATTTCATGGTGTGGGTGTTCATTTTGGTTTGTTTTATTGTTTTTATCGTCGTGTTTGTAATTTTTTTTCTTCCATTTAAGTTTATAGAAGTTTTTAATGTGACATGCGGTGATAATTTGTATGATTTTGCCTTAATAAAAATCATACGTTGATGATAAAAAATTAATAAATTTTTCACAACATTAATATGCCAGTTTATGTAACAGTTTACGTGCATTTCATTGTTGAGGTGATACTATTTTGTTGATGTGATACTCTACGTGACATTACATTATTTTGTAATAATGTAAGTATTTTAAAATATGTTTTTTGTAATTATAAAATTATTTTTTGGAATAATATTGTGGGCTTAAATGAAAAATAAGTGTCCAAATTATACCACTTTTGAACTTTATGTGCCTAAAGTAATTTTATTTTTTTTTTGCAAAAATAGGTGCCTAAAGTTTCAACCGTTATAATTTTAGGTGCTCAGTAGTTAACTATCGTTAAAAAATCATTAACCAATAAAAATTGGTCACATGTCCTATTTTAATTTATAATTTCTTTTAATTCATTTTTTGTTTTTAATAATTTAAAATTTTCAAAAAAACTCTTGAAATTCTAATTTTTTTTAAAATAGTCCACAAATCCCTAAATCCCCAAATCTTCACCGTTTCTATCGCCGACCCCACCCTTTCGGTCCCCGGACCCAGTCATCTATTTCCCCCAATGTGTCGTCGCCAGAAACCGACTAACTTTGTGCCTATTGAACATTGAACGATGAATGTTAAATAATCATTCGATTGGCACATAGTTCGTCGATTTCTGACGATGACACATTGGGAGAAATGGATGGCTGGACTCGGTGACCGAAAGGGTAGGGTTGACAACGACGATTGACAGCGGCAATGGTGAAGATTTGGTGATTTGGGGTGTTTAGAGATTTAGGGGCTGGTTTGAAAATTTTGAGATTTTTTTAAATATTAAAGTTTTTTTCAAAAAACTTTTAAAAAATATTCCTACCACATGTCTCGTTCTGATTGGACAATGACTTTTTAAAACGGTCATTTATGGTCGGGTATTTAAAATTGTAAAAGTTAAAACTTTAAACACTTATTTTTATAAAAAAAACTTTAAACACTTAAAGTTCAAAAAATATATAGTTTGGCCACTTATTTTTTATTTAAGCCTAATATTCTATCACATCAACAATTAAGTACATGTAAACGAGGGAGAAATCCCATAAATATTGCTTTCCTTTTTCACAAGTATACACAACTCAGATTATTTTCAGAAATATAGCATTTGTTACAGTATTCTTGAAGTCGGAATGCTTAGAATCTAACGTTGAACAATAATTTATCTTTTTTCACTAAAAAAATACTCCACTGCCACAGACAGAAGCTGAAGATGGTAAGTATGCATTTCGTCTTTGAATAGTGACTTTCATGGATGACTGCCACGTGGACGACGCTGCACTTTTTTATTCGAAAAATATTTTTACTGTTTAAAGACGTTTTGTAGAGGATCCATCTTTAAAATTTCAGTAGCGAAAACTATATTTGTGTAAGTAATTTTGTTTATATCATATTTATAAGAAAAAAAGTCAACAACAATATTTATGCAAAGCTTCCCGTAGACGAGAGCTGATGGAAGACTTGTCTCACCAAAATTTGGTATATTAACTTTTAGTCCTTTAAAAAATTTATTTGGCCCCTTCAAAAATTTTAATAATTATTATTATATTTCAAATTTTTAAATATTTTTAATTGAGCCCATCTTAAAATTTTTAAAATTTCTCATTAAATCTCAAATATTTAAAAATTTTATTTAAACTCCTAGAATTTAAAGAAAATTATAAATCAAACCCTTCAATTTTTTTGGAAATTTTGATTTTTACGTCATGTGAGTAGTCACGTAAGCTCTGTGATCATTTCCAATAAAGTCAAAACAATCTTACTAAAAAATGAAAAATAAAGTTAATCTAAAAAAGAATCATGGTCAAATCGACAAAATATTAAAAATTAAAGTTATCATCATACCAGAAATAAAATAAAATAAACCATTTTAATAAAAACTTGAAATTACACAATTTTCTCCATGGCAAAGGAAAATATCAAGGCTTGGATTTAAAATTAAACACCTCAACCCAAATCCATGACAAGTGCCACGTCCGTAAATTCACTTAAACTAGGACGTGCGGCCTTGGGTGCTTTCTAGACGGTTTAGCAACCAAGTAAGCCTAAACTGATCTAAGCTAGAATGCTTGGATCGTCGCGGAAACGAAAAGAACAAAGAAATGAAATGGCTAGCAAAGAAAACCGAGGGAAATGAGTGAATGCTCAATGTATTACTCAAATCAGAAGTGATGAACTGAGGTGGGGGTGAGCCTCTATTTATACTTGAAGCCCCCTACATCCAACGGCTAAGATGAAAGTAAATCAACGGACAAGAGTAAAGCTGTACAATTATATCCCTTGATCCTAGCTATTTGGATCAAACTTGCCAAAGATAAGGGATTACAACAGATATGGAAATATTCAAGAGGATGAGGCTTGTTGACTTGTGATACTTGCCATATCTGATGGCTCTTCAACCCCAAGTGATGGGCTAGCTCGGATGGGTGCTGGCAAGCCCAAAATGGCGTGAAGGGCCTCCTCAGCTGCCTGGTGTGTGTTAGGCTCGGACCCTAGGGTGCGGGCCGTGATAATCTCCCCCACTGGTTCTGGCGACGCCCTCGTCGCCCGACTCGTATGGTAGTGTTCCACTTGGTTCTTGAATTGCCAAAGGGCCTCGGCTGGTTCCCAACTACCCTCACTGTCGGGAAGTCCCTTCCACTGAACGAAGTACTTGTGCCTCGGCCGGTAGTTTTGCCGTCGAATAACTCTTTCTGCTTGGATCTCTCTAACCTCGTTCTCATATGAGACCTTCACTCCGACTGGCGCTCGGTGTGACTTGCCTCGATCCGGATCTGACTCATCTTGATGGTATGGCTTGAGTTGACTGACATGGAACACTGGATGAGTTCGGATGGTCGATGGCAACTCCAATCTGTAGGTCATGGTGCCTACTCGCTTTACAACTTCGAATGGACCCTCGTATCTTCGCATAAAACCCTTGTGCATGTTCTTGTCGCGAAAGATCCCGGTGATTTTGGCAAGAATTTGATCACCTACTTGGAAGTTCACGTCCATACGCTTTCGATCTGCCCACTTCTTGGTCCGCTTCCATGCCTTGTGTAAACAAGATCGGGCTAAGTCGTGATTCTCTTGCCACTCATTGGCAAACTTGTGTGCTGCTGGATTAGGCCCCTCATACTTGGTAGAAACCACATTGGGTGTAAGCGGTTGTTGCCCCATTACGATCTCAAACGAACTTTGGTTGGTCGCCTCGCTCCGTTGCAAGTTGTAGGAAAATTGGGCCACATCTAACAGCTTCGGCCAGTCGCGTTGTGTGGCACTGACATAGTGCCTCAAATAAATCTCCAATAAAGCATTCACTTGCTCGGTTTGCCCGTCGGTCTGTGGGTGGAAACTAGTTGAGAAGTTCAAACTTGATCCCAAGAGCTTGAACAACTCGGTCCAAAACTTCCCTGTGAACCACGAGTCTCGGTCACTGGTGATTGTCTTTGGCACTCCCCAAAGCTTCACCACGTGCTTGAGGAAAAGACAGGCTACCTCCTCTGCTGGACATGCCTTAGACGCTGGAATAAACGTCTCATACTTCGAAAACCTGTCAACAACAACCATAATAGTAGATAGGCCATCAGTGCTAGGCAAACCTATAATAAAGTCCATAGAAAGACTCTCTCATGGTCGCTCGGGAATGGGCAATGGATGCAACAGTCCCGCTGGTTTCTTCATCTTCACCTTGTCATGTTGGCACACAAGACAAGTCCTCACATAGGCTTCAACATCCTCGCCCATATGTGGCTAGTAGTAGTGCTCGCTGATTAGTGCCATGGTCCGATTCATCCCTGTATGTCCGGCCCACTTGGAGTCATGACACTCCTTCATGAGCTCCTTGCGCAATTCTCCAAACTGAGGTACGTAGATGTGGTGTCCTTTGGAAAAAAGCAAGTCCCCATCGAGCCAAAACCTTCTGGTTTTCCCTTCTTTGGCATACTCAATCAACATTTTGGCTGTTGGGTCATGTGACAACCCCTCCTTAATGCGCTCCAACAACTGTCCCTTTGGCAAGCTAACAAACTCCACGTTGTACCTTCGGCTTAAGGCATCAGCAACGGAATTCACTTTCCCTGGCTTGTATTCTATGGAAAAATTGAACTCTGCAAGGAATTCCTGCCAACGAGCCTGCTTGGGAGACAATTTCTTTTGGGTTAGAAAATAGCTATTAGCAATATTATCAGTGAATACCATAAACCTCGACCCAAGTATGTGGTGACGCCAAGTACACAAGCAATGCACTAATGCTGTCATCTTCTTCTCATGGACCGTGTATCTCCTCTCGGTCTCATTGAGCTTTTGACTCTCATATACAACTGGATGTCCCTCTTGCATCAGAACCCCACCAATGGCAACATCGGATGCATCGGTGTAAATCTCGAAAGGCTTGGTGTGATCCGGCAACACCAACACTGGCTCACTCGCCATGACCTTCTTTAGTCCCTCAAAGGCTTCTTGACATTCGGTGCTCCAGTCTCACCCCTTGTCCTTCTTCAATAGCTCGGTCAATGGTGTGGCGATCTTGGAGTAACCCTTGACGAACTTTCAGTAGTAATTGGCTAGCACCAGGAAGGATCTCAACTCTGTTACCTTGGTTGGTGGCTCCCAATCTGAGATGGCTTGAACTTTGGCCCCATCCATCCGGATCTTACCACATCCAACTATGTGGCCTAGAAAAGGGACCTCTATCTGAACAAACAAACACTTCTCCTCTTTGACATAGAGCTTGTTTTCCCGCAAGACCTCGAACACCTGCCTCAAGTGTTCCACATGCTCCCCAAGGCTCTTGCTATAGATGACAATGTCATCAAGGTAAACTACAATGAACTGATCAAGAAAGGGTTGTAGTACCTTATTCATCAGGGTACGGAAGGTGGCGGGAGCATTCGTGAGGCCGAATGGCATCACAAGAAATTTTATACGAACCGTAGCGTGTTACACAAGCTGTCTTCAGCTCGTCTCCTTCTGCAATCCTCACTTGCCAATATCCGAATCACAAATCCAACTTGGTGAACAACCTTGCACCGCCAAGTTGATTGAACAAGTCTGCTATGAGCGGGATCGGGTACTTGTTCTTTACAGTGAGCTTTTTCAAAGCCCGATAGTCGATGCACATTCGAAGAGTCCCATCATGTTTCTTCTGAAAGAGCACCGGAGCACCATAGGGTGCCTTTGATGGTCGGATATAGCCTGCATCGAGGAGTTCCTTCAATTGTCTGCGTAACTCCTCTAGTTCTTGCGGAGCCATTCAATAAGGGGCTCTAGTGGGTGGCTCTGCGTTCGAAACAAGCTCAATCTTGTGATCGACCTCCCTCTTCGGTGGAAGATTCTTAGGCAACTTGGCAGGCATCACGTCATGGAATTTTGCCAAAACTTGTCCCACTTTTGCTGGAACATCCTCAATCATGGTGGGCTCATTAGTCACCAACATTGCTAGATAGGTTGGCTCCTCCTTGCGAACTCCCTTGATGAATTGGATGGCTGAAAGCATCTTGGCCCTAACTCCAGCTACTCAGTTTACCAGAACGATGCATTGGCCTCTCGAATCAAGTATGCTCAAGCAATCAGCAAATGGAACGGGAAACACATTAATATTTTCAAGGAAACTAAGCCCAATGACAAAGTCAAAATCATCAAGTGGAATTACCTTGATGTTTTCCTTATCAGACCAGCCCCCAATCTCGAGTTTGACTCATTTTGCTACACCTGCAATCGGAGCCTCCTTGGTATTCACGGTCTTGATGAACCCACTTGCCTTCTCAACATGAAGGTCAAGTTTCTTTGCGGCCTGTTCAGACATGAACAACTCTGAGGCACCGGTGTCCACTAGCGCACTCAACTTTTGGCCTGCAATAGTGATGTCAACAAACATTAGCCCCTTCTTCTTGAAACCCTTCTTGACCTCCATACAACTAAGGATGGAGCCAAGCTTGAGGGTTTCCTCTTGATCTTACTTTTCTTAGATGGCATCAACTTTCTGTCTATGTGGGTAATTACTTTTTTAGTGTGGTCCTCCACACTCAAAACATCTGAGATTCTCGTCCTCTCTCTTACTCTGGTTCCATGGTTGGTTGGCTGTATAATTGGCGTTGGATTGTCTATTAGAATTGTTCTTTGGTTTGTCTCCCCCACCATTGCCTCCATTACCATGTAACTTTGGCTTTGGTTTGGTTGACTCATTTCTGCTGGCACTATGCTCCTTCAATGATTCTGCAATCGCCATGTCTTTGGAGAGTTCCTTCACGTTTCTCCGTTCTAGCTCAGTGTTCGCCCATGGCTTTAGTCCATCCATGAATTGGAAAAGAGCATCATTCTCGGATAAGTCTGGGATCTGAAGTTGAAGCTTGCTGAACTCTCGAACATAGTCTCGAAGGGTCCCGACATGCTTAAGAGCTCTAAGCTTTAATCTTGCCTCATTCTCGGTATTTCCCGGGTAAAACTGCTCATTCAATTCTGCTTGGAACTCAACCATGTTCCAACAAAGGTGCCCCAACGCTGCTCATCCGAGCACCTACGTCGCCACCACAATAGAGCGGCATCAGATAAAAAAATTGAAGCAGTTTTTACCTTTTCGGTATCCTCCACGATACCCAATTCCTTGAAATACTGCTCAAGTCCCCACATGAAGTTCTCCACTTCCTGAGTAGATCTGGTCCCCTTGAACGGCTTGGGCTTCGAGGCGTCGATCCTGGGCTTGGGTACAGTTGCTTCGGCCATCATGCCATTCAACATGGCATTCTTGTAGAGAAGTAGCTCGGCACTGAGGTTCTTTACCTCTTTCATCATCTCTTCATTCACAGCTTCAACGGTAACTTTGATGGAGAGATCTTGGTCGTTCAACGACTCATACAGGTTCTCGAGATTCTCGTTAACCTCCTTTATGATGTCTTCCTTCATGGAATCCATCTTCTCGAAGCGCTGATCGGCTTCTTCATGGGCCCCTTGAAGCTCGACAATCGACTCTTCAAGCCTGACGACCCTCTTGTCCAAGGCAGCAACAATGTCCCTCGAACTTTCTCGCTTCTTCCCGATTTTTGCAGGACGAGTCTCACGGTCAGTTGCTGGGACCTCACTAGCGTTCTGTGGTGCTATTTCTCTCGACAAAATTGGCTCTAATACTAACTGTCACGTCCGTAAATTCACTCAAACTAGGACGTGCAGCCTTGGGTGCTTTCTAGACTGTTTAGCAACCAAGTAAGCCTAAACTGATCTAAGCTAGAATGCTTGGATCGTCGCAGAAACAAAAAGAACAATGAAATGAAATAGATAGCAAAGAAAATCGAGGGAAATGAGTGAATGCTCAATGTATTACTCAAATTAGATGTGATGAAATGAGGTGGGGGTGGGCCTCTATTTATACTTGAAGCCCCCTACATCCAACGGCTAAGATGAAAGTAAATCAACGGACAAGAGTAAAGCTATGCAATTATATCTCTTGATCCTAGCTATTTGGATCAAACTTGCCAAAGATAAGGGATTACAACAGATATGGAAATATTCAAGAGGATGAGGCTTGTTGACTTGTGATACTTGCCATATCTGATGGCTCTTCAACCCTAAGTGATGGGCTAGCTCAGATGGGTGCTGGCAAGCCTAAAATGGCGTGGAGGGCCTCCTCAGCTGCCTGGTGTACGTTGGGCTCGGACCCTAGGATGCGGGCCGAGACACAAGTCACAACATCAAGAAGATTAATTTGAGATTGTGAGGGTTAATTTGTTTTTTTATGTGATTTTATTACAAATGAGATAATAGAGGACAAGAGGGTACCAATCACCAAACAATTTCATCATAAAAATTAGGGAAAACTACCTAAATAGTACCCCAGCTATTGCCGAAATATCGTTTTAGTACCCCAGCTATTTTTTGGCAAAATGGTACCTAACGTTACGTTTCGTTTTCATTTTGGTACCCCGCCGTTAAAAAACTAACTGTGTGCTGACTAGGAGAGAGAAAATCACATGTGACAACTTACCACGTCATTTTCTCTCTCATAGTCAGCATGCCACGTCGACTAAAATCATAAAAAAAACACATGTGGCATGTTGACTAGGAAAGAGAAAATAATGTGGCAAGCTACTACGTGTGATTTTTCTCTCTCATAGTCAGCATGCTGTTAATTTTTAACGGCGGGGTACTATTTTGAAAACAAAACATAACGTTAGGTACCATTTTGCCAAAAAATAGCTGGGGTACTAAAACGATATTTCGACAATAGTTGAGGTACTATTTGGGTAGTTTTCCCTAAAAATTAAACATAAAGAATTAAAGTTTGAAAACTTAGTAATTTAGAACCAAATATAACCCGAGTTAAGAATCTAAACACTCGGATTATTTGTTTGAGAGTATTTGTTTTTACACCCGCTCGATTCCACACGCACGCGTATATCCTTAATATAAATAGTCATTTTGATAGTGAAAATTTTGATTTCATAAAGAGAAATAGAAATATGGGAAGTTTTTTTGAGAAAATATAAATTACTTATTTGATTTTTATTTTTATTTGAATTATTATATTATTTAGTACTTGAATTTATCATTTTTTTTACAAATGTGATACCTATGTTTTTTGAATCAATTTTATTGAGCTCGAATGATCAACTAACATGAACTCTGATGAAGGGTGAAGATGATTTTTTTTTTAATTTGAGAAAGGCTTAATCGTCAAATAGATGCTCAAACTATGCCAGTTTTTTCCAATTAGGTGCCCAAATTATTTTTCGGGCCAAATAGATGCCTAAAGTTTCATTCTGTGACCCATTTAAGGTTCTCCGTTAATTCCCACCGTCAAAGGACATGTGTCATCTCCTAAAAATTCTAAAATTATATTAAAAATAAATAAAATTATTTAACTTTTAGAAATTCTCTAAATTTTTCAGATTTCACAAAACAACCCCCAAATTCCAAAATCCATAACTCCCCAAAACCCAAATCTCGATTTAGACTAATTCTGCCACCGATTTCCACGTCGCCACCACCACATCGGTCGTCGGACCATCACAACTATTTCTCCCACCACCCCGTAGCCGAAAATCAACCACCGTCGGGCGAATCGCTGAAATTGTCGAATGGTTCCTTTGAACGATTCGCGACGAGCGGCATGTAGGTTGTTCGGGGAGGGGATGGCGCTTTATTTCGTTGCCGGCAATGCGGCCAACACCAGCGAGAGTGGTCAGATTTGGGGGGTTTAGGGATTTTGAGAATATTTGAAAATTTGAGCATATATTTTTATTTACTTTGTTTTATAAATTTTATTTATTTTTAAAATAATTTTGGAATTTTCAGGAGATGACACGTGTCCTTTAACGGAGAATCTTAAATTGGTCACGGAATGAAACGTTAGGTACCTATTTGGCCTGAAAAATAGTTTGGGCACCTAACTGGAAAAAATGGCATAATTTGAGCTCCTATTTGCCTATTAAGCCTTTGGGAAAACAAAAACTGAAAAAAAGATGGACATTTTGACACGATCGATTTTAGAGTAATTCGACCTTCTAACCAAAGTCTACATCCACACTAAGGATTTCTCAATTCACTAACAATGAATTCTTCATTTTTACAGGCTAAGGGGTAACCTTACATCCCAAACCTTTTACAGGCTAAGATATAATCGTCTCCCTAATTTTTATAATGATCAACTATAACCTATCCCTCAACGTGAGGTCTTGACATTATAAACTAATTACCTCCCTAGGTGGGTGTTCACACATTTTGGCTCATTAGGATTGAACTAAGAAATACAAGAGATTAAAAGAGATTACAAGAAATAGACATTAAAATTCTTCTCTCTTGATCTTTAAACTTGGATGCCCATCCTCATTTTCTTCAAGTGTCTTTGGCTTGTATTTATAGAGTGGAATGAAAAACTAGCCGTTTATAGCCGTTGGAGATGAAAACTAGTCGGTGGAGACTTTTTCCATCCATAAATGCATT